>CM053784.1:171457994-171795494 GCA_028749045.1 Cupressus sempervirens
CTTGGCTTTTCTAGAAGTTGGGCCTTAGCCTTCTTCTTCTTTTGTTCTATGGGAGAATGTATTTCCTCAACTTCTTCTCCCTCAACACCTTCAACAAATTTAGTCTCTTCTTCATGCTTGTCTTCTACCATAGCCTTAGTTTGTGTAAGAGGTTCTTGTGCTTGGATGTCTTCTTCCTCTTCATCCTCCTCTTCTTCTTCTTCTTCTTGCTTGAAATCCTCTCAAAATTTTTCTTTTAGCTTCTCCAACTTATCTTGCTTATTAATATCATAAGCAATCTTATGTTCTATTGTGATTTTGGACTTTGTCATTTCATAGTTTCCAAATGCCTTAGCATTTTTGTCAATATATTTTTCCAATAAAGTTGTATTAACTACAAAGGCCTCATCCACATTTATTTCATATACAAGTATCCTCAACCATCTCACCCTTGGTGTTTTTTCTTGGACAAATATATAGCCATCATCTACTAGAAAGAAAACAACATCATATTGTTTCTCTACTAGAGATACTGGTATTCTCAATTTTGTTTTCATTGACTACTTAAAGTCCTCAAAATAGCTGGTCATAATGATTCAAAAATCTCTCCCAATTGTTCAATGAATTCACCAATCTGTACTACCACTGACTTGTTGGTTTTCCATGGCACTATGCCAAATGTAGGAAAAGTGTTTTGCACATAAAAAGATATACATATCAAAATAGAACCAAATTTACATTGTTCACTTTTAGTCTTCCTTATTGCTCCTAAATTCTCAACTAGTTGTTGTAGTTAGAGTTCTTCTATATCATATGTGTGATCTTTCTTGACAATTTTATATCCAACGTCTATAGCCATACAAGGCACATTGTTCAATATACTAGATTGGTAAAACTTGTATGAAATAGCCTTTACTACAAATTCTATAAAAGGATCAATAATTATGTCAATAGCCATGTCTCTCTTATTCCACACTACTCTAGTGTTCTTCTCATTGACCTCTTCTAAATGAGTTCTCAATGTCTTAGGTCGATCTAGGGTTGGATAACCAGTAACCCTATGCATTATCCTTTTAGTTATCTTGATAGGTTCATTGCACAACCATAATGAACTATCATGAATCCTACTAAGAATTATCCTAATCCATTCAGTCTTGAACACATTTGGGAAATCTAGAGCTCATGTTAACCCTTTCTTTTCTACAATTTTGTACTCTTCTTTTAGTACAAAATTCTCACAAAGTTTTTTGTATGCTTTCCTAATCTCCATATCTAGACTATACTTCCAATCTTACAGTTATAACATTTTCTAACATCTTGCACCATTAAAACATTCAGTGGTATCATGGATAACACATTGGAGGGGTCTTGTTTATAAGTGATATCAGGTATGGCTTTGAGTATTGGTTTCTTGACCTTGTTACTAACCAGTTGAATGCTCAAACCCTCCTTTCACTCTACATTCTTTGAACTAGATGCCATTTTGTGAAACTAGGGTTTGCAAAAATATAAATAACATAACTTGACACTTCATAAATACCTTGTAAGATCCAATGAAATGATGTAGAATCATTGCTAAGATCTTAGACAACTACTTTCAATGAGTTTTCTGATTTCCTTCTACTCACCCTCCTCTTTCTAAGTTTTGAAAAGATGTGAAATGAGTCAAAAATTGATCAAATACCCTTGAAATCTAGCAATAAACATTGAGTTCCTGCACAGCTGTAAGCTTGACATAAAAAAATTTGGGCTTACTCGACATCCATTAACATTTCAATCACTCGACAACCACTATGAGCTCAACATCAATTAGCCACTCTATTACCTTGGCATCTTCTAGCATTCCACTTGGAACATATAAGAAATATTTCATACTCAGTAGAGTCATGAAAAACTTAAAGATTTTTCTTGAATTTGTAATATCTTGCATCTTTGTCCATGCTTATATGATCTTTTCAGCACTAAATCCTTTGAAACTAATGTATAATATAAATTTTAAATATCAATCCCACATACCTCTTAATTGCTTAGTTTGATGAGGTGTGATCACTTGATCCATTGGGTGAATTGATCCCTTCTTCATTTGATGTGCTACAAACATCCTTTTTCTTCCATGTCTTGCTCATCTCATCTCTAACATTTTTAACATCTACCTTGCCTTTGCCTTTATCAAATTCACAACTTGGTACCTTTGACCATTTTAGACAATATTGACTGATGTGACTAGTCTTCAAATAGCTAAAACATGCGATTTGACTCAACTGCTTTTGTAGTTTCCTCTGAAGTGTGTACTTGTACAATTCTCTAGAGCATGTCCATATTCTTAACAATAATGGCAACTATATCTTGTATTGTAATCCCAATTATAATAGTTTCCATTTTTCCTCACCTTTGTTTGCCTTTCTAATGACCACATGGGTTTGGATCTGCATTCAAAAGCTCTATGTCCATACTTTGGATAGTTATAGCAATATACTTCAAATATTTGTGTATTCATGGTCTTGGTTCTACATTCATGTGTCTGATGACCTTGTTTTTTTGACTTATGATAGTGCACCATGCTCTTGTGCTTGACATTCTAGTTTACAATATTTCTCCTATACACATTAGTAGTATGTCCTTTCTTACCAAAATTATGACTAGTAGGTTTAGAGTTCTTACTTTTGATGTTCCTTTCTTTAGCACTTTTGGATGTGTATCCTAGTACAGATGTATCATTATTAGATATAGGGGATCTCAATAATTGTTCAAAGTATTTGATGGCTTCATTTGGTTTGTTGAAACTTTCAAAAAAATTGTTTTCTCTCTTTACATCAGTCTGTAATTGCTCATTATGTAGTTTCAATCTTATTATCTCAATGCCTTTGACATTCAATTGATAGTTGGCATTCATCATTTGACTTAGAGTATTTAATTGCATGTTGGAAATCTTGCTTAGCTCTGTTCACTTCTCTTGCAGTCTACTAGCCAGAATTGTTTTATCTTCTTGAATCATGGTTTTGTCTTCCATAGCTTTCTTCTTCTATTTAGTCACCTCACATAGCAGTATAGCTTGTGATTCTTTCTCTAATTTGAGATTTCTAATTTCTTCTGCTTGGGCTCTATTCTTTTCCCTTAGATCTGCAACTACTATATCAAATTCATTGGACTCTCCATTAGAAAATATCTTAGTAGTTTCCATCTTTGTGTGTTCTGTGTCATTCTCTACAATAGAAATTTATTTCCTTCTCTTCAAAGATTTATTTGGTTCTACTCTTTCTTCATCCAGTTGATGTAGAATGAGTTGTATTTAAATTCCTTAATTCTCAATAATCTTTTCGAACATGTAGACATCCATTTCAAGTGATCTTTCCTCAACAATACAAAGATTCTCTTTCAGAGAACAAGGCTCTGATACCAATTGTTGGAATTACAATAGGAAAGGTAAAATTTTGGTGGGGGGGAATCGGTAGTTTAACTTGGACCTATAAAAACTTTCAAGACACATCCATCTGATACATTTACAAAGTAGTCTAAAATATCATGTAAAGCATGTACATCTAAAACATGTAAACATGTAAACATTCACACACATATAACACCAAATATGATTACCTAGAAACCCTCTGATGAGAAGGTGAAACTCAAGTGGGCATGACACCCAAAAATATTCCCTATTGCAGTAATAAAGTATAGCCAATGAGGGTTACAATGTTTTGACCATGAAACATGATCTACCTTTCAAAAGGTCTACTCTATCAAACGCTTACAAAGACTGTTAGGTCTCACCCTGTTAAAGTATTTCAAAACCTTGATAGAAGTGTTCTTTGCTAAAGGAGTTCAACTCACAATTAAGTATGCACCTTGTTAGAGGATTTCAATACAACCTGTTAAGACTACTCAGTTAAAAGATTTAACATAATCACCTACTAGAATGATTCATCAATGATTCTATGATTAGCACTTCCTAACTTGATGATAGATCACTTCTAAACTGATGTATTATTTATCCTCCTTGATCAAATGACTCTTTTTTCTATCCTTTTTCTTTCCAATATTCTTCTCTAACTAATTTTGTAATGCAATCTTATATCATAATTCCTTAGCCACCATGAATTATCTATTTGAGCATGAAGACTTTTCTCTTACTACTTCTTTCCACACTAGAAAGTTTAAGGTTTTTCCTCCTTAAGAAGACTTAGGCGAATTTGAGTTAGGTATGAATTAATGGCTATGATTCATCTATTTTGTCACTTAAACCTTCTCCTTTTTTGATTAGCTGCATGCAATGCATTGGGAATTCAAATTAAGATTCATCCTTATCTCCAATTATTGTAATTCATCCTTAAGTTGGCTCAAAAATAGTTTATATTGTTGTTTGTGCCATTACAAAAAATTATGATGATATTATCTTACTCAACATTTGAAGTATCTGATGCTTGGCATATACTATCTGCTATACTATGACTTGGCATTTGTATCACCTAGCATCTACTATTTACTTGGCTCTTATGTCACTTGGAATATACTATCTTCATGGTGCATGAATGGCTCAACGCTCACCTTGGACTAAGCATGCTCTAATATATACATGTTGTGCTCAACATGTACGATTTGTTCAGCATGAACTAACTAAATAACTTAAGTGTGTTGACACTCGCTTGTCAAAACCAATCTTAGATAAACATTCTCCAAAGCCTTTATTGATTTATTTTTATGAAACAACTTTCTTAGTGGGTCATTAGTTCTCTTTGATCTTCATCATCTGATATTGTTGTTGAGGGGCTAGCTATTAGTACTGTAATAGATGTAATTTTTGGGGCTATATAAGCTATGCCAACCTCATGCTAGAACACTACCTTCCCAATTTCTAACTTCACATGTTTTAGATTGGGCAAGAATGTTGATTCTTGCATTACCATCTTCCACTAATGCTTAATTTTAGAATCTTCATTTTTCTTCTCCCCTTCCTCTTTCTTTTTGTTCATTGCTTCCTTTCTCTTCCCATCTTCTTCCTTTTTCCTTTTCTCCTTCTCTTCCTTTTCCTCTAGTTCCTTTATTCTCTTTTCCTTTGTTATGTTTTCTAATTATCTCTTCTTCTCTTCTTCTCCATGTTTATCTAACCTGGAGTAAGCTATAATATTGCAAAAAATAGTTTGGCCATAGGCTACAAATGGGTTTTCTTTTCTGTCCCTAGTTATGTGCATACTATCCACTTGCATAGATTTAGTACCCATAACAATATGCGGTGATGAGAGTTTTTTTTCTGCCTCCTCTACTTCTTTCTCATTTCTCGAAGGTGTACTAACTTACACAGACATTGGACTATCAGGTTTTGACTATGCACTCACCTCTAGCACAGAGGTCACAAATTTTATAATTGCATCTTCTATTTGTTTCCTTACCTCCACATAATTTCCTCTCAGAGGAAGAATTGCTCTTCTTTTGTTCCTTGGAAAGGGTTCAATACCCTTTAGAATTTTTTTTGAGTCATCCTTAGAGTCAACCTCACTTCAGAATACTCTCTTCTTTAGTTTATAAACCTATTATACAGATTCTTTGGTATCTTATTTTGTATGTACTCAAATTTGTTATTCCTCAAAATCATATTTCTCACTATGGAATTTTCTAACTACCTTCTATCCATATTACTGTACAAGTTATAATACTTATTCAATTGAACAAAATTATCATCATTTATTATCAACATGTTAAGGTTCTCTACCTTTTATTTTCATGCTCTTTTTCCTGCTGTAGTTCTACCTTCCTAAGAATCTTACACTACTAGTCTAACTCTAGCTTCATCCTCAAAACTCTCTAAATCACTTACTTGCATCATTTTTCTCCTCTTTCCTGGTCCACTAGTGGTCTTCTTGACCCTTTTCTTAGTTGATGGTGTAGGTTCTTACTTCACCTTCACCAATCTCCTCTAATTTTCTCTACATTACAGGTGCTTCCACCTTTGATTTCTTTCGTGTATGATAACTTTTGGTTCTCACAAGTTTCACTTGCACAACTACTACATAAGGTGCAATAGGGGCTTGCACACATGGTTGTATGACTATCACACCTTTTGAAGGTCCTATCACATCAATAGGAGTTGTTATAATCACTTCAAATTTTTTGCCTGCTCTCATTTCCATCACAATGGCTTTGACCCTATTAAGCTCTTCTCTTGTCATTCTTGATTCCTTAAGGATAGAATCAATAAATTTCTCTACCTTCTTCTTGCTCTCCTTGTTGTGTAGTTCTAACTAAACTACTCTCATTTTCTCCTCATATGTTCCCCATCTAGGGCACTCTATGTCCTTTTATGACTAGAGATTGATCTATGCATACCCTTCTATGAGATTTGCACTCATCTCATATCCCATAGGTTCTATGAACTTTACCCTCAGTACCATAGCTTCCATACAATTGTTATTAGTTTTCACCATGGAGAGAGGTATCCTATACCTCTATTTAGTTTTAGTCTAAAAGTTCTTCATCATCTTGTCAATACTATTATCTATGAATTTTTTTAAACTTTGATCTATAACATTTAGTCATTATCTTCATTGTGCACTTGTTGGTATCTTGATTTTTCATTCTAGAAATCTTTTTTGTAGCATAAAAGAATAAATGAGTTAGTAGGACTCAAATCTGAAAATTGCACTCTTTGTTTTCTTCAACTTTGCAATGTTATCCAATAATTGTAATATCATAATCTAACATAGATTAAATTTTCTTCCTTGTATTGCCATTACATAAGCAAGATACAAAATTCTACCTAGTAAATAATTAACCCTCGATCCATGGTTGAACTTGTACCCTAATATTTTTCTTAGTAGCTTTACACCTTTGTCTTAAATGGAGTCTACCTTCATGTTTTTTTCATCAAACCTTGTATTCAAGTTTGTCTCAACCATATTCCTGATATTCTTCTCATTAATAGGATTACAACCTTCATTACTCAATCTCTTGACCTTATGAATTAGGTCATTGTCAATAACAATTTGTGCATCACCTAGCCACAACATATCATCATGTACCCTACTAAGAATTATTTGGGTCCAATCATGATCGTCGAACTCCATATAGAACATATATTTCACTAAATTTAAGCTCTTTAGGTGCACATACTCAGACTTCAAGGTTAGGTCATTCTTACATATTTTTCCAAAATCCTGATGAACATCATCATCACTGATACCTTCTATCTTATAGTGAATATAACTTCTGAAATCCTCAACATGTAGCACATTCTCTAGAACTTGCTAAAATGCGTCCAACAGGTCATCCAATAGCGACAGAAACAAATGCTTCTTGAATACATAACGTGGTCTATCACTCACATCATACACATTTTGACTAGCCATTGACATTCCCTCAATTTTACCTTTTTAATATAATTGTTGTCATTGATTTTATTTTTCTAAATAAAATGAAGCAGTTGTTTTATAGAAAATTTCCTGTGTGTTCTTCATTATATTGAGATGTATTAGCTTATCAGCTATTCTCATAGAAGTCATGACAGCATCTTCTTTGAGGTTGCCAAAAGGTTCGAGTCGATAGTATTGGTAGCCGCTGATATTGAGTACAGGCATATTCACTAAATGATCACACCCTAGCTGAAGCGCATGAGGTTCACCGCAGCCGCTGTTGTTTGCGTCGAAGGTTTGATCCCCACATTTAGAGGGTTCAGTATAAGCTTGAGATAAAGAAGTGAGGCATGGCCTGAATGTTATGAAGACAATTAGAAAGAAGAAGCGCAGATTGAAATGCTGAGAATGGCATAGATGAAGAGGTAGTCCTTCCATTTTCATCTCAGCTACAATTGTGAGAAGAAAACAACTAGACTTGACGTGAAAAAAGGAACATGAATGACAGTTTAATAACGTGAAGAAAGAAGGCGAGAAAATGACGAGTTGTGTGGAAAGGCGTAGAAAAGATTTTGAAGTCAATACGTCAATTGACCTTACGTCCCGGACCGAAAGTAAAAGTCGGAGTCAATTCCGCAGTTTGACCTACGAGGCAATTGAATATTGATAAATAGCAAGGTTCAACAATTGAATTGCCGTTTTCTTTGTCTCACAAAATTTTACGCGCTTTCTTTGACGCATGAATTGGGATTACGCGAAAGTTACGTTTAGATTGACTTAGACTCGATGGTGGCAGGTCATTTTAAATTATTTTCGGTTCTTTCTGTGAATAACAGTCGATTAGAGGGCAATTACGTCGAATGAAATGTGGGTCCGAGGCTTTTTATTGTTTTGTTTTTTTTATTAAGTATAAGGAGATCAAAATACATAAATCTGCCAGCTTATCAAAGCATCAAAGACAAGCCTCACAACAAAAGGAGGAATTACATATACTCAGAAAGGAAGAGAGAGAAGGAGCAGAAAAAAAGAAGAGCTAGTGTAGCACATCTTCAAAAGAGTCCATCCACCCTGTCCAACCCATAGATCCTTCCATCCAGACTAAGTTCTTCTGGTCTTGGATTTGCTTCAGCATGCAGATCATATCGCTAGTAAAGCTGTGAGGGGTTCTCTTGACTTCATTATTGATGAGCTTGAGAGTCCGATTGAAGGTGTGGATATTGTCTAAATGCAGCCTTCAAAAGTACCCATTCTTTACCTCATTAGCAAAGAATGTGGCATTAGCATCTTTAAGAAGCTGTTTGAACTTTGACTTGTTGGTTTTCATGGTAAATTGGACCTGTGAGAAGATTTTTAAAAATGTGAGACTTAAAAAAGACTCAATAAGCAACCTAGGGATATTTTGAAACCTTTCTTCATTTTTGCACTTCCAAATTTGCCATAAAATTTTAGCTAAGAGAATGTCCCAAAACATATTTACATCTTTCTTAGCATTACAAATAAAACTAGTAATAATCTCAATAATATTGAAGGTAGAGGGGAGAAATATACCAAACATAAGCCAAATTTCTTTAGCAAAACTGCATTAAAAAAAAATATGTCTTCCCATTTCTGGGGTTCTGCAGATACTGCAATAACTAACATCAGTAAAAGTGTTTCTAAGAGGAAGTTTATTGAGAATAATCAACCATTTAAAACATTTAATTTTAGGATCAATAGAACTTTTTCAAAGATAATCAAAAAGTTTATTCCAAGCATGAACATCCAAATCAGCATACCAAGTATTATTAATATGACTGATAATATCTTTGCTATGACTGATGATAGTGTAAATATTCTTAGCTTTGAGCTTGGAGAAAATAATTCCACCCAACCATTTAATTTTCAGATATCTGTTAGTCAACATGACATAAAGTAGGGATATCCTTACTAGCTTTGACTATCATATTATAAGTCCTCTTGTGAGAGTCAAGAAGACTATATTTATTCTTCAACTCATCCCACTAGATAAGTTTGTCTTCCTTAAATATATCCATAAAATGCTTGATTCCAATATTGGCCCAAAACTTAGCAGAGCAGCCTTGGGTAAGTTCAAAGGGTTTATTACTCAACTTGAGGTTCCACCAAATAGATCTTTCACCATGGAGGGTCTTATTATCATAGAAATTCTTATTTGTGATGAAATACCTAACATGGTTCCAGGCTTTCCAAATGGACTTAAAAACAACAGAGCCTTGAACAATGATAGGAAAATCACCAAAAATGAGATCAATGAGAGGAAGATTCTTCAAAAATTTGGC
Source organism: Cupressus sempervirens (assembly GCA_028749045.1). Classification (NCBI taxonomy): domain Eukaryota; kingdom Viridiplantae; phylum Streptophyta; class Pinopsida; order Cupressales; family Cupressaceae; genus Cupressus; species Cupressus sempervirens. Next base: position 171,467,611 of record CM053784.1, read on the forward strand.
ATGTTTAGGAATTCCTCATTCAATGTTATTATGAATTGGAACTTTTGAGGGATCATTTCCCTCCAAAGCATGAAAGATCCATTTGGAGGCCAAGGCAAGACAACTAAGTTTAAGGTCATTAAGACCCAAGCCCCCAAGGAGCTTGTCAACATGGCACCAATTCCATTTGATAGAGTGAATCTTATTGTTCCCTTTACCATCCAACTAGAGATAATTTCTAATGACTTTCTAATTTTCCAACACTTGGTAATCATTAAACAACTAGGGAGAGGCATAGTATATATTGTAAAAAGAGAGCATTTCTTGATAGACTTGCATTCTACCAACAAGGGACAAAGATCTATTGTGCGATTTTTAAAGTTTGTTATGGGTCTTTTTCCTGATCCAGCTCCACATCTCTTTCAATGAGGGCTCAAAAAAGAAGGGGATACTGAGATATTTGACATCTTTAGAGGGGCCACCCCATTGAAAACCATAATTTTGAAACCAATCAAGAGGATGGTCATCCCATCCAAGACAAATAGATTTAGAATGAGATAACTGAGCTCGTGATATTTTTTATATTGTTGGACTACGTTTTTTATTTTTCCCTCCCCACGAAATAAAAATGGAAATATTAAATGGAACAAGAATTTTTAAAGAGCTCAGTCCCAATCTAATGCAAAGTTTGAAATTGATTTAATTTAATGCTTAGATTTCCAGTCTAATTGTGTATTATATATTATAGTTTCTTGTATTAACAAAAATTTAAAGTCAATACAATGTAATACATGCATTAAATTAAAACATTATTGTAATTTATTAAATAGTAAAAATATAAATTAGAATAATAAATATAAATTTACTAAAGGGTAAAGTTTATTAAATAATAATGCAAGTTAAAATTATATAAAAAATAAATTTCCTATAATCAAATTAAGAGGAAAATTTATACTATTTGTAGTATTTATTTATAAAGTATTTATGTTTATTTTTAAATAGTAACCCCTAGTGTATAGAAGTAGAGAATAATTGTAATTATTTCTTATTTTTGACAAAAGTTGGTTTCAAACATTTGAAAATTTCAATTTAAAATAATATTATGGCTACCCAATTCTTAAATTGAAATGAATAATTTATTTTATTAATTTTTATTAAAGCAATATTAAATATTGATGATGTGTTTCCTATGATACATATGAGTTTAAGAAAAAGGAATACTCTCATAGTGGGTAAGGTATGGCAAGTAGGCAAAAGCTAAAATATTATCCCTACCCAATTCTTAAATTGGAATGAATAATTTATTTTATTATTTTTTATTAAATCAATATTAAATATTGATGATGTGTTTCCTAAGATACATATGAGTTCAAAAAAAGGAATTGTATCTCATAGTGGGTGAGTTATGGTAAGTAGGAAAAAACTCAAATATTGATATGTGTTAATTTTAGAGTGTGCTTGCTTTTTGACGCGTTGAATTGGTGAATATTTAATCCAATATAGAAATGACATTTCCTCTCAAAAGAGAGGTCACCTAAGTTGGCATTGTACAACCTGAGTTGGCCTAGTAGTGATTCATTGTAAATCTCACTCGGGTTAGGGTATGTACGCCTCATTTGTAGTGTACTTAGGTAACTCCCGCAAGGAGTACAAGGTAGTCCCATACACTATCACCATATGTTAACCCATACACCTATAGCTAATATTGTTGACTATAAAAGCCTCTTTCCTTTCTTTTCCTTTTGCTTCCTTTTCTCTCTCACATTAACAATGCATTATATTAACAAGTGACACAATGTGTCATGGTTCTTGGCAAATTGTTGAAGAAAATAATGGATGAAATAAAAATTGATAATAAAGAAGGTAGAAATAACTATAAAGATAGCGATAGAATTTTGATATAAAGAAGTCATTTTTAGATTGTAGTTTTATAACATTTGTCGCATGAAGATTTTAAATAATTATCATCAAATGCTAATGCGAATGAATGCATTTTAATTCTATTAATTTAAAAAAAATGTTATCACTTGCTTAGAATCAATTAGTTCTAATATGTTAAATGATCAGTTGAGGGTCAATATTTTGTTCCATTGGCTAAATGAGACTTCCCAATGGCTAAATAGGATTTTCTCAATGTTTGATAAAACCAATACACTCATAGAAAAGTACTATTATCTTTTTCAATCTCTTATAGTTTATTTACTCAATTAGTATAGACACAGATATACTTCACCATATTATAGAGATAAAAAATAAGGAATATGTGTAATAAGGATTTACGAATGATAATAGAGAGGGGTCACATGAGGAGGGATTGGACTCTATTTTTGGGGAATAGATGTTCTACTAGAATTTTTGGGATAAAGGATTATTTAAAATATTTTCCTCCTTAAAATTTCAAAGCTCCAACTTACTAGAGTAATATTTAATGACTAGAAGGTGATTTCTTTCATCCTTGCTTTAAGAGTGGTATAAAAGAGGTATTAATTAGGTTTTTTTAATACGTATTCAATTGATTATGGTAACAAATCTAGTTCTCTAGCCTTAAGAACCAAATATCATTTCAAGTTATAGGTTGTCCATAATACCCATAATATGAATGAATGATTTTAATACATATTTAATGTGAAAAATACTTAGAAATTTATATGAAATCTTAGTTATAATACACTTTAACAATAACAATATTATGATTTTAATATACTCTTTTTCTAAACATTAGCAATATTATCTAAATATCTATATTTGAAAAAATTATATTATATTATTCTTCAATTCTTATATAGTAGTTTTTTCCAAATAATATATTATATTATTAAATTATCTATAACTAGAGACTAATAAATTTTAATAATCTAACAATTATTTAAAAGTAAAAAAAAAATAATATATCTTTAAAATAAATAAATAAGACTCTTTCATATCACATTTGAAAGTAAAAGTTAAAATGTATGCATGAATAAATTTTAAATACAAAAAGGAAATTTAATTTTTAAATTTTTTTCTTAATAAAATATACATATGTAATATCATTCATACTATTTTTAATTAAATTTAATATTTTACCATAGGTTCTTAATGGATCTCTGTATGGATATGTTGTTAGAGTGATAGGAACTTAACCACATAAGACATGCCCTTTGTACTTTATTTTAAAATATATTTTTAGTGGCCACAATCTTTGACATAGTTGCATGAAAGGTTCTAAAAATTGGTATTTTTGAGGTAATGGAAAATTGAGATTTTTTAAAGCATTCTTTTCTGATAGTGCAATAAATTTGTTCTTAACTTAGTTTATTTTTATCTATTTTTATCTTATTTTTTGTATTTAGAAATTAAAATGACTCCCACAAAAGACACTTTCAACCAATAAGAAAAAAGAAATTATGAATCAAAAATTGATTTTAAAAATATTGTCATTAAAAATTCTGAATTGTAAATTTTAGTTGTCATGCTAATTCATTAAGGGGGGTCTAATGAAAACATTAGTTTCCTTCCTATTATATAGGTAGGGACTAATAACTATAGGAAGTATGTTGAACAATGAATCATATCACTGTAAATTGGAGGAGAGAACTGGTAATGAATGGGATAAGGTTTTCGTCTAATTTTAGCTGAACATGATTGGTAAAAGAAAAGAATGCAATGTGGTTAAGGCATGAAAAATAAGATGTAGATTATGAGAGAATAAAATTGCAATTAAATGTTCCATCATTTTATATTTTTAGTGCATATTTAGTCATTTTCTTGAAATATGTAAGATTCTAAAAAATTATGTTTAGCTAACCACGATGAAATAAAGGTACAAACATCATGAATGAGATTTATAGATCCTTATTAAAATTGATTCCATGCTTACAGAACCAAGTTTCTGCCATGAGAACTTAATGATTCATTTAAAATCATTTACTTATTCAACTAATTAATAAGAGTAAATAGTTAAATATTCTTGGATACAAACATAATAATTTATATTCAATTAAGGATTAAAATGGGTTTTATAGGAGACCCAAAACATTAATAATCTTTATGAAGCCTATTAATGTATATCAGTTTAAATGGTGTTGGAAAATAAAAACACCCCCAAACAACTAGCATCCCACTAAAGACCAACACAAAATAGAAACAAGGACCAACACAAAAGCCAAATGACATGACTAAGCTAAAAACCAAAAAAGAAAAAAATCCAAAATACTAAAGAGGCAACCCAATATTAGTTTGGCTCAAGTGCTAATTCCTCATTTTTTCATTTCATCTTTTTCACAATCTCTTTGACATCCTCTTTAGTCTATACTTCATTCTTGGCCTTCATCTTCCTTGTTGAAGATCTAGTTATTTCCTTGTGAGGAGACTCTTCTGCACCTTTAGTCTTTCCCTTATCCAACACCATAATGTTGCCTATGTGCATGTCCACATTACTTGCAAGTTTATTCATACTCTCCACTGAAGCCTCTAACAACTTCTGGTAACTATTGATAATGGTAGAGTCATTTACTTCTAAGTTTTAAATTATTTCAACCAACCCTTGTAAATTAATCTCAAAATCATTCTTGTTGTACCTTTTATAGGTTCCCCATTCAACTTGTTCTCAACTTCCACCATTTTTGCATTAAGAGCTCTATAATTAATGTTGATATTTTTAATGAAAATAAAGGCCCATTGCTCCATTCTGAAGGTATAATAGAAACATATTTTGTCATTTGGAGCACACCTAGAGGAGGCTAAATATCAATACCTTTAATGTCATAATAGTCACTACTAAATAATCACTCTCAATATTGTCCTCTATTTTCAAACTATTGGCATTTCTTGACCATATCCTTTGGAATCTATTAATGTTTCCTTATAATTCTTTCTCTTCTTATTCCTTTTCACCAAGTCCCCTTTTACTTCTCCCAATTTAGCCATCATATGCTTGCCCCTGAATTTTCTACTACCTTAAGTTTTAGGGTTTTTTAATAAGTACATATAAAGGGAGAGTTTCCTTTACATGATCCATCATAAAATAATAATAAATTAACCTCATTAACATTTCATGAAGAATGGGTTTAAAATAGAAAACAAGCACTAACCCTATGCTTGAAATGATTTAATAGGTTAAAGTGGTAATTATGCTCCCTATCATGCTCCCCATCACAAGTAACATTTTGGATAATCAATGAGAATAAGTTTCCACAAAGTTTTAATAGGTGGAGTAACAAGAACCCCTTCTTTTCTCTAACAAGAGCCTCATCCTTAGCCTTATGAATTTTATTAACCGCTTCATTATCAATATCTTTATTTTTGTAGAAATTCATATATTTTCCTTTGAGACCAATAATAAGGACGATAATGTTGATATCAAACTTCAGAAAAAGCCCATCAAGAGTAAGTGTCCCCTCTTCTTGATCAGTAATGAATGCCTTCATGATCTTAGGCTTTCTTTCTTTGTTTTGATCATATAAGACACTAGACCACCTTTATCAAACTTTTTTGATAATTTGATTTTGTTCCTCCAACCATCACAATTCCCCAACTCATGGCTTTGTAAAGCTCCACCCATGATTGTATATTTTTAACTTTCCTCAACTCAAAATAAATACCAAATGCCACTAAATCTATTGTTAGAGTTAGGGAAAATTAAATAGTGTGTAACACCATGCCAAGGGATCCACAAGAAAGAACCCAAAGTTTTACTAAGTTTGGTAAACATTTTTTTAGAGATAGCATATAACAACAGTTATAAAATAGTGGAAACAATAACATACATTCATACATAAGCAACAAATAAAAAAATTACATTCCTTAAGGATCTAAAGATGTTGAATTACATTTAAATTTAAATAATATTAAAATCAATATATAACACATTCACATTATAGATTAACTACAAGCTCAAATCCATTTAAATGATATACATTTGTCTTGAATGCCACTTGGCAATAATCAGAATGCACAATCATCCATTGTACATGTAACAAGGTATCAAAGGTTGGAAGAATATACATCATAAAATAGATTAAATCATTTCTTGAAGATCAATGAAGTTAAAGCATATATACTAAGTATAACCATCCATCATATAGGTATAACCATCCATTATAATACACAAGAATAAAATGAAAGGAAATGTAGAACAAGGAACTCTAGGCATGACATCAACTAATGGATCTCAATGGTAAAAGTAAAAAGAACTACACATGAGCTCATTGTAACCCGAAAGAGCCCACTCCCACCATGTTGAGGACATAGTTTCTGTTAGAGTAAATAATTAATATTTAATTATTTATTCTATTGCATAAGTTTACTTAGGTCATGCATTTATTTAATATTTCATATTTAATGCATGTTGTGACAACACGGGAGTTTGTTCCCTTCTAGTTGTCACACTTATCTTCTAGCTTGTTCTACAAGCTTCCATGAGCTCTTTATATTCAAGCTCTCCTCATTGTATTTTCACATTGTGAAGCCATTTCTTATTGTAAATACATTTCTTATTGTGTTTGCATTTTTGGCTCTCATGTCCGTTTAGGGTTTTTGCCCGTGCTCCATGCTCCTCCCCTTCTATGGCTTCTCTTTGACAGGTTCGCATGTAGGTGATCTTGGCGTCTTCGGAGTTGGCTTTCCTCAACTCCAACATGGTATCAAAGCCTTTCTGCTGCTGCTTCGTTGAAGAAATTTTGAAGCCATGATTTGAAGTCACAAACCCTAGTTTGTTTGTGCATTTTTTCTTCAAATCAGGGGATCAGCAATTTTTGAAGCACTTTGGGCCCAAACGGACATCACCATTGGATCCGGAAGGCCGTTTGCAGTCAGGATTCATATAAAACTTTTCGATTTCGGACACAGGGCAATTTTTGCAAATTTTTGAGGCCTCCAAGAGTCTGTCGTACGGTCGTACGGACGCAGCGACGATTTTTTTATTAAAAAAAATACATTTTCGGCAGCACCGCTGCCGCGCCACCCGCGCGCCGCCCACAGCGGCTGCAGCAGGCAGCGCCGCTCACGCTCCGCCGCGGCCCGGCCTCCTCCCGGCCTCCGCCCGTCCGCCGCCCTCCGCCAGCGGCTCCTTCGCCTCCGCCGCCCCTGCAGCCACCTCCGCCGGTTTCGCCGCCCCTGTGGCCGCCTCCGCCCGTCAGCACCGCTCAACCAACTCTGCAGCACAGTCAGCACCAGTTTGTGCGTGACACGTGGCAGGTGTGCCACGTGGCACATTGCCACGTGGCCCCTGCCACGTCATCGTCCGTACTGCCACATGGCAATGCCATGTGGCACTCTTTTTTTTTGCTGCGACGGCCATCAAACCGTTAAATTTAATCGCATGACTTGCTGATGTCAGCGCGATGTCATCAACCTACCTTGCACCTCTCCTGATTTGGTTTTGGACCTACTTGTGGTTTTTTGGCCATAACTCTTGCATACGGAGGTATTTTTCCGATCCGAAAGAAGCGCCGGAAAGCTGGTTCTAAGACGGAGATTTTGGTGTAGGTATTTTTTGGTTTTGATGCATTTTTTTGCTCATTTTTTCTGTTAAAGTCCGAAGTCCTATTTTTGACTCCGGCATGCATATCTTTTGCGTCCCATGCCTGTTTTTTGAAAACTTTACATTTCTGGAAAGCTGGTTCTATGTTCTTTTCAGAAAAGTAGTCCTTTTTCTTCGTTTTTGGCCTCTTCTCTTTCTATCATAGTTTTGGCTTTTTTGCTCTATGGTGGATATTTTGAGTGTTTTAGGCCCGAGGATCGTTTTCCTGGCATGGTTTGCTTTCTTTTCGACTGTACTTTCTTTTGGTTCAGCTCTTTTTCAGTTTTGATCATTGTAGCTATCCTTTTGAAGCACTTTTCATTTCGCACTGAGATAAATTGTCATTTTTGCATTCTAGGAGTCATGAACGTTGTTTTGAGTCAGGTGTACTTGCACTATTTTCATAAAGCACCATGGGGGGGATTATTTGTTTGCTATTTTAGGCATTCTCCCTTTGTCAAGTGAGTGTCCCTTCCATGACATTAGCCCCATGCAGAGTCAGTTAGACCGTATCTTTATCAGTGTCTGTACCTCTTTTCCTCTCTCCTCGTTCTTGGTTCGTTTGCAGAAGATTTTGGCTCACCTTCTCAGTTGCCTGTCATCACACCCCGTCTACATTAAGGGGGGATTATGCTGTGTTCTAATGCATCCGTGGTTTGATGGTTCGATAGTGTGAACTATGTATTTAGTGGTTGATCCTATATACAAGGCGATTGCAGTGGCTGGCTACCTATGCATTTTGGTGAGATGGATCATCTACCATATAGACATGCTCGGTTCGTGCCTTCTTCTTCCATGGAGGTTTCTTCAGATCAGCAGTTTGACAGATTTGGGACTTCTTCATGCTTCAGTGATGCTGCTTCTTCATGATCACTCTTTGTTCCTGTTTTAGGGGACAATTTCCCTAGTTGGAGACTTCTTCAGCTCTTCACTAGGTTCTTACCTCTTTTTGGGGGAGGGTTTTTCCCATGCGGTTTTCTCTCTTTCCCCGTTTACAGAGGTTTCATTTCTTCTTGCATTGTACTTGGGTACCTAAAATGGCCTCGTTGCCGGGACCCATTATGCATTCATCTTAGCTTTGTGAGCTTAAGGCATTTCCCTAAGTTGCACTTAAGGGGGGGTGTTAGAGTAAATAATTAATATTTAATTATTTATTCTATTGCTTAAGTTTACTTAGGTCATGCATTTATTTAATATTTCATATTTAATGCATGTTGTGACAACACGGGAGTTTGTTCCCTTCTAGTTGTCACACTTATCTTCTAGCTTGTTCTACAAGCTTCCATGAGCTCTTTATATTCGAGCTCTCCTCATTGTATTTTCACATTGTAAAGCCATTTCTTATTGTAAATACATTTCTTATTATGTTTGCATTTTTGGCTCTCATGTCCGTTTAGGGTTTTTGCCCGTGCTCCATGCTCCTTCCCTTCTATGGCTTCTCTTTGACAGGTTCGCATGTAGGTGATCTTGGCGTCTTCGGAGTTGGCTTTCCTCAACTCCAACAGTTTCAAGTCCCAAATAGGATAACAATCTGAAAACTCAAAAGTAATATCTAGGTCCAGGGAAAACTTGAAAGGAATCTAACTTAGGGTACCATCATATAAATGACACCTAAACCTTGAGGATAACAAAGATATGTAGGGAATCTACTATGCAATGGGGCAAGTGTAATTGTATGAGTCAACTCTAAGGTTACTCTTATAGCCTTACATGACTCTGGACCCCTAGGGAGTCTATGTGGCACTAGTATCCTTTCATATTGACAAGGCATACTAATGGTGCATGGTCACAACCAAGCATCTTCTCTACTCCCATCGTAGTATGTACTAGCACTCGAGGCATAGGTGAGAAAATATAAAGACTCTTAATAGTTCATTTTACTCTCATTTAGTGTAGTTTTTTCATTTATTGAATAACCTAAAATAGGTCACCCACGCAACCACTTTGGGTTTTGGCCTCCATTGTAAGCCACTTCTCGACATTACATATAGATATCCTATGCTAAGCCCAGTAAAGAAAAAAGATCTCAAAAGACCACATCACATTCACCAGTTCTTTGACATGCAACTAACAAGTACTAAAATCACTAGTCAAAGTACAAACATCACTAATAAGATCATCCTAATAGGACTGATCCAAGAAAGTATACATAAACCTAATCATAGCAACATACGTAATCGCCAAAACAATACTTCCTAGCCTTTGGTAAACATCCTAGAAATGGTCCACACTCTAAGTCAACCTGAAACCTGAAACATAAGATAACATACATTTAACAATGTAAATGGTCCACACTCTAAGTCAACCTGAAACCTAAAACATAAGATAACATACATTTAACAATGTAATTTCACAGTTTTTTTTGAGTTTGAAAACACCTAGTTTGAGTTTATAGTAAGGTTTGAGTTTTACATTTTGTTGTAAGATTTTAGTTTGCTAAAGTTTACAAATTTCCAAGTTCTACTTTGCACATACCATATCATAATCATTTAATTTCATTTTAAATTAAACATTATTAATATTGAATTCTATAATCTTTAATTATTAAACATAATAATAACAATTAATCACTAATTTATTAATAAAATAATAAATATATTTCATTAATAAAGTAATTATTGATCTAACAACAAAAATAATAACTATTACATAATAATAATAAGAATCTTATGTTATAGAATTTAATATTTATAACATTTATAAAAAAGATTTAACTAACATTTAACAATCTAAACATTTATTAAAATTTAATATTTTCATAAAATTATTAATAATTTAATTTTAATTTAATAAAACTAATTTTAGAAGAAAATAAATTACCAAATGACTTTTTAAAGCCAGTAGGTTAGTCAGTAATACACAGCTCTATTGTCGTGACAAAATAGTATTGCCATAGTAGTACTTCTACTATCATGGCAGCAGGATTTGCCATGTAGCTGTTAATGGCCTCTAACACCCCTCTTGTTTCCATGAGGGGGTGTGGTGGGGAGTGGGGGTTTTGTGGCCCTACCCCCAAATCAATTTATGTGGTGGGGAGTGGGGGTTTTGTGCCCTACCCCCAAATCAATTTATTTAATTTTTTAATATATATTTTTATTTAAATTTTTTTAATGAAAAACAAAATAGCCCGTAGGCTATGCAAGACACTTTGGACACCTATTCTAGAGGGTCGGGGTAGCTCATCAATTGGGACAAAAGCTTTATTTTCTTTATCAACCTCTAGAGGAAAGACAACAAAGAATCTCCAGAATCCTAGGATGTCAGGTGGGGAAGCTTCCTTCTACCTACCTTGGTCTCCCCTTGGGAATGATCCCTTCTGATTCCTTTTGGAATGGCATCATAGATAAGTTCAGTAAGAAGCTAGCTGGCTAGAAAGGAGCCATCTTAGCCAAGCTAGAAAATGTCAACTAGTTAAATCCATCCTCAAAAACTTGTCGATATATGCCCTGAGCCTTTTCACCATACTGGTGAAATATGTTGAGAGGATGGAGAAAATCGAAAGGGATTTTTTATGGATAGGAACTGAAAGGAATAAAAGGTACCCCCTTGTTGCTTGGGACAAAGTTTGCCTCCCTCAGAAGAATGGAGGTCTGGGCATCGAAAAGCTTACTCACATCAACAAGGCCCTCTTGGCAAAGCAAATCTGGCGCATCCTTAGTAGCATGGGGGAATGGAAGACACTGTGGTAAATAATTATATAAAAAGGCCCTTTATTTAGTTCACTCTATTCAGTGAGGATATCCCAAGAGGCTCAGTTGTTTGGAATGGTTTCTTAAAAGCCAGGGACTTGGCTAATTCTAAAGTCTCTTGGAAACTGGGTAATGGGGAGAATATTCTGTTCTAGTCTGACTGTTGGCTTTCTCAGGGGCCTATCGTAAATAACCCCAGCTATAGAGTATGGGCTAATGATTGCATCAACCATTTTGGGCACAAAGTCAATAATTACAGGACCGAACAGGGATGGAAGGACCTTTCCACTATCTCAGAGGACCTCAAACCAATCATAATCATGCTTAATTCCTTATCACTTAGCAACAATAAAGATGAACTGGTTTGAAGGGATGATGCCAATGTGATCTATTTGGTTGCCTCTAGGTACTCTACTTTATGGAGCTTAAAAGAGTCTCCCCCTTGGTCGAGGGCCTAGCTCCTGAGCCTAATGCCTAAAGTCAACATGTTTTTTTGGTTGGCTCTTTAGGAAAAAACTCTCACCTAGGAAAATCTCATTAAAAGAGGTCACACCATGCCTAGTAGATGTGTTTTGTGCAAAGAAGAGTCAAAGATAGGTAATCATTTGTTCGTTCTATGCTCTTACTCCAGGACAGTTTGGGGCTTCCTTACCTAGGACCTTAGCCATAGCTGGTGCTTTCCTTCCAACCTTCTAGAGTTTTTCTATCAATGGCATGGCATGTTCAATGGGTCTACCTTGCAGGAAATTAGCTCCTGGCTCCTACCCCATTTTTGTTGGAGCATATAGAAGGAGAGAAAAAATCAGATTTTCAGAGATAGGGAGGAGCTGGCTTTAGTTGTTGGAAGGAAGATCTTTATGTTGGATACAATTAAGTAATTGTGTATTGTCTTTGATGTTACACAAATTCCATATCAGTTATCAGACAGAGTCTACCGAGTTTTGTCGGTCAGGAAAATAGTTTACAGAGTCTACCGAGCTTAGTCGGTTAGTAAAGCCTTTTGTAGTGTATACCGAGCGTTCCTGTATGTCACACGGTAAGCTAAGGAAAGTTTAGTTCTTACTGAGATCACTCGGGTATCAAAGGATTTTGTAGCAGATGGTTAGTGTTAACCGAGTTCGCACGGTAAGCTAAGGAAAGCTTAGTTTTCACCGAGCTCACTCGGTAGTCGAAGACAGCTTTTACCGAGTCTAGTCAGTTTCCAAAGGAAGTGGCAGGTTTATCGAATTCCCCGGTAATTGTAGTTTTTATCGAGTTCTGTCGGTTAACACAGGAAGCAATTTTTTTTTTGTTCTGTATTGACCGAGCAGCGTCGGCCAGTGAAGAATTTTGTTTTGATTGTTAGTTCAAGACAACTTTGGAATATGTTTTGTCAAGTTGGTTGGGCCGACCTGGTATTATGTATAGTATATAAAGAGGTGCTCAAGATGCAAAAAGGTGTGGAATAGAGAGTGTATACGGATAGTGCAAGGAAGTGCAAGGAAGAGACTTGTGTGTGCCTAAGCAGAGTTGAGCAGAGGGAAATCTTGGAGCTGCAAAGATATATTTAATCAGTAAGGATCTTATGGAGCTAAACTGAGATCTGTATTCAGCAAGATAAGTTGCATGTATTTTCAAATCATTCATTGTTGCTTTCTAACCATTGTAACAGTGATTCCAAAATCTCCTAACAGAGTTGGTTTAACAGCCATTCCATAAATTCTTTAACAGGGTGGCAATTCAGTTGAATTGTTCTAAAGACCTCTTACAAGGCCACTCCTAATAGGGTGATTAAATCCTCTAACAGGGTCACACCTAACAGTTTGTTTTGTAACCTTTAACAAGGTTGGCTCCTAACAGGGCTCACTTCAGAAGAGTGAAAATTGGTGACTAGTTGCTGGTGGTTTTTCCCATATTAGGTTTCCACGTAAATCTGGTGTCTACTATGTTCATGATTACTTTCTTTTGCATGGTCGCTTATTTCAGTAAATGCTTAATAAATTAACTAAACATCTATCAAGTTTTAAGCAGTAATTTATGTGTTTACCGAGTAGCAGCAGCAACTAAGTTTAAGGCATCTTTGGGACTGTTAAATTTGTTTTTGTGGTAACTGATTCACCCCTCCCCTCTCAGTTACCCCATCTTCATTTTCCAACACTTTAGTAACATAAAGGATAATTTTTTTCATGAGGAAGGGGGGAATTTTTGAGATAGGAGGTAGGAAAAAGGAGAAGGTAAAAGACAAAGCAAGGAAAAGACAGGAAGCCAAATGGCTCCTCCCCCCTAAAGGTAGGCACAAAGCCAACTTTGACGGAGCCTCCAAGGGTAACACTAGATCCTTGGGTCATGGAGGTGTGGTAAGGAATGAAAATGGAGATAGTATTGTGGCTTTTTCTCTCCCGTTGGGTTTCCAAACAAATCATTTTGCAGAAGCCAATGCAACGTGCAATGTTGTAAAACTGGCTTTTGAAATAGGGGTCACTAATTTATGGCTTGAAGGGGACTTGAATAACATTTTAAGTGCATCAATGGAAATTTTATCCATTTTGGATGATTGCAAATATTTTTGAAGAGACTAGAGATACCCTTGCCAAATTAAATAAAATCCACGTCACCCATACTTTTCAAGAAGCAAACCTGGTTGTCGACAGGTTCACGAATATAGGGGTCGGCACAGACCAAAAAATGACTTGGCTTCCTAGAACTTGTTTGTCAGTGGACATTAAAAGTCTGATCGACTTGGATAAAATCCAAGGAAGTACAAAGTAAATCAAGTTTTAATTATGAATATGAAAGGGTTAAGGAATAAGGGTACTTTTCATAGTAGAAGCATGGGAAATTGTAAATGCAATAATCCTTTATCGATTAATTGCCATGCTTCGTTGGTTGTTTATCACAATCATTTTAGGGGCAATAGCAGGGTTATTTTTCTTTGTTCTTTGCTTACTCTTGGCGGTCCATTTCAGCCATAGAGTGAAGAGCACATGAGTAAAGTGGGTGTGCAGTGTGCGAAAATGGTGGGTGAGAGATATAGAAAGGAGCCAGTGGGGGACTTTAAGAAATGGAGAAGTAGGCCAAAAGTGTGGGAAAAGCTTGAAGAGGATGGGGTTACCAATTATATCATGAAGCCTCATGGTTTCGATCAAGAGTTGACCAATAGTATGGTGGGGTCATGGAAGGATGGTAGGGTTAAGGTGAATGGTATCTACTTCAGGATAATAGAGGAGGTGATTGCGGCAGTCACCGAAATCCTATCAAGGGTTTTAAATTCTTTAGGGATAAGAAGCTCTTTGCCAATGTAGTTAGGGATGTTGTGGATAGTGAGAAGGAATTGAAGGCATTGAAAAATATTAACACCTACTATGTCCTCGACTCTATGAAGAAGTAGTGGAGCTATGTTCCAAAAGTTGTTATTGAGTACATTACATTGGACCCTAGGTTTGATAGAGCTCGAACCCACCACTTTGTCACTTTGAATCATTTTCGGAAGAAAGCCAAAATTTCCTTCCCTTGTTATCTGTTAACCTCAATGAGCAAGGTAGTGGACAGCTTCAAGAAGAAGCCCATCATGCACTCGACTCTACACGAGGGGCTGCTACTGCTTATCCATGAGCACTTCAAAGCTCTGACTATAAGCATCGCCCCCCCTCAGACAAAGAATGTGGAGTCTAGAAGTTCTAGTTACTCCTCTAACTCAGATGAAATTCAAAGCCTCAACTCTGAGAAAGGTGGGATCTCTTCTTTGAGGAAAGCAACGACTTACCATGCTAAAAAATCCCCCTCCCCCATAACCCCAAGCAGAAAAAGCCCTAGGGATCTCGGGCAAAAGCCTCCTGAAAAGACTAAGGAGGGAGATAGTGATGATGAGGAGGAACCAGAGTCTAAGGAGGTGGTAAAGGAGATGCAGGAGGAAATCAAGGAGGAAAGTGGAAGGAAGAAACGCAAGAGGGAGAGTTTGGAGGAAGTGCGCTCTTAATTTGAGGAGGCATTTGTGCTGGCCTTTTCTCCTATCCATCTCCATCCCGAGGAGCAAAAAGAGGAGAAAGCTGGGTATGCGAAAGGGGAAGTGTAGACCAATGATAGAAGGAAAGCATGGATCAACTTCAATGTCAAGATCTCCAAGATGGGCATCTTCAGGGAGGCCATGAATCCCCAAATCGTCATGGATAAGCAAGAAGAGTAGCAGCTGGAAGAACTAATTAATACGATGATTGTGGCTATTTTAGATAGAGCGAGGGAGACAAGGATGAACCTCTTAAATAATGCTCGCAATAGTATGATTGATAATTTTGGATCAATCAAATGGCTTTTCCACGAGCTCGAGGAGGTTAAAGATCAAGTGAAACATATTGAGGCAACAAGGAAAGGGATGGATGCCAACAGGAGGATGGATTTAGCTGACAAGCTCAGTTTGACAGAAAAAAGGATACACAACCTAGAAAACTACAATCACAACCTTGTGAATTAGATGTTCTCCTTGTTAAGCTCCATTAACAACAACATCATCTCTCTCATGGGCTGGATCAAATATAGGGAAATACACGAAGATGAGGATGGTAAAGACAGGGAAGAGGCTAGAATGCAGGATGACTCTGCAAAGGACAATTCCGTTCCTAATTAGGACCAGGGGAATCAAAGGGTGCATTAGATGGAAATGGAGGAGAATCAACTAGCCTTTGAGGCTACTCAGGTTATGCAAGATCTAGAGTGAAATAATGAGGAATAACTCTCGCCTATTCTTTTGTTTACTGTTGTCCTCTGGCTTTTTGTTCTGGCTTTAGGACATGGCTTTGCTTGTTTTTTTTCCTGGTCTTTTCTCAGTACTCTTTCCTTTGGTTGGGCTTAATGCTTATTATTAGCCTATGAACTTAAACTTTTATAGCAGGGCTTTCATACTTATTATCGACCTTTTATTGTATTAACTATTGGGTTCTAGGTTCCCTGTAAAACTTGTCTATCTAATCAAAAACAAAATAGCCCCTTAACTATATATATATATATATATATATATATATATATATATATATATATATATATATATATATATATATATATATATATATATATGCTAACAATACTCTGATAGGGAAAATTTGATATACTAAGCAATTTTTGTATTCTAACAATTCAATTTCTTCCCAAAATCCTTTGTAGTTAAAATTTCAACTATTTAATTTACAAAATGATGGTGTCTAATTTTTCAATCCTCATATACAAATAAATTCAATAAGAATATCAATAATATTTACCGACAAATATTCATCTTAAAAAAATTTAGAAAATAGATTTAATAAACATGATGAAGGCATGAATTTTGAAGAACATAAATCATCGTGTAGATAAACCATAAGATTCTACCTGAATCTATCGCTAATATGCAACAACACAAAGAATGCAAGAAATACTCTTTCTTCTGAACGTCTTCTTTTTAAAAATCTCTCCTTCAAAATCCCAGTCCCTATGAAATGAACTCCCAATTTCTGATAAAGAGTTCTCAACTAAATTTGCGTCATTGATTGTGCTATCACATGAGTGAACTTGTTGATCACAATTTTTTAAAATATTTGATTACTTTTTGAAAATTCATGCACACTTTTTACAATTTAAAATATCTTAATTAATTAATTTTTCTTTCTCTATTTAATTAATTTTTGAATCATTTTTTGATACAATATTTATTAACTTAACTAATAATAATATTTAGCATATATTTAAAAATGTTCTCCTAAATATATTATTATTAAATTAAATAAATATTATTACGCTCTAAAATTAGAACTATAATTTTTTCTTTAAATTTAATTCTTTTATTTAATTAATTAAATATATTTAAATATTAAACTTCTCTTAATAATTTTTCAATAAATTAAATCATTAATTATTCTTTTAATTTGGTTTAATTAACAGAAAAAATCATCATAGACCGAAAAGATGAACTATGAAAACCCATCATAAAATACAACATATAAGATCAAACTAAAGGGTTATAACCAAGAATTTATGTCATATCATGAACTCTACAGGGTAAACATCTCATATACTTGCCCTAACTTCTAGGACAATTAGTTTAAGGTTAAGATTTGGACTCAAGAATTCATCTTTCCTCTCTTACCATTGAGATATTGCAATAGGGTATGCTCAACCTAGCAATTCAGGAAAGTTGATACCTAGTACCTACAATCTACATAAAATCCATGCATATACAAATACATATATTCTAGACTAAATAGGCAATGATAGGTAGAGTGGTGCATCGTATAGATCTTGACTAGCAGGTGACTATGACTCCCATCCTTGACCACATCAGAAATGTCAAACATAAAGAAAATATACACCTACACTAGACACATTCAAGAATGGGGTAAGTAACCATAGAAAATACATAAATAATCCATCTAACTAACATCATTAAATGATTGAAATCATTGTAAACAATCATTATCAAAGTATAATCATGCATACATGAAATAACTAGTACCAAAGTAATGTCATCATATAGTCAACTGAGTATAAAACAATATATATTAATCTAGGAAACCAAGGTCACTGATCATCAAGCATAAACATAAAATTTCCCTAAAAGAGTCTGGCAATAATAAATAAGAAGTAAACTATGGGTAGGAGCTACATCCACCCCCTAGACTTAGGCTTACTCCTGGAAGCCTATAAACAAGTAGGGGTATAAAACCCATAAACCATATGCATCCTCCCATGTAGCTAATGACTCATCATTAGGGTCTTGTTAGACCCTTTTCTATTCTATGGTTCAACCCTTGAGGGTCAAATCACATTGCTCTAGAATGCAAATTGGCTCCAAAGCTAGTTTCTTGTCCTCTACCTCTAACGTGCTCTAATCAAGAACATGTATCACATCAGAAATACACTAAGTACAAAAACATGGAAAACATCATGAACATGAGCTAGGCTAAGTGAAAATGCAAAACAATAGGCAATTAGACCTATCCTCTCAAGAATCTCGAATAATCCCATAAAGTGAAGTGCTAGCTTTGAACCATTTCCATAATGGATCAGAATCCTCTAGAGACACACTCTTAAGAAAAATTTCTCACCCACTGCAAACTACTTATTTATCCTATGATCATCAACATACTTCATTTTTCTATCTTGTGTTGTACACACATGCTCATAGATGTACACTACCTATTGCTCCATTTCTTGAAGCATCTCAGGACCCAATAGGATGTGATCCTCTAAACTATTCCAACTCAAAAGTGTACAACAAGGATGGCCATACAAAGGTTGAAAAGATGTCATCCCAATAGAAATATGATACCCATTATTATAAGAAAGCTCCACTAGGTATACATAATCCTGCAAAGGAGTCTTCCTATCCATCACATACATCATCAACATATCCTCCAAAACTCGATTCACTCTCTTAGTCTCACTATCTATCTCTAGGTGATAAGCTGAGCTAAAGTTCAACTACACTCCAAGATCATGCTACAATCATGTCAAAAATGCAGATGTGAATATAGGATCCCTATCCAAAATGATCTTCTTCTAGGAATATCATGCAATCTTGCAATATCAAATATGAAGAAATTAGCTATAGAAGTTGTAGTGTAGGATGACCTCATTAGTGAAAAGTGTGCCACCTTAATCAACCAATTAATTGTGACCATTATAGTTTCATATTGATGAGTAGTCATAATAAATCCTAACAATGAAATCCATAGAGACGATATCACACTTCCATGAAGGAATGAGATTATGTTATGAAAGCCTTGTTGGATGCTGGTGCTCTACCTTGACTCTTTGGCATTCAAGATGCCTAGCCACAAAACTAATGATATCATAGTTCATCCCTATCCAATAGTATAGATGTCGTAAATATGCATGCATATTCTTGAAACCTTGATGTGCCAAGGAAGGTGCATAATAAGCCTATGATAGGACTAATGTATGTAGTTCATCTAGTAGTGGTACATAGATCTTGCCTGAATTTTGCAAAAAGCCATCTGACTCCAAAACATAACTTAAAAATTGTCCCTCCAAAGGTCTCCCTGAATCTATCTCCCTACTCACCTCATGATAATAAATATCAATAGGAAGTACTTGAAGTATAAGACTCCTCAAATCCACACTAAGAGTTAAAGACAGTGTCACATGTCTCCCATGGCTCAAAATGTTAGCTACCACATTCTCCTTTCCCTGAACATACTTCACCTAGAAGTCATACTCACAAAGAAACTCCATCCAATTCCTTTGCCAAGCATTTAGATTAGGTTATGTGAATATTTATTGTAGACTATGATGATCACTATGAAGTTCAAACCTATGTCCCAACAAGAAGTGTCTCTATCTCACTAGGGCATGAACTACCATAGCTAACTCAAGATCATGTTTAAGGTAATTCAACTCACGGTCCTTGAGTTTTCATTATTAATAAGCAATCACCCATCCATCCTGCATCAATATTTCTCTAATCACCTCTAGGGAAGTATTTATACACTCCATGAAGTCACCTACTAGATTAGGTACTAATAATATTGGTGCACTAATCAAAAACTCCTTGATCTTTTAAAATGCTTCCTTGGATTTCTCCATCCATATAAACTTATTTCCTTTCTTGTGAAGGGAAGTGATAGGATTTACTACTTTGGAAATGTTCTAGATGAACCTAGCATAATAACCAGCTAGACCCATGAAGCTACAAATTTCAGATATGATAGTGGATGTAGGCCAATCTACCATTGCCTAAGTCTTCATAAGGTCTACAGAGATACCATCACCTAAAATGATATACCCTAAATATTGTATTTCTAATTGAAAGAAATCATAATTTTGCTGAGTTGACATAAAGTTGATTATCTATCAAGCACTAAAAGACCAAATGTAGATATTCCCCATGCTCCTTCTAGTATCTAAATTATATCAAAATATCATCTATGAACACAAGTACAAATCAATCAAGATAGGAATGAAACACTCCATTCTTCAAAGACATGGAAATTGATAGAGTGCTCATTAGCCCAAATGGGACTATTGTGAACTCATAGTGCCCATAGAGAGTTTGAAAACCAATCTTGAAAATCTTAGCATTCTAAATGTGAACATGATGGTATCCTAGCTTTAGATCAAACTTGGAGAACACTATGGCTCCCTTGATCTAATCAAATAAATTGCCAATCCTTGGTAATAGATACCTATTCTTTATTGTCACCTTATTAAGCTATCTATAATCAATTTATAGGCACAATGAAGCATCCTTCTTCATAAATATCATTGGTGCTCCCCATGGAGATACACTCAGCTAGATATTGCTCTTTGCTAGAAGGTCCTCAAGCTATAGGCACAAATCACTCAATTCTTGAGTGGTCATAAAATAAGGAGCTCTAGAAATAGGATACACTCTTTGAATAAGATCAATACTCAAATCAATATCCCTCTTTGGATTCATACATAGAATCTTACTAGGAAAGACACTAGCATATTCGTATAGAATAAGGTGGACTAAAGTCTTTCCTCCAGAGTCTTCTTCTTCTAGCTCACTTACCATAATGCCAGACACCTAACATCCCTTATGAAATCTTTCTTTAATTGCATAGTGGATATCATCCATAGAGATATAGGTGTTTGGATACCCACAATCTCTAACTCCTTCGCTTGATTATCCTAACAAAAAATGGTCTTCTTTTTGCAATCTATACTAGCTCTATGAGAGCTAAGATAATCCATACTTAAGACCACATCAAAAGAGCCAAGAGGAATAATCCAAAGTTATACTAATATCATAAACCCTCCTACACTTACTTCACACTGATGCACTATAGAATCTGAGGAAACCCTAGCACCTAAGGTTAGTTCCACTTGCCAACCCAAACCCTCCTATACTACCTCTAGCTTACATTTAGCAACTAATGATGGTGACATAAAATAGTTCATAGCACCTGAATCAAATAAGATGGAGAGAGGTGTACCTCAGATAGCTCCCATTGTCTTAGCCATAGTCCCCTAATAAACTACCTAATGGTGATCCACCACCAGAAATACTCTGTGAGCTCTACCTACATCTCTAATTGTGGGAACATATGTAGTTGACCTATAACCTAAATAGTGAGATGCACATTATGGGCAGTTGACTGGTTGTGGCTATTCCTACTAGTCAAAGATTGCTTTCTATGAGAAATTTAAGTGTTCTAATTTCTCTTATTATGTTGTGCACTATGATAGTTCTTAGAGATAGAACCACCACCACCAATTTGTGCCAAGTGTATGATCCCTTCTATTGCTAGTGTTGTTGAGGTTGCTATTGGTTCTAATTTCCCTTAGAGAAAGGGGATTTATGTCTCCCATCTGAGTTGTGGCTACCCTTGGATCCTAATATTATAGGTGCTCCTACAAGGCTACCATGTCGTAGAGTGACACTCTGCTCTATAAGTATGGCTCGATGTGCTAGATCTTTGTGATTTTCAGGCTCAAATACCTTAACAACCCCAACTAGATGGTTGTTAAAATCTTTGATGAAATGTTGTGCCAACTGTGATGGGTTATCACTAATTCATGCATAGGGCATGAGCTCATAAAATTTGTGCTCATACTCTATTATGGTTATAGTGAATTGTCTTAGGTTGTGGAATTCATCTGCTTTCTGCTAATTCCATTCCTTTGGTATGAATTTCTCATGGAAGTTTTCTAGAAATAACTCCCATGTGACATTGTTCATGTTTATACCTAGTTTCTTCTATTCAATAGTCCACCATGTGGCTCCAAAGAGTTCTAGCTTGGTGATAGCAAACCTTGCTTTGATGTTAGAGTCAAAGTCTTGTATAGTTCAAAATCTGTCAAGAGAGATAAGCCACTACTTGGCCACATAATGAGAACCAAACCCATTGAAGGGTTTGACCTTGGACCTCTAAAGTTCCTTCATCAAAGTAGGTACAATTGATATCTGTTAGTCTCTACAATGGCTCCTAGACCTAGGTTTCCTCTAATTCCTTGTCTGGTGTGCTCCTTCCTAACCAACACCTTGAAGAGGAGGTAGGTGATCCATGATTGTTCTCATCATTTTCCATAGGTCAACCTCCTCTAAGTCAGCCTATTGCTCTCTCTATGGTTCTCTTCCTGATGGTCACTAAAATGCTCTTCCCTATTCTCTTGTAGTATAGGTCCTTCATGGACATACTCATGTACACTAATGTTTATGCCTCATCCATAGCCTCTACCAGAGCCTAAGCTATGAACTCTAACTGAAGATCTCATACTAGATACCATCCTAAAATAATATGCAAGATTACAAGATGCTATAATAACCATATAAATATACTATTGTAAAGCATACACATAAGAAATTTTTTTGATAATAGTACAAATTTAATTTTTAGTTTTGTCTATTTTAGGTTTAAGTGTATTTTAGTTTTGAAGTTTAAGCGTTCAAGTTTGAGAATATACAAATAATGGTTTAAGTTCTATTTCAGTTTAGCTAGTTCAAGATTTTAGTTTGTAATATATACACATAACAATTTAAGCTTCATTTTAGTTCAACTAGTTAACAACTAGTGGTGTTCCTATATACCCAAAGTTCTCAATGTAGAAACTTGGGCTCTAATACTAGATGTAATGCCCCACCAAGGGATCAAAAAGAACTAACCCAAAGGTTTACTAAGTTTTCCAAACATTTTAATTTTAGAGATAACATAGAAAAGCATAAGCAGTAACATATGTTCATACATAAGCAAAATGTAAACATATTACATCCCTTAAGGATCCCAAGATTTTGAATCACATTTAAATTTAAATAATATTAAATCCACTATATAACACATCCATATTAAAGATAAACTACAAGTTTAAATCCATTTAAATAATATACATTTTTCCATAATGCCACTCACCAATAACCAGAACGCACAATCATCCATTATACATGTCACAATGTATAAGAGGTTGAAATAACATACATCATAAAATAGATTACATCATCTCTTGAAGATCCATGAAATTAAAGTACATACAATAAGTATAACCATCCATCATAATACACAAGAATAGAATGAGAGGAAATGTAGAACAAAAAACTCTAGCCATGACATCAACTAACAGATCTCAATGGTAAAAGTAAAATGCGCCACCACCTGACCTCATGGTAAACCAGAAAAGGCTCACTCACACCATGCTAAGGAGATAGTATCAAGTACCAAATAGGATACCAATCCCAAAAATAAAAAGTGATATCTAGGTCAATAAAATTCTTGACATAAATCTAACTTAGGGTACCAAGATATAGATGACATCTAAACCTAGAGGAAAACAAAGACACATAGGGAATCTACTATGCAAGTGGGCAAGTATCATTTCATGGTAAACTCTAAGGTTACCTTAGCATTCGGACTTTAGTCCAACCCCCTAGTGACCATATGTAGCACTAGTATGCTTTTGTACTAATAAGCCATACTAATTTATTAAAAAAATAAAAAATATATTAAATTATAAATAAAGTAATTATTGATCTAATAATAAAATAATAACTATTAAAGAAAATTAATAAGAATGTTATGTTGTAACATTTGATATTTATAACATTTATAAAATTTTAAAATAACATTTAACAATCTAAATATTTATTAAAATTTAATATTTTAATAATGTTATTATTAATTTAAATTTAATTTAATATTATTATTTAAAAAAAACAACTTACCAAATGACTTTTTAAAGCTTGTAGGTTAGTTGTTTCCATGGCAGCTCTGTTGTCATGACAATAGAGTATTGCCACAATAGTACTTTAGCTATCACAGCAACAAGTTCTACCCTATAGTCTTTAATGGTGGGGTTGTGGTGGGGGATTTGGTGGCCTCACCCAAAAATCAATTTTTTTAATTATATATTTTTAAAATAATATTGTTGAATGAAGAAAAAAACAATCCCTTAATTTTATATATATATATATATATATATATATAATAAAAATCCTAACAATAGTTTGATAGGGAAAATCTGATAAATTAATCATTTTTTGCATTCTAACAATCCAATTTCTTCCCAAAAGACTTTTTGATTAAAATCTCAGCTATTTAATTTATAGCACAAGGGTTTCTAACATTTGAATCCTCATATACAATTAAACTCAATACGAATATCAACAAAATTTACCAACAAAGATTCGTCTTAAAAAATTTAGAAAACAAACTTAATAGACACATTGAAGATAGGAATTTCAAAGAACATAAATCACTATGTGAATAAACCACAAGATTCTACCTAAATCTGATGCTAATATGCAAATGCACGAAGAATGTGAGAAATACTCTTTCTTCTGAAACCCTTCTTTCTAAAAATCACAATCCCTACAAAATGAATTCCTAATTTCTAATAAAGAGCTCTTCGCTAAATTTGGTGTGTTGATTGTGCAATCATGTGAGGGAAATCATTGATCGCAATTCCTTTTAATATTTTACTACATTTTGAAAATTCATGCACAATTTTTACAATTTAAAATATCTTTATTAAATTAATTTTTTCATTCTCTTTAATTAATTTTTCAAGCATTTTTTGATAAAATATTTATTAAATTAAGTAATTAAAATATTTAGCATCTATTTTAAAATGATCTCATAAATATATTATTATTAAATTAAATAAATATTATTACATTCTAAAATTAAAAATATAATTTTTCTTTAAATTTAATTCTTTTATTAAATTAATTTCTCGATTAATTAAATATATTTAAATATTGAAATTATCTTAATAATTTTTCATTAAATTAAATCATTAAATAATCTTTTAATTTCATTTCATTAATAGAAAAAATTACCATAGACCCACAAGACAAACAAACTATGAAAACCCATCATAAAATACAACATACAAGGTCAAACACAAGGGCTATAATTACAAATTTACATCATATGACAAATTTCAAAGGGTAATCATCTTAGATACTTGTCCTAATTGTTAGGACAATTGGTTTAAGGTTAGGATTTGGACTCAAGAATTTATATCCCCTCTTTTACTATTGAGATATTGTGATAGGGTACACTCATCCTGGCAATTCAGGGAACTTAATACCTAGTATGTACAATCTACATAAAATCCATGCATGTACAAACACATGTATTCTAAATTAAAGAAGCAATGGTAGGAAGTGGTGCATCATGTAGATCTTGACTAGTAGGTGATTACGACTCCCTTCCTTTACCACATTGCAAACCTTCAACATAAAGAAAACATACACATACACCATGCACATGGAAGTATGAGGTAAGTAACCATAGAAAACATGTATAAATAGTCCATCTAACTAACATCACTAAATTATTGGAATCACTGAAAACAATCATCATCAAAGTATAATCATGCATACATGAAATAACTAGTACCAAACTAATCTCATCATGTAGCCAATTGAGTATGAAACAATATCCAATAATTTAGGAAAATATTGTCACTGATCATCAATCATAAACATAAAGCTGAACTAAAAGAGTTCGACAATAATAACTAAAAAGTAAACTACGGGTAGGCACTACATAGTGCAAAGGAAAAATGCCCAAGAAACATGAGAAAATATCTAATATCAAAGTATATCTTTTCTGTAACTAGTTTCATCATTTCTCTTCATGTCCCTAGGAATGTTTTTTCCCTAATAACAAGGTTTTTAAAACCCTCCACTTTAAAAAATACTTGATCATGTTCAATCAAAAAGTTTAGATTTTCATATCTTGTAAAATACTCATTCCACATAATGGGCTTTGAGTAGGGCAACAACTAAGTGTTAGAAGGGGGTGATAAGCAGGCTAAGAAAATTAGACTACAGGAATTGGATTTTTTTTTCAGTGTGATAAAATGGTGGAAGATGAATGTGTCATAACTATATTGGTAGAATATTAGAAATTCTCATAGGAACTAGGTCTTGTTAAGGATCTAAATTTGAAGATGAGATTGTGTGGAAGATCTTGAAGACTTTGACATGACCATTCAAACACACAATGTAAATGATTGAACAAGTAATACTATGTACCTGGAAATTTACTTTAAAAAACTTTACTTGGAAGATTAGAAGTAGCTTTTAGCTAGTTCATCTTTATCAAGAAGTGCAAGCATCAGTAGAGACTTTTCTACCATAAACATATCTAGATATGAAGAGGATAAAAGAATTGAAGAAGGAATCACCTCACTTATAAGAAGAAAACTAGATGGTAAGAGAATCATTAAATGTTGGACTTACAATTAATTTGGTTATTATGCTTCAAAGTGTCCTAAAAGATAGAAAAATTATAAGAAGAATTTCAAATCTAGAAGACCCAGAAATTGTTTCTATGCAAACAAACATGGTAAGTTTGAAGAAAGATTTCAAAGTGAAATGATAATGAATTAGGTTTTGCAAGTATAGAAGAAGGAAATCATGAAAAATAAAATAGAGAAGAGAAATCCCTAGTTTCACAAGTTCAAAAAAAATTTGATTGGATTATAGACATTAGATTTTTAAATCATATTATTGGAGACTCCAACAAATTTGTTGAGTTTAGCAATCACGGTGCAAGAATCATCAGAGTTGGTAACAATACAACATGTCATTTCAAGGGAATGGGATTCATTAATGTTGATAGAAAGACTAATGCTGATGATGTCAATTTTGTTGATGGGTTAAATCATAACCTACTGAGTGTTGGATAGTTGGTTGATAGAGGTTATTAGTTGCAATTTGTAGAGGAGACATGCATTATCAAGGATATAGATGCTAAGTTGATTGGCACCAATACTGATGCAGAGGAATTTTAGAACCTTTAGAAAATCAAATACATGACTTCAAGCTTCACATGCGTGAATGCAGATTTCAGAAAATGCATAGAAATTTAATGAAATGAGGGTCAACACATGAAGATGTTGCCCATTCAAGTCTGCATTACAACTAGGTTTTCCTGTAACCTGATCCAATCACATCTGTACAACACTAGAAACTTAAGAAAATTATAGGAAGACTCAAGAACTTCATTCTATTCACTCTCTCCAAAAATCTCTCTTCAAAAATCTCCCTTACAATATTCATTCTTTCTCTTTTTTTAAAACCTTCTAATGTAACTCCCAAAAATCCATCATAGCTTTCTTGTGGCGGTTACATTTTGAATGCCTACACATGGTGTTTTAGGAATATTCACCTTCTATTGTAACTCCCAAAAATCCATCATAGCTTTCTTGTGGCGGTTATATTTTGAATGCCTAGACATGGTGCTTTAGGAATATTCACCATTTTCTTCCTTTTGATTTTTCCCATAAACATTTTCAAAAATTAGAAACCTTTAACACACCCAAAATAATCTAAAATAAACTCATACTAAGTCCTAAGTGGATAATGTTGGGTAGGCTTATAAGAATTCCACCTAAACATTTCCACCACAAAAAAAAAAGGACATTTATTTTAAAATATAAAACTCTAAACTTACACACAAACATTTCAAATTTCAGATTTTAAACTCAAAACTTTTTGATATTTGCTTTGTGCCCTACATTTTAGTCATATTGTAGGTTGTCTTCCTGTTGCAGACGTGCTCCTGCACCATACTCCCAAATTTCAAAAGTTTCCAAGTCCCTTGGAAACACCTGCAAAAAAAAGTATTAGAAAAACATATGGATCCCTTCATCTTGACTTTTGGTTTGTACTTTTCGTCCATTAGAAAACTTGGCCTTTCTTGAACTTGTATCATTTGAATTTTCTCTTTCTCCTTCATCTTTACCTTTGGTTTGTTTTCCATTGGTAAGATAAAAATTATTTGCTTCTCACTATGCATCCACTTCATCATATTCTGAATTTGTATGGCTGCTACATACACTTGTAACTTCATCACATTCTGAATTTTTATTATTGCTGCATACACTTGAATTTTTATTCTAAATTTTATGTCCTGAAAATAATTTGTTGCCCTATCATAAATTTATTCAGCCTCATCTTCTTTGTCCATAACATCATCTGCTACCTCTTCTTTGGAAACTTCTTCATGTTGAATCTCCATACTACCACCATTCCTTTGCCATTCTTCCATGATGGCTGTAAACTCTTCCCATAAATCATATTCTTCTTTAGAACTTGCTGCTACACAATCTTTATCTCCATCCTCATGCCATTGCTCTTGACATTTCACTACACCATGCATTTTGAAGGCTTCATTATTTTCCTCCAAACTCTCTTTCATAGGAGTACCTTTCAGCATTGTACTCATCTCTATTTTCAAAGGACACATTATTGTTCCAACCATAACTTTATCACACTCAAATTCCATATGAATTTCCTCTTTATTCTTCTCATCAACATTTACTTGATGCACTGCTTCTTGCTGCAATTTATCTTCTTTATGCTCTGCATGTTATTTCCCTTCCAAAGGACAACTTACATCTATCATTGTTGAGATTTATGTACCAACTTCACATACATCTGCACTCTTTATGGCTGCCTTCTCTATAGTTTCATTTGCCTCTACCAAAACTTCTTTCACTTCCTCTTTCACTTCATCATGCATTGGAAATGCTATCATATCAATAAGACCTAAACTTCTTGATTCCTTCCATGTTTCATCATCCTTCAATGGAAGAAAAACCATCTTCTTCCCATTCTTTTTGATGATATATGTGTTCTCTCTACAATCATATATAGTTGACCTGTCATATTGCCATGCTCTTCCCAAAATCAAGTGACAATCTTTTAAAGGCATAATATCACATTCAATGGTATCAAAATATGGTCCAATATTAAAAGAAACATATGAATTTTCAAACACATCAATCCACTATTCATCTCCTAACCCATATGCTCTGTAAGGTAAATCATGAGGTACTCTTGGAAGATTCAATTTCTCAACCATTTCTACTGAGATTATATTTTCAAAGGAACCACTGTCAACTATAACTTTGCATACCTTATTCTTGCATTTGCACTTTGTTCGGAATATAGAATGTCTTTGGATATAGCTTTTTCTTTCTACTTCTTCTTCTTCCATTATGATGCAGAGCTACACTTTGGAAACCTTTCGTGAATATACTCAACTCGAAGGGTTGCTTCAAAGGCTCAAACTCATCAATCTGGAAACCTTCACAATCATACTTTAACCATGACCAAAACAAATTGTCCAACTCAATGCTGCTGATTTTAGAGCTTGAAAATTATTTTCAAATATTAAAATTGAATTTATTTCAACCGCATTCCTTCTTGAGACCATAAAAATAAAAAAATAAAAGACTTTCCAAACTGCTGCCTTCCAGTAGCAACAGTGACAGTAAATAGGACAGTTTTCAGAAATGGGTTTTTTTGACCCCCTAAATTACAAGAAAAATTTTTCTAGAAAGAATGAAAGTTGTTCAAAACATAATGAACTATCCTCCCACCGATTTTTAGGTCTCTATGAAACCATACATGGCTTCTATAAATTTTTCTTTGGACTGTAAATCTAAAATCTGAACAGACCAGGTTCACAGAATTGTGCATAACTTGCTCATTTCTATATGAAAATGAACCAAACTTGAACTAGATGAGAGCATATTCAATAATATTTCCAAAAATATATCATGCATAACAAGAAAATACTTCATGAAAAAATAAGGAAAGGCTTTCCACCACACTGCCTGAAATCAGGAAGCTTCAAATTTAAGGAATCTTGACATGCATGCAATAGTTTCAACTTCAAATATTTCTCTTTCAAATGATAGTGATTAACTTCCTTTGATTCATCCAAGTGATTTAATAACAAATCAATCCAAAAATATTTTGGATCCCTTCTCCTTCAGCATTCATAAACAAATATGTGATTTGATTATTTCCTCCACGGAACCCCATATAACTTCAAAATCAAATACCAAATCACCTTTCCCTACCCAGATCTTTTTTTGGGCTCTGATACCAAAAATGATGCAGAGGAATTTTATAACCTTTAGAAAATCAAATACATGACTTCAAGCTTCACATGCATGAATGAAGATTTCAGCAAATGCATAGAAATTTAATGACATGAGGGTCAACACATGAAGATGTTGCCCATTCAAATCTGCATTACAACTGGGTTTTCCTGTAACCTGATCCAATCACATCTGTACAACACTAGAAACTTAAGAAAATTATAGGAAGACTCAAGAACTTCATTCTATTCACTCTCTCCAAAAGTCTCTCTTCAAAAATCTCCCTTACAATATTCACTCTTTCTCTTTTTGAAAAACCTTCTAATGTAACTCCCAAAAATCCATCATAGCTTTCTTGTGGCTATTACATTTTGAATGCCTACATATGGTGCTTTAGGAATATTCACCTTCTAATGTAACTCCCAAAAATCCATCATAGCTTTCTTGTGGCGGTTACATTTTGAATGCCTAGACATGGTGCTTTAGGAATATTCATCATTTTCTTCCTTTTGATTTTTCCCATAAACATTTTCAAAAATTAGAAACCTTTAACACACCCAAAATAATCTAAAATAAACTCATACTAAGTCCTAAGTGGATAATGTTGGGTAGGCTTATAAGAATGCCACCTAAACATTTCCACCACACAAAAAAAAAAAGGACATTTATTTTAAAATATAAAACTCTAAACTCGCACACAAACATTTCAAATTTTAGATTTTAAACTCAAAACTTTTTGATATTTGCTTTGTGCCTTGCATTTTAGTCATATTGTAGGTTGTCTTCCTGTCACAGATGTGCTCCTGCACCAAATACAAGAACTAGAGGTAATGTTTTTCAATTCAACTCTAAAAAGATGACTTCTTTGGTTACAAAGGTGACAAAAATTGGTTATGGCATACAATAGTTTTCATATAGACTTTAACAACATTGTGAACGATAATAGTACATTTTTTGTTAGAGATCTACCTAAAATTGTGAAACCTATTAATGTTGTTTGCAAAGAATGTGTTATGGATAAGCATAACAAAGTTTCTTTTCCTAGCAAGAAGTTCAATACCATAACAAAATTGGAGATTTTTTGTACATATTTGAGTGGTCCTAAAAAAACAAGAGGATTATATGTTGAAAAGTATTTTATGATGTTTGTTGATGATTTCAAATGATGTGGGAAGCATTTCCTAAAGAAAAGTCTGTGGAACTTGAAAATTTTAAGTTGTTTAAGAATAGAGTTGAGAAGGAATGTGGAGTAAAAATAAAATGTTTGAGGTCAGATAGAGGGTGAGAGTTCACTTCGAGAGAGATAGAGTTTTTGAAATAAATAAATTGTATTAAGAGACAACTATCAACACCCAAGAGTCATGAGATAAATAGAGTTTTTGAAAGAAGAAACATTTTTACAATAGAATTTGCAAGAGAAATGATGTTTGAGAATGATGTGTCCAAGACATTTTGGAGAGAAGCAGTCAACATAGCACTATATACCATTATTAAATTGTACATTAGAAAAGGTACAAGAAAGACTCCCTATGAAATATGATTTGGACATTCACCCTCAATAAAATATTTCAATTTTTTTGAAACTAAGTGTTATATAAATAGAGATGATGATATTAGTAATATTGATGGAAGGAGCAATGAAGTTATGTTCCTTAGTTGTTCATTGAAAATAAAAGATATATAGACATCTTAATCAAAGAACTAAGACTACTTTTGAGTGTGCAAATGTGAAAGTGGATGAAAAGTTTAGATTTAGATAGAGAATGTTGGATTATATTTTTGATGAAGAAGATGATAATCCTAAATGAATTAGAGAGAATATTGAACTTTTTTTTGAGAGGGTATGTGCAGGATCATGGTGTGCCAAAACAAAGTGATCTAAAAAATTTGTAGTTCTGAAATATCTCAAACCATTTAAAAATTTATTCCAACTTTTTTCCCACCCATCTTGATTCTAAATGAAAACAATTTAAATCTTTATAAGGTCTACTATATCTTTTTATACCAAACTTATAAGGTCAACTTTTAAATAAAATCCTTAAAATGTACTTTTGGCCTATTTTTACATCATTTTTACTTCAAACATGTAGTTGATGACTTTTTTTCCACCAAAATTTGATGAAATGAAAAGGGTTTCTTAAGAATGTTATTATCTTTCCATAAACGTAAGGTTTGTCAAATTATGAGTTTAGTAAGTAATTATTACTTATTTTCTAATGGAGTTAAATATAAAGTGCGGACTATCACACTACTTGAAAAACAACCATAACTTTCAAATGGTACAACATTTTTTAAATCCAAAAGATGCATCACATTCTATGTTTCTTCTACTATAAGGGGGGGAAAAAAATTTGAATTTTTTAGAGTTTTGAATTAGTTAAGTTGGTTAGACACGAGATTTTTTTAATTCTTAAAAACTAAAGTCAAAAATTAATTATTTATTATTTATAAAAAATAAAAATACCCAAAAATATGTGTCACATCTTATATCTAGAATATTATTAAAAAATATTATCATTTTATTTTGATTAAGGCAGTTAGACATATGTCTACTTATTTTTGTTTTGAAATTTTTGTAATATTGCAATTAAATTCAAACTTTCAACCAATCAATTTTCATTTTTTTGAGATAAGACCTAGTAGTTTAGAAACTAGATTCAATTTGCTAGAGATTCTTTTCTCTCAAATTTTTGATATAAAGTTAATAACAATTAGAAAACTACACATCAAATTGACATAACCTTGATTTTCTAATTTTTTATTGCCACTTAAGACCATAGTTTGGTTGACCATGATCCTACACATACTCGAGAATAACAATGATTTGCAAAATAAATTTGAAATTTATGAACAAAGAGAAAGACCAAGATATAAACTTAGAGAAGAGGTAAGAGTTCAAACAAAAACACCTACACCAAACATAAATTTGATAAAGAATCATCCTATTGATTAGATTATTAGAAGAAAAGACAAATACATAACAAAAAGAAATATAGTACATGAAGTTTTTTTCTAATTTATCAAGTTGAACCAAAGAGTGTAGATGAGGCATGGAAAGATGATGATTTGAATCAAGAAATGAAGAAATAAATAAATCACATTATGAAGAATGAAACATGGGAATTAGTTCCAAGACCTAATGATTAGAATGTTATAGAAATGAAATGGCCTTGAATTTAGAAATAAGATGAATGAACAATGTGGGGTTGTGTGGAATCAAGAAAGAAGGCTTAGATTATGAAGAGACATTTGCCCTATTGCTAGATTTGTAGCAATATGAATGTTCTTGGATTATATAAAAAATACAAAGTTTAAAATGCATCGAAGGGGTCTAAAGTCAACATTTTTGAATGGAGAACTTGAATAAGAGGTCTACATTGGGAACCTTGAAGGATTTCCAATGACAAAAGAAAAATACATGGTATGTAGATTGAAGAAAGAATTGTATGGTCTAAAGCAAGAACCTAGAATATGGTATAGAATATTGGACAAGTATTTGGAAAAAGGTACAATATATTAAAATTTGGATTTGAAAGAAATTGAGAATAAATTATTGATCGTTAACATATTTTTTTATGATATAAGCTTTGGAGTCAATGATGAAGCAAGCAACAAATTTTCTAAAGAAATGAAGAATGAATTCAAGATGAGTATGATTAGTGAGATAAAAAATTTCTTTGGGTCTATAGATTGTATGTAATAATGATGGAATTTTCTTATTACAAGATAAGTCTTTGAACTTGACTTGTTGAAAATATCTACCTTGTAAAGTTGTAAGTCTATTGGTCCACCTATGATAATTGGTCACAAGTTATCTAGCAAAGATGAGACACCTAAAGTTGAGTAGAAGAAGTATAAGTATATATATATATATATATATATATATATATATATATATATATATATATATATATATATATATATATATATATATATATATATATATATATATATATATATATATATATATATATATATATATATATATATATATATATATATATATATATATATATATATGTAATTGAACATTTGCAATATCTGACTCGCACTAGACCATATATAACAAATGTATTTGGGATAGTAGAAACATTTCAAGATAATCCTAAGGAATCATATTGTGAAAAAATAAAGAGAATATTCAAATATTTTAAGGGTACACATGATTTTTTATTATGGTATGACAGATCAGGTGATTTTTCTTTGTGTGCATACATTGATTGTAGATTAGGAATACAATATGGATGACAGAAAGAACACCA
Organism: Cupressus sempervirens; assembly: GCA_028749045.1. Lineage (NCBI taxonomy): Eukaryota > Viridiplantae > Streptophyta > Pinopsida > Cupressales > Cupressaceae > Cupressus > Cupressus sempervirens. Next base: position 171,501,870 of record CM053784.1, read on the forward strand.
ATGGTGGATCATTTTTCCTTGGAGTAAGATTGGTTTCTTGGATAAGAAAGAAATAGGATTGTATTTCATAGAGTATGGAAGAAGAAGAGTATGTAGTATAGCAAAGAATTATAATGTAATTGTGTAAAATAAGAAGATGCTAAAGGACATTTGGATAGAATTCTCATAGCATGGTATCATACATTGTGATAACAAAAGTACAATGAGTATGTCTAAGAATCTCATGTTAGATTATAATACTAAGCATATATCTATATTAGGTACCATGTTTTGGGAGAAAAGATTGTAGAGAAAGATATTATATTAGATTATGTGAGTATGAAAGAAAAGATTGTAGATATTTTATGAAGCATTTTCCTTAAGATACATTTGATTATTTGTGAGGTATGCTTGGGGTTATGTGCCTCCTATTTTTGAGTAAATGATGAAAAGAGTGCATCAAACTAGTGAGATAGAGCACTACTGATTATTTGAATTTAATGTGGATGCTTCCTAAATGGGGAAGTATTTGTGATGAGAAGAGTCATCAAGGACTCTTGGTAGCTATTATAGAATAGTGTCTTTGGACATTTGAGTTGATTAAAGCCTTTGAGAAGATGATGGACATAATGAATCCTTTTTCATTGGACCCAATTAGGGAGAGATGGCATGAAAAACATCTCCTATATATGGGGGGATAAGGTTGTGAATAAAGAATGAGTAAAAATAACCTCTAACATAATGGAGGAGAGATTTTGCACATAAATCACATCTTGTAGTAGTATGAGGGAGATATATGTATGGGAGAAGCATTGAATGGGGGAGAAGTGTCAAAAGTAATGACCATCTACATAAGATGGATAAGAATGGAGAGTTGTTGCTACAAATTTAAATATGAACAACTAATGTTGATACTAAGAATGAGAAAAAATAGAAAGAAAAGTTTTCTAGTGCTCATTTAAGATTTGGTTGATCAAGAGGATTTGAAAAGAAGATAATAATAGTAGTAGCTATAGAGTTTGATTTGGTTTTCTTTGAACTCAAATATTTTTCATCTATGTTGCCATCAATACCAAAGGGGATATTTTTAGCGTGAATTTTGATTGTATTACTTTGGGGGAATATCTTAAGAATTGGATTGATGCATAGAATGATTGACATGTTGTACTCATGATTTTGTTTTTCATTGATGTCAAAATAGTATTATTTCTATGAAGACTATGAGAGTACTAGTAGATAGAGAACAAGGTTGTACAGATCGTATATTAAGGATTAGGTAAGTGTAGTTAAGGATGTGATATAAATTGTATCCTGATGAAGTGGAAAAGTGTGCTCAGAGAGATTCAAAGACATGCAAAATTTATTCACGAATTACATAAAATAGTGGACAAATATTGTAAATGAGAAGTAATTTTTTATGATTTATTTGTATCTCTTAACTAGGGTAGAATCACAATAAGAAAATTTAGGTAGTGATAATAGACAACCTGATGATGATGTTAGCAAGTGTGTGTTGGAATCTAATTGAAAATGAGAGATTTTTGAAGAAGTTTGTTTTAGTCATTGTTTTATCACTAATGTCAAACCTACTATTTGATGGGAAGATAATTGCTTATAAGATCCAAGTAATATAGCTTAGTTGATTGATGAAGAGGATTTAATCAATAAGATGTAACAACACCACCTAGAGAAAAATTTGAGTTAAGATTTGTAATGAAGTACAAGGATTAGTTATTAAATGGGTGAAATAATGTATTGATAATATACTTGAAGATACAAATGTTGGTTGCACTTAGAAACTTTAGAAGAACTTGTAATACTTGGTATATCTATAAAGTTTGAACAAAGTGTATAGTGGGTGTTGAGAAAACATAGTTCATGCTAAGTAGATTACCAATTAGTCCCAAGTAAATGAAAAATCTATTATGTGCTAAGTAACTTAGTTAGTGCCAAGAAAATGTAATAGGTGTCAAGCATCAAAAAATATAGTTGATGTCAAGTGAAAATGTAACAAGTGTCAAGTAACACAGTATGTCCCAAGCATCAGAAAGTCAATAGTGCTCAACTGCTACATTATTTGAAAAGTCAAAGATTCGCCATATTTGAGTTGATAAGTTTGTTACCTTAAATTTTGGTAACTAGGTGGAAGATAAGAATGATGAGTTGGTGCTACATAATTCTAGGCTAACCATTTCTAGGTGACTGCAAGTGGATTCTACATGAAGTTTCTAGGAGGAAAAAGATAAGGGAAAGATACATTTTATCTTACCTAATCCATCTATACCCTAATTTGGATGATGGAAATTAGAGTGGGAAAACTATTCCTATTTAAGGAATGTATGGTCATAAGACAAAGTAAGGTGGTCAAGTAGATTGAAGAGTGGTTGCAAAGAGAAGGCATCGAGAAGGTTAGAGAAAACCTAGGAGAATAGATTATAGATGTTCTACTTCATGAAAGGACCATTGGAGTGACTACATCGGTACAAAAAGAAAGAAGCTTGATGAGAGAACAAGCTGTCGGTGTTAGAATTCTTTTAGAATAACTGAGAGGGGGGATGAATCAGTTATTCAAGGTCCAAGTGCCCTATTAATACCCTTTTTTAATGAATCCATACTCTTTTCATCTGTTCAAATTTAAATCAGTCATATAAGAAAATTACTGTAAATCAACATGCAAAGATAAAACATTCAAGATCAACACATAACACAATGATATACGTGGAAACCCAATTTGGGATAAACCACTAGTAACCTGCTACTTGATTTTCACTCTTTTGAAGTGATGCCCTATTAAAAGCCTACGCTGTTAAAGGCTTACAACACACTGTTAATTGTGACCTTGTTAGAGGATTTCACAGAACTATTAGGAATGGGCCTGGTTAAAGGTCTTTAGAACATTCACTAGGAATGCCACACCGTTAAAGGATTTATCTAATGGCTATTAAACCAACCTAAGTCCATAGGATTTATCTTACTGTTACAATTGCTAGAAAGTAACGATATTGGTCTTTTGATCTGACATAACTTACAACATACTTTGCATATTTTAGATCACTCTTTCAGTTCAATCCTTATGCTTGGCTTCAATTAATTCAGCTCTGGCTGCTTGTTTCCTTCTCAAGCTTCATCTCCTTGAGTCTTATTACTCATTCTGCCAATGCAATCATTCTTGTGATCGTCTATTTAAACAGAGTTCCTGTGCTTTCTTCTCCTTAGAACATTCTTTAGCACTTCATGGTTTTATGCTTGACCACGCCTATGTCTCACACTATCCCCACTTTTTTTACTTATGTCTTTTTATATAGAAGTCTAATTTGCCTTTTTCCGCTCAATTTTTCTTTTCCAATCTCAGGGTTTCAAAATGGATTAGGTAGGATACAATGTATCTACCCCATATCTTGTTCTCTTCTAGAAATTTTTCCAGTTGTATCTTTAAAATGTTCTACATGGTGTTTTGTGCCACCAACTCATCATTCTTAACTTCCTTTTAATTCATAGATTTCTAGATAACAACTTTGTCGGCTTAGATTTGATGAATCTTTGATTTCCAAAATAATGCAGCAACTCGGCATTATTGAGTTACTAGTGCTCAGCACCTCTATGTTACTCGGCACCTATACTTGCTTGGCAGTTGGTTCTGCTTGACATTTGGTTTTGCTCGGCACTTGGTTTTGCTCGGCACTTGATTCTGCTCGGCACTTGGTTTTGCTCAACACTTTATTTTGCTCAGCACTTAGTGCTCGACACCTGAACTTGCTCGGCACTTACTAGCTTGCTTGGCTCCTTCTCTCTAATGAACTTAGTTTGAGCTTTGCAAAAGACTTAGCTAAAACCTTAGATCTTTGATATGTTTCAGTGTGCTCATTCTTTGTATCTTTTAGTATGTCATCCAATACACTGTTTCATCAATGGCTTAACTGATCCTTGTACTTCATTACAACATCATAACTTCAACCTTTCTCTAGGTGTTCTAGTTACATCTTATTGATTGCCTCCACCTTGACAATCAACTAATTGATATTATTTGGATCACTAAAGCAATTGTCATCCCTGTAAGTAGATGGTTTGACATCAATGACAAAACAATGATTGAGGACATTCTTTACCAGTTCCATAAATTATTCCAACAACTTTTCTTATGATCATTTCAATCATTTCCAACAATCTCCCTCTTTAGCATTGATGGAAAACCAAACTGATCAAGTATTCAATTCAGTTACCATCAAGATTGTATTCGCTTGCTGCATTTTCACTATTGATCACATATATCTCCCTCTTTCATATTGATGCATGATGCTCCTAAGATTTGCATGTTGGTTTTCTTGTCCCTATTGAGGGGGAAGCTTGTGGTGAAGATGAAGATGGTTCTATATCTCTCTTTTGACATCAAAGTGTGGGACACACTTTTCTATCTACCAAGGGAGTCTGATGCAGGAGCATCTTGCATGGGAAAATTAAATTATTATTAAAAAAAAAACAAAAAAAAATTGTGGAGGAGAGAGAAAGTGACGAAAATGGAAGGAAAATAATTTAAAATAGAAAATAGAAAAAGTGGAGAAAAGAGGAATCTCTATTTTCAAGGTGCATGGGTGGCATAAATAGAAAATAATAAAAATAGTTGCCATTCCATTAATCGAGGTGTAGAGGTGGCAAGTTCCTTAAATCATGCATTTAATATTTGTTGGGTGCTTAGTTGTATTTCGGTGGGAATTTAATATTTATTTAAAGGTAGTTGTATTTACCTTTTATCCCACATTGCTTGTGTTTGTAATGTCTTGGGTTAGAATTGCCTACTTAAGCAAGGCTTATAATTGTTTGTAATCAAGTTGAAGAAATGGAAGCTCTTCTAATGGAAGTTGGAGAAATAGAAGCTCTTCAAGACAAGCTCTTCAAGTAGAAGCTCTTCGGATGTAATTTCTTGTAGAAGCTCTTAGCGAGCAATCTCTCTTATATTGTAAGAATTTGGAGTTTTTCCATTTGGAGAATATTCTAATGAATTTCAAGTATTAATGGAAGTTTTATGAAGCATTTTGTCATCTCTCTTGTTTCCATATTATTGCATTTTTGGTTGTGAGTTGGTACGGGTGGTGTGGCCCGTCATCACATATATATCTCCCTCTTTCTTTGCATTGATCAGTTTCATGCATATTTCTCCCTCTTTGACATAAATGCCAAAGATGTAGAATCTTTATCATGCAAAATATAAGCTTTTGCTTCTTGTTGTTTTTCTCCCTCTGTCACCATGCTTGTGACTAATTTGGAGTTTCTGTTCCTGTTGTCATCCTTTGCATCAACCCATTAATATTTCAATGATTTATTTCTGTTGATGCAAGGCAACTTCCTTGTTGCCTTAAACTGCTTGACTTAGGGGTATAACCCCCAACTTGCCTCTAAGATATTCATAGGCATCCTTGGGCAATGGTTTGGTGAAGATATCTGTAGTTTGTTCCTTTGTGTGAATGTATTCCAACTTCACTTGTTTGTCTTCTACCAATTCTCTGACATAATGATACTTGATTGCAATATGCTTAGTTTTTGCATGCATTACTGGATTTTGGATATATTTATAGCACTTATATTATCACAATACAATATCAACGGTTTTTTGTTACTTCTTTCATTCCATTCAATAGATGTGTGAGCCATAAAATGTTTGTACAATTGACTATAGCTGCCACATATTTCGATTCTACAGTGGACTGGGATATACATGTTTGTTTTTTGCTAGTCCAGGTAACCAACCTTTTGCCTAGAAATAATGCACCTCCACTTGTGCTTTTTCTATCATCAATGTTTCCTCCCTAGTCTGCATCTGTATATGCATTAAGTTCAAATCCTCCATTCTTTTTGTAGTATAGACCAAAGTCATCAGTCCCTTTGAGATATCTCATTATTCTTTTTACTGCTATGAGATGATTTTCTTTAGGATTAGCAGAGAACCTAGCCACTATTCCAACTGCTAATCCTATGTCTGGTCTACTATGTACAACATATTGTAGTTTTCTAATCATGGATCTATACATTGTTTGATTGACTTTGGTTGACTCATCATTTTTGGATAGCTTATTCCCTGTGGCCATTGGTGTGCTAACTGGTTTGGATTCTTCCAATCCAAATGTTTTAAGAATTTCTTTGATGTATTTTGATTATGTAATAAACATTCTATGTTTGAGTTGATGTACTTGCAATCCAACAAAAAATTTGGTTTCTCCAAACATAGAAATCTCAAATTCATGTTTCATTCTGTTAGCAAAGCCTTTGCAAAGTACTTCCTTACCACCAAATACTATGTTATCCACAAAAAATTTAGATACAATAATGTCTTTACCTTCTTCAGCTTTGATGTACATGTTGTTGTTATCATTAGTTCTTTCAAATCCAATTTGCACTAGATACTTGTGAAGTCTCGCATACCATGCTCTAGGTAATTGTTTCAAACCATAGAGTGCTTTGTATAACTTACACACTATATCCCTATTGTTTTAATCAACAAATCCTTTTGGTTGTTCAATGTAGAATTCTTCTTCTAGTATACCATTTAAGAAGGAAAATTTTACATCCATCTGATAGACTTTAAAATATTTGTAGGAAGCATATGCAAGTAAAGTTCTTACTCCTTTCATTCTAGTAACAGGAGCAAATGTTTCTCCATAGTGTATTCCTTCTTCTTGAGCATAACCCTTGCATACTAATCTGGCTTTGTTTCTAGTAATCTCACCATTCTCATCTAGTTTGTTTCTGAATACCCATTTGGTGCCAATCACATTTTTGTCATTTGGTCTGGGAACCAAACTCCAGGTTTTATTTTTTCTTATTTGATCAATTTATTCTTCCATAGCTTTATACCAGTTATCATCTTCTAATGCACCATGTACTTTCTTGGGTTCAGATTGGCTAATCAGACATGATTCATGTCTTAGTCTATTCCTTGTCATTGGTCTTGCATCTTTGTCACCAATTATTTGTTCAGCAGGGTGATGTCTTTTGACATATTTGGATAATCTTGGCTCTATCCTTGTTTCCATGTTTGATCTTTCGGATTCAGGATCACCATGTACTTCATTGTCAGATTGTTTTTCATCATGTATGCTATTTTCAAAATCAGATTGTGCATTTTTTTCATTCTGTAACTGAGCTTTTGAATGCAACTTGGCATTCACTGGTTTTGAATCGGCTGAAATTGACACTTGTTGATTTTCAATTTGATTGACATTGTCCTCATTAGCAGTCATTTCTTCATAAGAATATACAAAGGTTCTGTATTCTTCCATTTTCTTTGGTATTTCAGCTTGGACTTCTGTGTTCTCACCAAAATTTACATTTGCACTTTCCTCAATTTTGTTAGTGCTAATATTCAAACACTTATATGCCTTACTTCTAGTGGAGTAACCAAAAAATATACCTTCATCACTTTTTGCATCAAATTTTCCATTTTTAACATCTTTAAGGATAAAACATTTGCAACCAAACACTTTGAAATGTTTTACATTTGGTGAGTAACCATACCATAATTCAAAAGGTGTTGTATTTGTACCTTTCTTAACTTGTACTCAGTTCAGTGTATGAATAGCTACGCCTACAGCTTCTCTCCAGTATTTTAGATCAACATTCCTTTCCATCATTAATGTTCTGGCACAGTCAATTACAGATCTGTTTCTTCTCTTAGCAATTCCATTCTATGGGGGAGTTCTAGGGGCTGACGTTTGTCTTTTGATTCCATTGTCATTTCAAACTTTTTCTAGTTTCCTTTTCAACTCTAGCCACATACCACTTAAACATTTGGAAAGCATCAGATTTTTGTTTTAGGAACATAACAGTCATCATCCTGGAATAGTCATCAACAAATAACATTATGTATTTATCTCCTCTATAGCTTTGTATTTCCATTGGACCACATAAGTCAGTGTGAACTAACTCAAGTATCTCTTTAGATGTATAGTTTTTTCTTTTGAAACTTGATTTTGTCATCTTTCCTAGCTGACATTGTTTGCACATGATATTATCAAGCTTCTTTAATTTTGGTAAACCTTTGACTTTCTTCATTCTACTGATGTTGACTAGATTACCAAAGTTGACATGACATAATCTTCTATGCCATAACCATTCATTATCAAATTTTGCAAGTAGACAAGAAACATCATCCATATCAAGGTAAAAAAAATTACTCTTTGTTTGTTCTCCTTTTCCTATCAGTTTACCATCATTGTCATAGATTTTTGCAATTTTGTTTTCAAATTCCACTTTGCAACCTATATTGCCTAGTTGTGAGACACTTAGTAAATTGTAGTTTAATCCTTCAACATAGTATGCATTGTCACATGAAATCTATTCTATGAGCTTAATGGAACCTTTTCCTTTGATTTGACATGGAGCATCATTACCAAATCTAACACTATTTCCATCATACTGAGTAAAGTTAACAAACTTACTTTTGTCTCCTGTCATGTGATGTGAGCATCCACTGTCTATGATCCATCTGTCATTTTTATTTATACATGTCACCAGTGTTGTGGCTTCTTCTTCATCAGATTGGTCCTTCATGGCTACATAAACAACTTCATCATCATTGTCATCAAAATTTTCTTCAACAATATAAGACTTCTTACCTTTTTCTTTGTAATCTCTCTTGTCATCATCTCTTCTATTCTTGTATTTGTTTCCTTCCTTGGAATCCTTTTTCTGTGGACATCTTGCAGCAATATGACCTACTTCATTGCAATTGAAACAAATGATAGGCATCTTACCTTTGAATTTTCCTTTGCCCCTATGAAATCTTCTAGCGAGAAATGCTTCCAATTTTTCCACATCTTCCTCATCAGTGCTACTATCACTAGATACATACTTCATTTTTCTTCCTTTCCTTGACTTTACCTGTTCGGCATCTTTCAGTGATAACTTGGCCTTAAAAGTAGATTCAACATTTTCAGATTTGTAGTTGTCAAAGTTAGATAACTCAAATGCAGTGAGTCTACCTATTATACCTTCAAAGCTTAGATTATTTCCTAGTATACATCTTAGCTCTTGTATTGCTGATACTCTGATAGCATAGATAGGGAGAAAGGTTCTTAAGAACTTGCTATTAATAGTATCTTCATCCAGTTGACCATTCAAGCATCTTATTGCACTTACCACTTCCTTTATTCTTGCACCATACTGAGCAACATTCTCATTTTCTTCCATTTTCATGTCATCAAATTTTCCTCTGAGACTTTCTCTTTTTTCTCTTTGTACATTCTGATCTCCTCCATAGATATCTGATAGGGCTTTCCACATTTTGAATCCAGTGTCACATCCTTTGATATCATCAAATTTAGTATAGCTGAGGGCAGAAGCAATTTCTAGCATTGTCTAGTTGTGTTCTTGCTTGTTTTTCATGTCTTCAACAGTAGGAACACCTGTTGGATCTACATGTTTAGTAACAATTGAATTTTGAGCATAATCTCCTATGGATCGAAGATGTAGCTTCATCAAAATTTTCCATGCAACAAAGTTGTCTTTTTTGAGCTTAGGAACTTCTCTCTTTGGCATTTTGATCTTTTCTGCTAGTAGTCCCTTTAAACTGAATTAGCAGTCAGGCTCTGATACCAATTGTTAGAATTCTTTTAGAATAACTAAGAGGGGGGGTGCATTAGTTATTCAAGGTCCAAATGCCCTATTAATACCTTTTTTTAATGAATCCATACCCTTTTCATCTATTCAATCTTAAATCAGTCATATAAGCAAATTACTATAAATCAACATGCAAAGATAAAACATTCAAGATCAACACATGACACAATGATTTACGTGGAAACTCAATTTGGGAAAAACATGCTACTTGATTTTCACTCTTCTAAAGTGATGCCCTGTCAAAGGCTTACAACACACTATTAAATGTGACCTTGTTAGAGGATTTCACCAAACTATTAGGAATGGGCCTGGTCAAAGGTCTTTAGAACATTCACTAGGAATGCCACCCTGTTAAAGGATTTATCTAATGGTTGTTAAACCAACCTAAGTCCATAAGATTTATCTTACTGTTAAAATTGCTAGAAAGTAATGATATTGGTCTTTTGATCTGACATAACTTACAACATACTTTGCAGATTCTAGATCACTCTTTCAGTTCAATCCTTATGCTTGGCTTCAATTACTTCAGCTCTAGCTGCTTGTTTCCTTCTCAAGCTTCGTCTCCTTGAGTCTTATTACTCATTCCACCAATGCAATCATTCTTGTGATCATCTATTTAAACAAAGTTCCTATGCTTTCTTCTCCTTAGCACATTCTTCAGCACTTCATGCTTTTATGCTTGACCACGGCTCTCTCACACACTATCCCCACTTTTTTTACTTATGTCTTCTTATATATAAGTCTAATTTGCCTTTTGCCACTCAATTTTTCTTTTCCAATCTTAGGGTTTCAAAATGGATTAGGTAGGATACAATGTATCTACCCCATATCTTGTTCTCTTCTAGAAACTTTTCCAGTTGTATCTTAAAAAAATTCTACATGGTGTTTTGTGCCACCAAGTCATTATTCTTATCTTCCTTTTAATTCACAGATTTGTAGATAACAACTTTGTCGGCTTAGATCTAATGAATCATCAATTTCCAAAATAATGCAGCAACTCGACATTATTGAGTTACTGGTGCTTGGCACCTCTATGTTACTCAGCATTATTGAGTTACTGGTGCTCGACACCTCTATGTTACTCAACACCTATACCTGCTCGGCACTTGGTTTTGCTCGGCACTTGATTTTGCTTGACACTTGATTCTGCTTGGCACTTGGTTTTGCTCGACACTTGATTTTTCTCGTCACCTAAACTTGCTCGACACTTACTAGCTTGCTCGGCTCCTTCTCTCTAATGATCTTAGTTTGAGCTTTACAAAAGATTTAGCTAAAACCTTAGATGTTTGATATGTTTCAATGTGCTCATTCTTTGTATCTTTTAGTATGTCATCCAATAAATTGTTTCATCAATGGCTTAACTGATCCTTGTACTTCATTACAACATCATAACTTCAACCTTTCTCTAGGTGTTCTAGTTACATCTTATTGATTGCCTCCACCTTGACAATCAACTAATTGATAGTATTTGGATCACTAAAGAAATTGTCATCCCTGCAAGTAGCTGGTTTGACATCAATGACAAAATAATGATTGAGGAAATTCTTTACCAATTCCATAAATTATTCCAACAACTTTTCTTATGATCATTTCAATCATTTCCAACAGTCGGAACTGTAGAGACTAAAAGCCAAGTAGATTTGTGAACCGAATTGTAATATGATATCAGCATGTTAAGTTGTAAGTCTATCATGTCAAAACCCCTTATTATTACTCTTTAGCAATTTAATTAGTTAGGGAAATATCCTTTGGACTAAGGTTGGTTTAACAAACATTTCAAAATCCTTTAACAGAGTGGCATTCCGATTGAATGTCCTAAAGTCTTTTAACTAGGATCACTTCTAACAGGGTGATTGAAATCCCTTAATTGGGTCACATTTAACAGTGTGTGTTGTATCCTTTAATAGGGCATCACTTCAGAAGATTGAGAAACAACATAGCATGTTACTAGTGGTTTTTCCTAAACTGGGTTTCCATGTAAATCACTATGTTATGTATTGATCTTTCATGTTTTATTGCTGCATGTCGATTTATCAGTAGCTTACAAGTTTAGAATGATAAGATTGGATGCATGAATATTTAATGGGCTCACTAGGATAAGTGAAAATTTTTATTGGACCTTGAGTAATTGATTCACACCCCCCCTCCCCCCCGCCCCTCTCAGTTACTCTAAATAATTCTAACAATTGGTATCAGAGCCATCTGTTAATTTAGTTTGAAGGTACTAGAAGCACAAATATCAAGATGTCTAAGAGAGAAGTTCCCAAGCTTAATAGAGACAACTTTGTTGCATGCCAAATTTTAATAAACTTGCACCTTGGAGGAATAGGTGATATGTACAAACCTCAATTATAGTGGAACATGTTGATCCAGTTGGTGTCCCTATTGCTGAAGATATGAAAAAGTAGAAGCACAATAAGGAAATGTCAAAGATTGCCTCAACCCTTAGCTACGCTGAATTTGATGACATCAAGGGATGTGACACTACATTCAAGATGTGGGATGATCTATCAACTATTTATGGAGGAGATGAAAATGTCCAAATAGAAAAATCAAAAAGCCTTAGAGGAAAGTTTGATGACATGAGAATGGAGGAAGGTGATAACATTGCTGAATATGCCTCTAGAATAAAGAAAGTTGTGAGTGCAATAAGAAGTTTTGTTGGTCATTAGATGATGAAATTGTTTTTAGCAAAGTTTTAACAACCTTATTACCTATCTATGGTATTAGAGTATGAGCTATCCAAGAATTAAGTTGCATACCAAGAAATAAACTAACTCTTGAAGGTTTAGTGGGAAGATTCACTGCATTTGAGTTATCCAACTTTGACACTACAAGCTAGAGAGTCTTGAATTTTATTTCAAGGCTAAGTTGTTCAAAGATTCTGATGAAAATGAGCAAAGGAAGAAGAGAAGGATAAAGCATGTGTCTAGTGATAATGACACTAAAGAGGAAGATGTTGAACTTTTGGAAGCATTTCTAACAAGGAGATTTCATAGAGGAATAGGAAAATTTAAATGTAAGTTGCCCATTATTTCTTTTAATTGTAATGAAATAGGACATATTGCTGCTAGGTGTCCAAAGAAGAGAAATTCCAAAGGAAATGACAAATACAAAGGTAGAAGAAGTGAAGATAGTAGAGAGTACAAAGACAAAGGAAAAAAGTGTTGAATTGTAGAAGAAGATGATTCATATGAAAATGATGATGAGGTGGTATATGTTACCATGAAGGATGAGTTAGATGAAGATGAAGCAACTACACTTGTAACCTATGTATAAAAGAATGACAAATGGATTATTGATATTAGTTGCTCACACCACATGATAGGAGATAAAGGTAATTTCATTGCATTAACTCATTATGATGAAAATAGTGTTAGATTTGGTAATGATGCTCCATGTTTACTAAAAGTCAAAGATTCCATCAAACTCACAGAAAAGATCTGCTATGATAATTCATATTATGTTGAAGGATTGAATTACAATCTACTGAGTTTGTCACAACTAAGCAATATAGGTTGCAAAGTTGAATTTTGAAATTAAACTACTAAGATCTTTGACACTGATGAAAACATGATAGGAAAATGAAACCAAACTAGAAGCAATTTATTTTACCTAGATATTGATCGTGCCATTTTTCTTATTGTTAAAACTAATGATGTGTGGCTATGGCATAAATGGCTATGTCATGTCGAGTTTGACAACTTGATTAGAATCAACAATATGAAGAAAGTAAGAGTTTTCCCTAAACTAAAAAAACCTAACAATATGATGTGCAAACAATGTCTGCTAGGCAAGATGGCCAAGTCAAGTTTCAAAAGAAAAACATTTACTTCAAAAGATGTTTTAGAAATTGTTCATACTAACTTGTGTGGACCTATAGAAGTACAAAGTTACAATGGAGATGGATACATAATGTTGTTTGTAGATGGCTACTCTAGGATGTTGACTACCATGTTCTTAAAGAAAAAGGTTGAGGCTTTCTAGGGCTGAAAAGGAAATAGGAAAGAATTTGAAATTCTTGAGATCAAATGAAGGAGAAGAGTTCACATCAAAAGAGTTTGAAATGTTCTGTAATGACAAAGGAATCAAGAGACATACATAAGCACCAAGAACCCCTCCACATAATGGAATTGTTGAGAGCAGGAATAGATCAATAATGGGCTATGCTAGAATATTGATGATGGAGAAAAATGTTTCTCTAGAGTACTAGAGAGAAGTTGTAAACACAACTATCTACACCCTAAACCAAGTAAAAATCAAGAATGGTACAAATGCAACACCTTTTGAATTATAGTATGGTCACTCATCCAATGCCAAACATTTAAAAGTATTTGGTACAAAATGTTATATTCTTGAAGATTCTAGAAATGGCAAGTTTGGTTCAAAAAGTGATGAAGGTATATTCTTTTGATACTCCACTAGAAGTAAAGAATACAAGTGTTTAAATACTAACACTGATGAAAGTGTGGAGAGTGTAAATGTAAATTTTGATGAATACATAGAAGTTCATGATGATGAACCCATGAAAAGACTAGAATAATATAGATCTTTTATATACTTCTATGAGGGAATGCCTACTAAAGAAGAAGCTGCTAATCAAGTGGAGATCTAACATCAAGTTTTAGTATCTACTGAGTCACAACAAGTGAATATTAAATTACATTTAGATGTTGAGTTGTAGAATGAAGAAAATGTGCATTTTGATTCTAAAGTCAGTACACATGGAAGAGATGCTAAGTTACCTAAAAGAGATGTACACAGTGACTCTAAAGTTAAAAGACCAAACATGAAAACAAGGAAAAGACCAAGGCTATCCAAGTATGTGAGGAGAAATCACCCTACTAAACACATCATTAGAAACAAGGAAGCCAGACCAATGACATGGAACAAACTAAGAAATGAATCATGTCTACTAAGAAAGATAGAACCCAAGATAGTGAGAGATGTACTAGAAGATGATGGTTGGTGCAAAGCTATGGAAGAAGAAATTGAGCAGATAGAGAAGAAAAAAACTTGGAGTTTTGTTCCAAGACCAGATGAAAAGAATGTGATTGGTACCAAGTGGGTGTTTAGGAACAAGCTAGATGAGAATGGTGAAATCAAAAGAAACAAAGCCAAACTAGTTTGTAAAGGTTATGCTCAAGAAGAATGACTAGAATATGGTGAAACATTTGCCCCTGTTGCAAGGATGGAAGGAGTAAGAACTTTACTTGCATATGGTGCATACAAAGGTTTTAAAGTGCACCAGATGGATGTTATGTTTGCTTTCTTTAATGGTATACTGGAAGAAGAATTTTACATAGAACAATCAAAGGGATTTGTTGATGACAACAAGAAGGATATGGTATGCAAATTGCACAATGCACTATATGGTTTGAAACAAGCACCTAGAGCATGATATGAAAGACTTCACAAATACATTGTGAAGATTGGATTTGAGAGAATAGAAGATAATAGTAATATGTATATCAAGTTTGAAAAAGGTAAGGATATTCTAATATCTAAAATTTTTGTTGATGATATAATATTCTGAGGAAAGGATGCCTTATGCAAAGATTTTGCTGATTAGATGAAACATGATTTTGAGATGTCAATGTTTGGGGAAATAAAATTCTTTGTTGGATTGCAAGTTTATCAACTAAAGTATGGCATATTTATGACCCAATAAAAATACATCAAGGAGATACTCAAAACATTTGGACTAGAATATTCAAAACCAATCAGTACAGGACATAAGTTATCAAAGAATGAGGAATCAACTAAAGTGAATTAGATGTCGTATAGATCAATGATTGGAAGGATACAATATGTTGTACATAGTAGGCCTCACATTACATTGTCTGTGGAATAGTAGCAATATTTTTTGCAAACCCAAGAGGAAATCATCTTATGGAAGTGAAAAGAATAATGAGGTACATGAAGGGAAAGAGGACTGTGGCCTATACTATAAGAGAACAACAAAAATTGAGTTAAGAGCCTAAACTAATGTAAATTAGGGATGTAATATAGATGATAGAAAAAACTCTAGTGGAGGAGCTCTCTTTCTAGGAAGGAGATTAGTCGCTTGGACTAGAAAAAAGAAAATTTGTACCTCACAATCCACAACTAAAGCTGAATATGTTGTTGCTGCCATAAACTATACAAACAATTTTTGGATCAAGCATCTACTCAAAGGCATGAAGGAGGAGATAATTGAACCTATGATACTTTATTGTGGCAATACCAGTTCCATCAACATATCAAAGAATCCTATGATACATGCCAAAACAAAGCACATTGCAATGATGTATCATTATGTAGAGAATTAGTGGAAGACAAAAATGTGAAAATGGAGTATGTAAATTCAAAGGAACAAATTCTTGACATCTGCACAAATCCATTACCTAAGGATGCATGTGAATATCTTAGAGGTAAGCTAGGGGTAATACCCCTATCAAAGGCTATTTGATTAGTAGTAGAATTCCCTTGCATCAAATAGGTTGATTGTTGAATGATATAAATTGATATGGAGGATCTTACTTTAGGTTTTGCCTGAAGTACTTAAAGTGTAGAAATTCCAAAACAGTCATAAGCATGGTGACAAAGGAAGAAACTGGAGCTACAGATTCTACATATGCATGATTGAAGATGCTAAAATGTTATGTCTTTAGCATTGTTCTCAAAGATGAAGAAATAGCAAAAATTGATCAAATCTAATGAGGAAGAAATTGTTCAAATATGATGGAGCAGAAGAAAACACGGAGAAAAAAACTAGATGATCAAGGAAGAAAGAAAAAGAGGGAGTAACATCAAAAAGATAGAGAGCAAGAAGTAGCAGTAAAGAGGGAGAAGTAAAGAAATCAATCAGGATGAAAAATCTAGGAGGGATCATATCAAAAGAGATAGTGTATCAGCAAAGAGGGAGTAATAAGAAGTTGAAAGCTGATGAAAAATGTCAACAAATTTATTTTTGGCATTGTCTTACTATTTTAACCTAGTTAGTTTTCATTAAGGTAACTTGGCTAATTAGTTTTGTTTCCCATCAATGCTAAAGAGGGAGATTGTTGGAATCTGATTGAAAATGAGAGATTATTGAAGAAATATGTTTGAACCATTATTGTGTCACTGATTTTGAACCTACTATTTGCTGGTAAAATAATTTCTTATAAGATCCAAATACTATCACTTAGTTGATTGATAAAGAGGATTTAATCAATAAGATGTAACAACACCACCTACAAGAAAGTTTGAGTTATGATTTTGTAATGAAGTACAAGGATTAGTTAAGACAATGATGAAATAATGTTTTGATAATATACTTGAAAATACAAAGGTTGGCTGCACTTATAAACTTTAGAAGAACTTGTAATACTTGGATTGTCTGCAAAGTCAGAACAAAGTCTATAGTGTGTAATGAGAAAAGTTAGTTTATGCCAAGAAAATTATTAGTTAGTGCCAGGTAAATGCAAAATCTAGTATGTGCCGAGTAACTTAGTTAGTGTCAAGAAAAATATAACAGGTGTCAAGCATCAAAAAATAATAGTTGATGCTGAGTGAAAATGTAACAGGTGGTGAGTAACACAGTATGTGTCGAGCATCAAAAAGTCAATAGTGTCGAGCTACTACATTATTTGAAAGGTAAAAGATTCATTAGATTTAATTTGATAAGTATGTTGCCTTGAATTTTGTGAACTAGGTGCAAGATAAGAATGATGAGCTTGTGGTACAAAATTCTAGGCTAACCATTTTTAGGCTATTGTAAGTGGATTTTTCATGAAGTTTCTGAAAGAAACAAGATAAGGGATAGATACATTGTATCTTACCTAATCCATCTAAACCCTAAGTTGGATGATGGAAATTAGAGTGGGAAAAGTATTCCTATTTAAGGAATGTATGGTCATAAGGAAAAGTAAGGTGGTCAAGTAGATTGAAGAGTGGTGCCAAAGAGAAGACATTGAGAACGTCAGAGAAGACCTAGGAGAACATAGTACAGATGCTTTGCTTCATCAAAGGACCACTAGAGTGACTGCATTAGCATAAAAGCAAGAATCTTAAGGAGATAGAAGCTTGAAGAGAGAACAAGTTGTTAGAACTATATAGATTGAAAGCCAAGTATATTTTTGAACCGAGTTGTGATCTGATATGAACAAGTTAAGTTGTAAGTCTATTAGGTCAAAACCCCTTATTGTTACACTCTAGCAATTGTATCAATTAGAGAAAAATCCTTTGGACTAAGGTTGCTTTGATAACCATTTGAAAATCCTTTAATAGGGTGGAATTCCAATTGAATGTACTAAAGTCCTTTAACTAGGCTTACTTCTAACAGGGTGATTGAAATCCCTTAATTGGGTTACATTTAACATGTGTGTTGTAGCCTTTAATAGGTTAGGCCTTTCATAGGGCATCACTTAAAAAGAGTGAGAAACAAGATAGCATGTTATAGATGGTTTGTCCCAAATTGGGTTTCCATGTAAATCATTGTGTTATGTGTTGATCTTTCATGTTTTATTGTTTCATGTTGAGTTATCAGTAACTGATAACTTTAGAATGATAATCTTGGATGCATGAATGTTTAATGGGCTCACCAAGATAAGTGAAAAGTTTTTATGGACCTTGAGTAACTAATTCACCATCCCGCCCTCTTAGTTAGTCTAAAGAATTCTAATAGTGTACAAGGTCAGAGGTCGCATATGTGAGAATTTTTAAAGACTTTGAGTTGAAAATGATTTGTAAATATGAAAATGTGTAATATATTCCAATATCGTAATGAGGTCCTATTATAATTAATTAGGAAATCCTCAACGTCGACTCGAGGAATTATTTTGAGGACATGGTATAAAGGAAGGTTGATTTCATTGTTGTGAAGTGTATGTCCAAATGTGACTGATTTATGCAGTGTCAATTATTCAAGTTATATGTGAAATTGGTAAATGCGTATAAGATATCCTAGGGATTAGTTGGATGCATAGTTGGTGATCTTGTATTGGTCGATTAGGCTAGGTTTGGTCTAGTCAAGAGGAGGATAGAGAAGAAAATGAAGTTATTCAGTTCTTTTATTCTACAAGGAATAATACAAAGACCAATTGGACAATAATTTTGGTTGTCTTGCCCCTAAATGTGTTTGGACAATCATTCCTTCTACCTTCTACAACTCCGAATAGGGATTCAAAAGTCTCCTAATAGGGACTAATATATACTAAATGTATTTCATTGGCTCCTAATAGATTCCATCCTTTTATAAGAATCTTTTATATTAGTAAATCATTGTGTGGGTACCATCCCCACCTGGATTTTCCCTCTGATCAAGGCTTTCCCTAGTTAACATATTTGGTGTTACTGTGAACATATATCTTCTTATAGTTTTTTATTATATTATTCACATGGTTAAGGATTAAAAAGGTGGATGAGTTTTTCAATCATTGGATAACTAATTCATCCCCACTCTTAGTTATCTTGGTGGACCTTACTTTCTAACAATAAGTTGGCAAGATATTGACCATGTTATTTTTTTCCCTTTACATGTGGCTAATAACCACATTTTCCAAGTTATTCAAAATAGAAAAATATTCTAACATGATATTATCTATAGTCCATGAAGCCTTAACCTTGTTTGCAAAAAAATAAGAATATTTGTGCAATATCCTTCTATCTATAACCATTTGCAATTACTTATAACCGCTAGCCTTATCTCATGGAAGAAACCCATTAGTTTTTCTAGGTTTATTAGTTGGACACCCAAGTGAAACCTCAATGGCATTAACCATGTTAACATATTTTGATTTTGAATAGTGGGACCACTACCAATAGGTTTCTAGAGGTTCTAAAAAACATAGGGAGATAGAAACAACCATATGCCTTTTCCATGGGTGCTTTACAATTTTTCCACATTATCCAAAGATTTCATATTGTACCTAACAATATCGACTAGATGTTCTAACTTTGAAAAAGACACATCTAGTTATCCCAAGCATAAGGAAACTACAACAAAATGTGATCTCAAAACTCTAGAGACCCTTCATGGAGAAAAGACATCTTAGTAAAAGATATACCTATTTTCATTAAATTATACATTGTGAGGATTTTATTCTCAAGCACAAGCCATTAGAAAATAATTATTTTTGGTATGAGATGTTTGTTCCACATCTTGACCCATATTAGAGCGATAATAATAGGAAGTTTTAAAGAAATTATCCCCAAAGCCACTAAATAAGAACCTTTGGAATTACGTTTCCTAGATTACCCAATCAGGTTCTATCACAACCAACACTATAGAGTTGAGATTAGTCATTAATGGAGAAAAAATAGGGTTTAGAATAGTCAAATCTACCTATCTATCATTCTACCAATATTATTTGATCTAAAAAACAAACCAAAGCATACATTTATCCTTGAATGGTTTCATCCTCACCAATGAAGAGATCATTTATTGAAAAGTCCACACTATGACCATTACCCACTTTCCATTTTGATCTAGACTTAATTAACTCTTTCCTCTAGTGGATGTCATTCTAGATACTAGACCCGTTTTCCAATTTTGGGAATTCATGAATTCCATAATGTTCATATTGTTGATAAGGTACTTACTTTTGAGGATTTTATTCCAATCTTTATTGTATTTTAAAATGTAGCAAATTTTTTTGGCCAAGAGAGTTGAATCAAATAATTTGATAGAGGACATTCTAAATCCAACAATTTCTTTTGTATTATAGACTTTATCCCAATAAACTAGAACCAACCTTTTTTTGACCTCCACTCAAGACTCAAGAACACTTCTCTATATTTTTTCTATAGTTTCCAAAAACTTAACCAAAATTTCTAATAGACTAAGAGCATAAAAATCATGTTTTTAAGTTTGAGTTTTCCAGAATGGCATATGAGGGCACATTTTCAACTAGCAAATTTTTTTATTAAATATATCAACCATCTTAGGCCAAAAGGCCTTCAAAAATTTTAGCCCTAAAGGAGGCCCTAGATAGGAACCAAGCATATTCTCAATTTTACATTCCAGGATTCTAGCACTGTGTCCCTATCTAGGAATAGTGGTGTTGATAAAGAAGATATAACTTTTATCCTAATTAAAAAGTTATCCCAAAAACTTAGTGTATACTTAGAGGAAATCTTTAAAGTTTCTTGCTTCCATAATCAAGGATTCCCCCATCAAAGTTTTTTCATCAACACATTTATCATGAGAGTAAGTGAGGGGATGAAAAGAAAATTGAATTATTCCTATCAATCCATCAAACAAATGAGCATAAAATTCTACCTAGGTTCTCAACCATAGTTACAAAAAGTACAAGAGAATGATGATCTCCTTATCTCACTCCTTTTATAGGTTTGAAGAAATTTTAAGAGTAACAATTAACTATGATCATTGAAGAGGACATCTCAACCAATTGTGAAACTAGCTGAATTAAATCATTCCCAAACCCAAAATTCGTGAAGAATTTGAACATAAAGTCCTAGTCAACCCTATAATAAGCTTTAGGCAAGTCAATATAATGGGGAAAACCTTATGAATATGAACTATTAGTAGAGTGTATCACCTCATGGACTTTAATAATGGAACCCAAAATCTTCCTGCTCAACACAAAGTCATTCTATTGTGGTCAAATAATCTAAGCAAAACTAAAAAACAATCTCCAGGTCATGACTTTAGAGAACACTTTGACTATGGAATTGCACAAACTAGTTAGTCTATATGTTTCCATCATTCTAACACCCTCTTTCTTAGGGATCAAAACTATAAAAGTATAATTTTTTCTTTAAGGAGCTTTCTAGATCCAAACAAATCTTTATCTACAACACACACACCTCTAATCACACTGACTTCCAAAAGTGTTGAAAGAAAGAAAACATGAAAACTATCAAGCCTTAGGGACTTCTCTCCTTCAAAAGAAAATAATAATTTTTTTGATGTCATCAATTAAAGGAATAGAAAATAATATTTTATTAATGTTTTCATCTATTATCAAAGGAATGGAAGCCAGAAGTTAATTTTGACTGTTAGGGAAACAATTGGACTCTATTTTTTAAAGATTCGAGAAGAAATCCACAAAAGATTTAGAAAGATCCCCATCAGAGTGAACATATACTTTCTCTAAAGTGATATTTGAAATCTCTTTGGAATCTTTATATTTAGACATTATGAGATGAATAATCCTAGTGCTCCTCTCTCCCATCTTTAGATAGAGAGATCATGCTCTTCGTCTCTAGCAAAGCTCCTCTTTGGCCATGCTGATGTAATATCATGATACTTCTCTAGTAAATCATTTTCGTCCTCAATATTACACTAATAATCCCCACCTATTTAGATAGCCTTCTGTACTTCATCTAGGTTCTTTTTATGTTTTTTTTGGTGAAGGATATCTCCAAAAGTCTCATTGATTCGACTTTACTTTTAACATTATTCATTATGAGAAGTCTACAAGTGTCTCCTATGCTACCTTTTGATTGCCAATTATGGATGTTTCTATAGTAATTTTTGAAGTACATGTCAAGGTTTTCTATACCAATTTGGGCTTCTCCAAGAGTGATACAAACATTGTTTTGTTACTTACATATCATCTTCATCACTCTTGCTCTCAAGTTTTTAGGGATATCATTTTTGAATTTTAAAATTCAACATATTTTTTTTTTTTGAAAATAGTTTAGTCATACTATACAATTTGAGGCATTATGTTCCAGGAAGTAATATTCGTGAGCTCCCACATAGAATCCTATACTTACATTTAGCTCTTTCAACACATATTCTCAAGACCATTCTTCATGAGGGATATGGTACACTCATAGACATTTTT
Organism: Cupressus sempervirens; assembly: GCA_028749045.1. NCBI lineage: Eukaryota > Viridiplantae > Streptophyta > Pinopsida > Cupressales > Cupressaceae > Cupressus > Cupressus sempervirens. The sequence continues at coordinate 171,524,237 of CM053784.1, forward strand.
CATTCTCATACTCATACAACTATTATTTTCTTATGATACTAGTTCTTTAACCAAAAGTATATTCGCTCTTATTTTTTGTGTATGCATTATTTGCTAGGAATGTCTTGTACACATACCTATTTCTCAATAGAGCATAAATATATATCAAATATTTGTCATATGTCAATGTAGTTTTGAATCCTGTCTAGTCCTCCCAAATTTGAGACTTGTAAATTAAAGGTAAATTTCTTCTTCAAAAATAAAAAATAAGAATATATTTATGGAATACACATCTCATTTCTTCTAAATAAAATGAATTTCTATATCTTTTGAAGAGGAAAGGAAAACTAATAGTCATATATCATAGACCAATTTAAATGCTTATCTCTTTCCAAACAAAGCAAAGAAAAGGATTATAACTTGAATTTTCTAGTGCAATCAAAAACCAAAACAAACTACCAACTTATTCAAATTCAAAAGCTTGTGATGATAAACTAGTTCTCACTCTAAAATTCATTAACTACATTTGGCATCCCATTTGTAAAAAATCTCATAATTTTCTATTGGGTAATCTATAACCATTAATATTAACACCTAATATATATGAGAATTATGATTCTAAATTTATAATAGAGTACATAATGTGAACCCATAGATAAGAAAAGTCTAGAGTTTATTTAGTATAGACTTTAGTCAAGTTCTTACATTTTGTTCTTCTAAGATATGAAGCACTTTCTAAAGGACTATTTTTGGTAATAATCATAGCACATTTGTCAAATTTATTTTAGGAAATGGTTGGACTATCTAGAAGCTTCAAACCAAGACTCAATAATTAAATTAAAAACTCACATATAAGTGGCTTACATGTTTGTGATATTGGATAACCTATGCCTTTTGACATTCAAAATACTTTGTAGATCCTTTAAAAAAATTATCTTTCAAATATGGTTGAATTTAGAGGAAGCATAAAGAAATATTATTTTATTTTGTCAAGAACACTTGACATTTTTTATTATCTTATTTTTATAAGGAATCAAGGCAATAATTTGTTTCTTTATTCTCTTGAAAGCATTAAAATAGTGTTTGGGAAACATTGCTAAACATTACAATTATTTAAAAAATTGTGCTAAAAACACACATGTCATCCATACCAAAACACAAAAATATTAATAATTATTTTACCTTATAAAATTTTAATGAAATCTTCACAAGTAATAAAGTCAATACTTGTATTTGAAACTAAACATATATTTTGAAAATGTTTTTATTTATTAAATAAAACATAATAAAAACTCAAACATTTTCAAAATTCTATTACATTTATAGTAAAATTAAATTTTTAGTATAATTTATTTTATAAAAATATTATATTCAATTTTACAAAAGAATTCAAAGAATATATATATATATATATATATATATATATATATATATATATATATATATATAGAGAGAGAGAGAGAGAGAGAGAGAGAGAGAGAGAGAGAGAGAGAGAGGTTTAAGAGCTAAATTTTTATATTTTATTTTTAATATAATGTAAAATATCAATAAATTATGTGCTTGGATGGTAGAAATATCTTATATATATATATATATATTCCTTTAACATGATTACTAGATTTATTTAAAATTGTATTTCCAAACATTTTTTAAAAAAGGTTTTTGCTAATAAATGAAATATATATTAATTGAATTAGTATTGTATTCTATATTGACCTTTTTTATGCCTCATTTCCTTCTATGGATCAAAAATAAAAATTCATTGATGGTGAGCTAAAAGATGATGAACAATCACAAATACTAATATAGGGAAGACTACGCTTAAAGTGTTGGAATATTCCACTTTATTCAATAAAACTTTTATCTAAGAGTAAATTGCATGCATGTAAATACATCATGAAAATATGAAACTAAAACATGCATCAATAGCACATAACACTGGAATTTGGTAACCCAAAAACCTTGCAAAAATAAGAAGGTAAAAATGGGGTGGGGATGATACCCACAAAAATTCGCTACAGTACTATTGTTCAACCACTTCAAATGGTCTACCCTATTAAAGGCCTGCCTTGTTAAAGTCTTTACACTGTGTCGATAGTGGCCTGGTTAAAGGATTTACAAACACTTAACATGAAGTGTCACCCTGTTAAAGGATTTAATCACCTTTTGATAAGGATCTACAAATAGCTGTTAAGACAACCTATCTACATAGGATTTCCTTTCTAATACAATGGTAAGAGAGTATTATGTATTATAAACCTGATAGTTTGTAATCCTTGATTTCTAAATGCAGGCACTTGTTCTGGCTCTCTCTTTGATTTCAATCCTCTAAGATCTAATTTCTGTTCCTCTCCTTTGCTTTGTTCTGATCAACTAAATATTGAATTGTTGCTCTTACTCTCTACGTCTTCTTTCATTGAATTCCATTATATTTTTCCCTTAACACTATTCTCCTTCACTCATCATCATTACAGTGAATCTTTTTGTCTTCCTTAAAAATACTTCGAAGACTTAGGGTTAGATATGGATCTATGATCCACATTGAATCTCAATTTCCTGCTGAATACTTTCCTTTTTGCTGATTGGTTGCATACCTTTCCAATTTTCCAATTGGCTACATGCAGATTACATAGGAAATGTAAAAAATTTGTTCTTATCTCTAGATCATTCAAGATTTACCTTATGTCGGCTACAAAAATAGTTTACATCATAGTTTGTGCAATTACAAACTCTTATGCTGATATCCTGAGTTACTCGGCTCCTAAAGCATTACTGATGCTCGACACATGTTGTTTCCTAGATAGCTCAGCACCTAAAAAAAACTATATCACTCGACACCTTATGTTACTTAGCACCTAATATTACTAGGCACTTGATATCACTCGACACCTACTCTTTGCTCGGCATGTAGTGAAAATGGTTAAGTGTATTGACACTCAACTGTCAAAATTATTCTTTCAACCAACAATCTCCCCCTTTGACATGAGTGGCAAAAGCACTTAACTAAGATCCTGTGATCTTGGCATTATTTCATGCATCCCCTTATTTGCTTCAAGAAATTTAGAAACAAATAACAATATACCTTATGACTCCCTGTGAGTTGATTATGCCTTGTACAATCAGTGAAATCTGTCCTGTTTTAGCATTCTGACTAATATGTTATATCAAAGTTTGTCAAAAAAAAAAATCTCTATCTCCCCTTTTCATCATACTTACTATTTCATTCTTGTACTTAACTCCCCCATACTTAATTTCTACTTAACACTCACTTCATACTTATTCTCCCCCTTTTTGACACATATGTCAAAAGTCTTATAAGGAAATGCCATACTTGGCCAAAAATGTACTATTTACTTCAAGGAGTACATTCAGAGTTGCATCCCAATTTGCTAGTGCAATATCCAATGACTTATGCTGGATGGCAATATCTACTGCTAGGTGTACAAGTCCATCAGTTCTAGAAAGATTGGGGTCTTTCTTGAGGATTGTCTCTGCATTCATCTGCTCCTCGTGAAGCATTTCCAAATGAGGAGTGATAGAGGATTGAATTTGCATCGATTTAGCTTTTGTGGTTACCTCCTCTATTGCTACGATAGCTAACTCTCTTTGTGTGTGAAGTGATTGGGAAAAATGCTTCTCACTCTGAGCTGGATTTGTGGGGAGTTGCATGCTAGAAATCTTCAAATTTTTCTCTAAGCTCAGTATCTTCTGGCTAGTGCCCTATGTGAGTGTGGAAATGTCACACAACTTGTTGTACAGTGAAAATATGTTTCCAAGTATAGTTTTGACTATTTCAATTTTCTTAGCCAGCTCTACTTGTGATAGTGCTATATCATCAGATATTTTTTTGTTTACCTTGCTTTGGAATTTTCTTTCTGACCATTCCAGTAGTTTGGCATTTGTTTCCTGGTCTTCACTAGTCACCTGGTCAACTATATCAGATAGTTTCTCTACAACTGGCCTTGACTCATCTAAAGTCTATAAGCAGAAAGCTTCTGTGAATATGTCTTTTATTTCATTCAAGGTAAGCTTGTGATTTTGTTCTCTTCTTAGTGCTTATTGTCTTCTTCTTCTATCCAATGCACTCTAAATTTCATTGATCTTCTCTTCAATGAGAGTGTTGGATTCATAATATGGAATCTTTATTTCTTCATCAAGCTCAGGAATTCCATAGTGAAGTTTCCTGGCTACCTCTGATGAGCTCAAGCCTAGGGTCCTGATTTGTAATTGTAACCTATCGGTGCTCGGCTGCTGAAGATTTTGTGTTGGAGTACCAGATTTGGGTAATGCAACCAATGTTTGTATTGCAGACTCCTCTTTCTTTCTTGTCTCATCTTTTTCTTCAGCTTGTATATCCTTTTGCTGAACACTAGGTGGGGTTGAACTTGCTGGTGGAGGTGGTGGAGGAAGGAATAGAGTAATAGTAGGTTGTATGATCGAAGGTGGTTCTTGTGTTTTCACCTTGACTACCTTTGTTTTGACTACTGGATTCTGCAATTCATCAACATTGACCAATACAAGATTTGAACATAATTTTGCTACTAGTGTTGATTGGTCAAGGATTTATAAATCCTCTGCAGTTAATGGATTGATGTTTGGACTTGAAGTGTCTGTAACATCCTTGATTTTGATAATCTCTGTAGGTGTGATGGTGGCATGAGGAGGACTAGGAGGGGATACCTGTGTGTCTTGCACACTTTGATCTTGTTGCACAGTTGTATCTGTCTCTTCCTCTTTCTCCTCTATATGTGCCTTTTCATCTTCATTTTCTTCTTCAACCTTCTTCTCCACTTGTTCCTTTTCTTTTTCTTTGATTCTTGATGCCTTCTTCTCCTTTATCTTGACACTTGCCTCTGCCTTATATTCTTCAGTATACACATCTTCTATTTTCTTGTAAACTATCTTCCACAATCTTGTGGATTTTGTAACTACCTCCTCAATTTTGTTCTGTAAAATGCTGAAAGCTCTATGTTTGGGAGTGAATCTATTGTTATGCCTCTTGACTGCATTTGTTACTTGATCCTTAGTCAAATCAGGCAACAATCTAGCTAATGCTGATTCCCTTATCTCCCTTTCCATTTGTAAACAAAAATTCCATTCATCCTCTACAATTTTGTACAAATCTTTAGGCATTGATTCATCTCATTCTAGAGGTGTGTGCTTATACTCAGCCATCATAGCATACACTGGTTCCTCTAATTTATTTTTCTCTTCTTTGGTGAGCTTAGAAAAAGTTAGATTCTTTAAACCTTTCAAATCATCATTCTTGATTTTTCAACATAATTTATCAACAGTAGTCTAAGGTTTGTGTCTTACCAGTTGAAATTGGTTGTTGTCTTCCGACTCAGTCTTCTCCTCATCTATTTCAGGCTGGGCAAAAAATTTTCTTTTCTTCTTTGGCTCGTCAGCAGTCTTCTTTAAAGTTTTCTTCTTCTCTCTTGCCTCCTCTTGGGCTTTTTGTGCTGCAGCCCTTGTAGTAGGTCTCTTTGGTGCTGGAGCAGCTACTTTCTTTCCCTTGGGTTGAGGAGCAAGAGGAGTTGTGGCCTTTCTTTTTGTGACCTTGGTTTCAACTTGTGCTTCCTTGACTTCTTCTTCCTCAACAATTTCCTCTTCATCTTCTCCTAACCCTTGAGTCAGACCTTGTGGTTCATCTCCCTCATCTTCAATGCCTTCTTCTTTCTCTTATGTTGTTCCTTCTTCTTCAACACCAAATTTTTGTTTGATTTTCCTTACCAATTTTTCTTTCTTCTTTATTGCTGAGGCAATTTTCAAATCTGTTATCACCCTTGATTTTACAACATCATAGGTTCCAAAGGCTTTTGCATTCTTATCAACTTCTTTTGCAAGGAGGGCTATTATTGCTGCAGAGGCTTGATCAATGTCAAGTTCATAGCCTAGTAGCCTAAGCCATCTTACTCTAGGTATGATTTCTTGTATATAGGTATAATCAATATCTACAAGAAAAAAAATGTCTTTTTCATATTTGTCAGTCAATGAGACTTGAATCCTCATTCTTTGTTTCATGGACTGTTTGAATTCCTCAAAGTAACTAGTCATTTGGGCATCAAAATTATCACCCATCTGTTCAATATATCCATTGATCTGTTCAACAATTGTTTTTCCTGGGCTCCATCCCACCTTACCTACAGAACAGAATTCTTTCATCAGATAGAAAAACATGCACACCAAAACTGATCCAAATTTGCACTGAGATCCCTTGCTCTTCCTTATAGCTCCCAGATTCTCATTAATCGTTTGAAACATGAGCTCTGCTAGATCATAGGTATGATCCTTTTTAATCAATTTGTATGTAACATCAACTACTATACAAGGCACACTGTTTAACCTGCTTGACTAATAGAGTTTGTGTGAGGTGATTCTCACAGCAAAATCCAGTAGGGGTTTTGTGATTGTATCAATAGTCATTCCCCTATTATTCCATTTAGCACCCGTGTTTCTCTCTATTACTTCTCTTTTATCACTACACAGGGTCTTTGGCTGATCTAGGGTTGGAATACCAGTAACCTTATGAATAGTTCTCTTGGTGAATTTCATTGGCCCTGTTTCTAACCAAAAGGCTCCATCATGTATTCTGCTCAAAACTATACATACCCATTCAACTTTGAAAACAGTCAGAAATTCTATAGTTTTGGTCAATCATTTTCTCTTGACTATTGAGAACTCATCTTTCATTATGTTGTTCGCACATAGCTTGTCATATGCATTGTGAATTTCTAAATCTCCTATGGCTCCAATTTTGTAGTTATAGCATCTACGAACATCTTGGACCATAACAACTTTATCAGGAATAACTGATAATGCACCTATGGGATCCTTCTTATATGCAACTTCTGGAATGGGCTTAAATTTTGGTTGCTTGACTTCATTACAAACCAACTATATCTCATGACTTTCTTTTCTCTTAGTGGTTCCAGACCTAGATGCCATTGTTTGCCAAACTAGGGTTTATAGTTTAAACAAATTTATAAACACTACGTAGCTCAAAAGTTAAATTAAATACCTCAAATCGATGAGACTCATGCTGAATCATTGTGAAAATCTTCACAAATGGCTTCTAAGATGATCTTGATCTTCTGCGCTCTTCTCATCTTTGCTTCGTGTTTGAACGGTAAGAAATGATCGAAAATTGAACTATGTACTCTTTAAAATAGAGTAATTAATGCTTAGTGCACTGACAACTGTCTACTCGACACCTGAAGGATTTTGACTTTGCTCGGCTCCCATTGATATTTCACAGCTCAGCATCATCTATCAACTCGGTCACTATTAGCAACTCGACACATGAAGACAATTTTGGTAGAGTTTGCAAGACTCTTAATTTTGCATCTTTGCTTATGCTGATTTCTTCTTTGTAGTTCTTCTATGTTTTGGGACTGATGTATGATGTAACTTAGTTTATCAATCCCACACACCTATTCTTTCTTAATTTGATGAAGTGTGATCACTTGACCTATTAGGTGAAGTGGTCTCTACACTTGATGTGCTACACTCATCTTTCTTCTTCCATGTCTTGTTCATCTCACTTTTGATGTGTTCAACATCTATCTTTTCCTTTCCATTGTTGAACTTAGAACTTGGTGCCTTTGACCTTGTTGGGCAATTCCTGCTAATATGACCAGTTTTTAAGCAATTGAAACATGTGGTTTGACTCAACCATCTTTTATAATTTCCCTTAAAATGTATTCCTATGCAATTTTTGGGTGTATGTCCATATTCTTGACAATAGTGACAATTGTACCTGATGTTGTAATCCCAAAATTCATGATTTGATGTCTTTGCTAGTTGATTTGATGTCCACATAGGCTTTGATCTGCATTCAAAAGCTCTATGTCCATATTTCTTGCAATTATGATAGTGATCCTCAAATCTTGATGTCTTAATAGTCTTGGTTCTACATTCATATGCTTGGTGACCTTGCTTCTTGCACTTATGACAATAGTTTACATTCTTAGGCTTATCATGCTAATGGGCATTCTTGCTTCTACATACATTAGATGTATGTCCTTTCTTTCCACAGAAATGACATGTAAGTTTGACATTTTTACCTTTGTCACTTCTTTGTTCAACACTCTTTGATGATTCTCCAACTTCAGTGCTGTTGTATCCAAGTCCTGATGTATCATGGGTTGATCTTGCGGATTTCAATAATTTCTCAAAATACTTGATGGCTTCATTGGATTTGTTGAAGCTTTCTGAAATTTCCTTTTCTCTTCTTAAGTCATTCTGCAATTGTTCATTCTGCATCTTTAGTGTAGATATCTCAATGTCTTTCACATTAAGTTCATGATGAAGGTTCATCATTTGGGCAAGTGTATCCATCTGCATATTTGAGGTCCTTGTTAATTCAATACATTTTTCTTCAAGTCTATTTGCAAGATTCCTTTTGTCATTTTCCATCATAGCTTTATCTTCAACTGCTCTTTTCTTTTGTTTAGTGATTTCGCATAACATTATGGCTTGTGATGCATGTTCCATCTTGAGAGATCTTATCTCTATTTGAAATTTGTTTTTCTCCATCAGTTCTACAATTGTTGCATCAAACTCTTTAGTATCTCCATTGGAAAATATATTTGTGGTATCAATCTCCTTGTAGTTTATCTCATTTTAGGCTATGGCTAAATCCTTCCTTCTTTTCAAGGAGTTTCTCAACTTATTTCTAGATTCCTCCAAGCTATGCAGAGCAAGTTGCACATCTATCACCTAATTTTCAATGATCTTTCCATGTTTGAAAACTTCAATTTTTAGATCTTTTCCTCCAAGCTGTTAGGCTTTTTCCTATGAGAACTTGATTCGCTCTGATACCAATTGTTGGAATATTCAATTATGGAAAGAATAATGATGAGAGGGGGGGTGAATCAGAAATATTCCACTTTATTCAATAAAACTTTTTCTGAGAGTAAATTGCATGCATGTAAATACATCATGAAAATATGAAACTAAAACATGCATCAATAGCACATAACACTGGAATTTGGTAACCCAAAAAACCTCCAGAAATAAGAAGCTAAAACTGGGGTGGGGATGATACCACCAAAAATTTATTGCAGTAATATTGTTCAACCACTTTAGATGGTCTGCCCTATTAAAGGCTTTACACTGTGTCAATAGTGACCTAGTTAAAGGATTTACAAACACTTAACATTAAGTGTCACCCTGTTAAAGGATTTAATCACCTTTTGATAAGGATCTACAAATAGCTATTAGGCTAACCTATCTACATAGGATTTCCTTTCTAATACAATGGTAAGAGAGTATTAGGTATTATAAATTGCAATCCTTGATTACTAAATGCAGGCATTTGTTTTGACTCTCTCTCCGATTTTGATCCTCTGAGATCTGATTTTTGTTCGCCTCCTTCGCTTTGTTCTGATCAACTGAATATTGAATTGCTACTCTTACTCTCTATGTCTTCTTTCACTGAATTCCATTATGTTTTTCCTTTAACACTATTCTCCTTCACTCATCATCATTACAGTGAATATTTTTTTCTTCCTTAAAAAGACGTCAAAGACTCAGGGTTAGATATGGATCTACAATCCACATTGAATCTCAATTTCCCGCTCAATACTTTCACTTTTTCTAATTGGTTGCACGCCTTTCCAATTTTCCAATTGCTTGTATGCATTTTGCATAGGAAATGTAAAAAATTCATTCTTATCTCTAGATCATTTGACATTTACCTTATGTCGGCTACAAAAATGGTTTACATCATAGTTTGTGCAATTACAAACTCTTATGCTGATATCTTGAGTTACTTGGCTCTTGAAGCATTATTGATGCTTGGCACATGTTGTTTCCTAGATAGCTCGGCACCTAAACAAAACTATATCACTCAGCACCTTATGTTACTCGGCACTTGATATTACCTGGCACTTGATATCACTCGGCTCCTACTCTTTGCTTGGCATATAGTGAAAAATGGTTAAGTATATTGACACTCAACTGTCAAAATTATTCTTTAAACCAACATAAAGTATCTCAATTAAAAATCTAGTGATCAGCCTAGAAAATTTTAAGAAATCATAAAGTAATTTTTCAATTTTTAAATAAGAAGTTATTGATTGAACCAAATATGATTAATTGTGAACATAGTTGGAAATTGATATTTTGAAGGAAGATTAATTTTTTTTAATTCAAGTAAACAAACTTAGTTATTCAATTGTTAATTTCTTATTTTTTTCAATCTTGATAGTAAAAATTTTCACAAGAGAAAGATAAAACTAGAAAGGAAAAGGGTATGGATTTTATTTTCTTTGTTCAACCCAATTTATACCAAAATTGTGAGTCAACTTGTTGAAGGGAGAAAATGTACCCTTAATAAACAATCAAAATAGAAAACCATTTGAACATGTGTTTTCTTAATCTTCAATAAGAATTTTTTTTTTTTTTGATAAAATGGCCATTAGCTATCTATTTTTGAAACTTGGAAAGAGAAATTCTCTTTACTAGAGAATGCAAGATTGTACATAGATTAAAACTTAACCAAAAGCTTCAAAAATGAGCACATTGAATGATAGAGGAAGAAGTAAACCTTATTGAACATAATAGAAGAGCCCAAAAGGTTAATATTATAGAATGCACTAACTTATATGATTGTAACTTAAAATGTAATACATAGTACACATTTCTTATAGGAAAACCAAATTTTTCATTAATTAGCAATGCACTACCACTAAAATTAACTTCTTTCATGATACATCATTATAAAGAAGAAAAAAATCATTCTTTATAATTAAAATAATAATGCTTCTAAAAGAGGCTATAGTTATGATTGAAGAAATTAAAATAAATATATAGATTTATCAAAACACATACGAAATATTCCATTCATTAAAATAATTACAAACACTCACTATCTAGGTAATCAGAGATCAATTGATCAAAAGATCATAGACAAAAAAATGCATTGCAAATTCCTTCATACATAGAGATATTGAATGAATTAAATATTTTTAAAGCTTATCATGCAATTCGACATTTTCATTATAAATTCTAGAGTATTCATGCCAAAACAATTTTTAGACATCTTATTCTAACTTATGAATTAACTATTGTTCTTTCCAACTCTTTATCAAAGTGCAAAGATCAATTTCTAACAAAGCCTCTTTTAATTTCAACCACTAATGCACATGCACACACACATAGAGAGACATTATAATCCCAACTATAGTTATAGAGTTGGTTTGAACTTTAGTTAGAGAGTTGGTTTCACCCTTTTAGAGATGCAATCTACACTAATAAAAAAATTGTCTTTATGTTCTCAACTTGGACTACTTCTTTTTCAAAACTTAGTATTTCTTAAAACATGGTGAAGGATTCCATTTGCATTTAGGCTAAGTAGTTCTTTGGACACATTTTTTCTTTATGATAATTCTCTCATGACAAGACACAATAGTCTTTTTTTTTAAAGAAAATAGAATCTATAGCACCTATATCTTCTTTTCTTTTAAAATTTTGACCATGTTTATAGAGAAAAGGCTATGACAAAAAGGAAAATGAAATAATAAATAAAAATTGCTCCAAAGTATATTAAACATTGCATTCATTTAAAGTAATTATACACACTTCTTGATTGAGTGATCAACGATAAACGAGTCAATAGATTAAAAATGAAGACTTCATTACAAATACCTCAATACGTGGAGGTCTTAAACATATCAACTATTTATCTAATTTATCATGAAATTCTTAATGCAAATTACAAACACTATAATACTCATGTAACTTCATGTTAACATTATTTTTACATACCTAGTTTTAACTTAGACATGAACTATTATTCTTCCCACTTGACATTTCATGCAAACTAGAGTAGTTAACTTCCAACTATCATTGTAGAAATTCGACTATGGCATGACTCAAATAAAGTTATTTCACTCATTCTAGAAGGAAGAAATTTATTTATTATTTCTATAGAGCGCCTTTAATGGTGCTGAGGATCTGGACCTCCAGGAATTTGTCTCTTACATTGAAGTTTGGGCTTCATCTTTCTTTGTCTCAACAATTGAGATCTCTCATTTTCTTGAATGTTACTTTCCCCCTGCATCTGTGGATAAGTGAATTGATTTGAAATTGACATAAAATCTTCAATTAGCCTTTTTTTAGTATTGGAAAACTAAAATCACATGGAAATATAATTAGTAGCAACAAAACCTTTGACAGAGCTTGCTCACTAGTAGAGTTCATAAGAACTCTTTCATTGATGCCTTCATTGTGTTTTTCCTTCAAGTATTCCATACTTAACCTACCGCCTGTATTAGAAAATAAATAGAACATAAAAATAGGTTCTACATTTGTTAAATAATAGAAATTAGTAACTAATGTTTTTTTTTCAAAGTATTATTTTAACACATGCAAATCATAATTATCTAGCTAACCAATGATGCTAGTATTAAACTTGCATACACAAATTTTATATGTAAAGTTAATCCACTATATGAACATTTCAGGTGAAGGTAAAAGAAAATAATATAAAGTTTCAATAAAAAATTGTTTAAGTTTTTTGATTAATTATTTATTTAGAAAATAATTTCTTTTCTTAAATAATCGTTTAATGTTTAATAGTTCATCTAAAATCAAATCTGAAATATATAAGACTTTCCCATTTCCATTTGCCTTGGTATTATTCTTAATTCTTCACAATTAAATCTCTTACATCAATTTCTTTTCCACTGAAAACATGTTACAACCATATTCAAATTGTATTCATCAGACTATTGTGCATTTGTAATGGCACTTCTATTATCTTTATGAATCTTGGACTTTAACGTAATAATAAAAAGAACTGTAGTTGATAATCAAATGATTAATAAACATGGTCAGATCTGTATAGACAATTCACCCAAATCATGACAAGTAAATAACCAAATGTCCACCAATTTCTGAACAAAATGTATTCGTTCATAATATTTGAAATAAAGAAACAAAAAGAACCGTTCCTATCTTTTCATGTTAACTTAATAACTAACAAAAAAATTCACGAATCTCAAAACAAAATGCGTGAGTTCTATTTCGAATTGACAAAATCTATGCATTCAATATATTTGAAATTAAGAAGTAAAGGTGAACTGCTTACGTTTTCCTGCTGGCTTGCCGCAGCCACGAGAGAATGTTGGCTGAAGTAATGAGAGAGTAATAAGCAACAACATTGTCCCAAACGCATAGCGTCCATAGAAGGCCATTGATCTCTCACTATAACTACAAAGACTCTCCAAACTCTTGGGCTCTGGCGAGCTGATTATCTCTTGGGTGCATTTCGCAATGAAGTTAGGCGACTTATAAAGCCGTAAATTTGCAAAATAAAACAAAGAAAAATAGCTTGAATATTGAAGGAAATGATAGAAAATGTTGAAGGCTTTTAACCCCGCCCCACAAACAATAGTTATCGTTTGATAAGACTCCTACTAAAGGTCTTATTCTATATTTAACACTATTGTCTGCCACAAATATTAAAATAAACGCATGCTGACCAACTTGTATAATATTCAAAACCGTGTAACCTAACCTGTCAGCAACTCATTTTTAGGGAGGCGTATCAGAGAAACCACTTTGTGGTCGTCGGCAAACACTTTCGGCTTCAAGTTGCTGGACCAAAGAAAAACGACGTTGAGGCCATCAACTGTCGCAAGTTTTTACTGTTGTCTTTCACTGGTCCATTTGGGAGGCACCTCCCTCGTTTATAAATAATATGTCTTCATGCTTTCACATACATTTGTGCATATATATACGAGTTGTGAGACAGATATAATTTTCCCGCTCCGAGATGGAGGTTGTTGGGGAACGATTAAAGAAACGTCGCTAGACCAAAATTCGAATTTCTCTTAATCAAGGTCTAAGCATTGCAAGTGTAACCGTATCTTCATCGAAAATTATACCTAGGAGTTTGAAATTGTATAGACGTCTTTAATTTTTATAAGTAAAATCTCAAATAAAATATAAAAAATGCTAATTACTATATTTTGTCTTTTATAAAAAATATTAAAAATGTTAAGAGACATCATTCTTAAGATGTTTATCCTATTTAAATCATATTGATTTATAATAAATGAAAGTTTTCAGTTTCATGTTCAACAATATTCACATAGAAAGGAGAATGGACATAGACAACACAACCTCTAGGGATAAGGTGACTCAGCCTTACTACAATTTATTGCTTTATTTGTGCTTTCTTGGAAAGTTGCTAAATGAAGTTGGATTCTTCCTCAAGAAAACACTTGAAGTTGAAAAATAGAAAGCTTTTGGCAATTTATTCTCTTATGCTTTGTTTTTATGCAAGGGTAGTGCATAAGGATGTTTCTAAAATAATTTGTAGATATGTTGAATGTAGACACTTTAGAAATTGTTTTCTTTTGTATGAAAGCTCTATAAATACAAAGCATTGTTATACAAAATTAAGGGAGAGATGAGAAATTATTTGCACAGAGTTATGCTACTAGATTTTTTCTAGAATAGAGTAAGGAGTAAATCTCCATGTGAAGGTTAAAAATGTATTGTAACTTGTTGATGAATAATACATTAGCTTGATGGTTGGAGGGTGGGGTTTTACCTAGAAAGGATTTCCCCACATATATTTGTGTTCTTTATTTTGTCTCATTCTTCTAGTTTTATGATTGTAGAATAATAATTTGTATGTCAGGATGCTACTAAAATTTATTTAGATCAGTAAATTGCAATCACTTTCAGTTAAGGTTTTAATTGTGGGAAATCAACTATGTATTTTTCTACTTTTATGGCATAGTAGTAAGCCCTTGTATTTTCTTATTAGAAGCTATTCAAAGAGCTATTAGATACATGATATGCATACTAATCTCAAATGACTTTTTGGGGTGCTCTCATTTCCCTTCACAACCAGCTTTTGTTGTAGTTATTATAATTTCTATTGTTTCAAAGGATGTGTACTTATTCTAAATACATGCAAAAATATGTAACATTTGTATTCTCATCAATATTTTAGTGGTAACATATTATTTTAAGCTAATAACCATATATTTGATTAGTTAAAATTTGCATTTGTACCCTCAAAAATTAGTTTTTGACACAAATTTACATTTAATTACATGATTAACAAGTCTTTGATAAGCTTCCCTCATTGTGTAGAAAAAAATGACTGTTTGACATAAATTTAGATTTTAATTATTTGATTATTAAGCTTTTGATAAGTCGCCGTTATAGTCATGCAACCCTTACACCTGTAAATCACCATCGCAACTCTATATTAATGGGGTGAGCACTTAGAATATAAACAATAAAGAAAAATATATATACTCAAACTAGAATAATAAAGATTAAATTTGAAACATATATCCCTTACAACAAAACCAGTTTTTATTTTAGTTGTTATGATTTCTTTTGTTTTGAAGGGTGTGTGCTTATTCTAAATACATGCACAAATATGCAATTTTTTCTAAAGATGGATGTGTTTGTAACATTTATAATTGCACATATAGATAAATAATACACTATTCATCAATATTTTAGGGGTAACATATTGTTTTAAAATAATAATTATACTCTTGACTAATTAAAATGTAAACTTCATACCCTCAAAACATAAGTTTTTGACACAAGTTTATGCTTAATTGCTTGATTAATAAGCCATTGCTAAGAAACAATCAATACATGAAAAAATATGATTTTTTGACATAAATATTCATTCTAATTATTTGATTACTTAGCCTTTGATAAGTTACCCTTACATACATGTCAACTTTTACACCTGTAAATCACCATTGCAACTTTATAATGATGGGGTTAGCACTTAGAATATAAATAATGAAGTAAGGAAAACATAGTCAAACTAGAATATTAAAGATTAAATTTGAAACATACATCTCTTACACCTATAAACAATCATTTTACCTTTATATTAATATAATGACCACTTAAAAAATAATCAATGAAATAAAAAATATTTTAAAAAAGAATATTAAAAATTAGGTTTGAAACATGTATCTCCTACACCTGTAAATCATCATTACATCTTTATATTAATGGGATGATCACATGCAATACAACTAATGAAGTGACAAAATAAAAAATCAATAAAATCTTAAAGATTTGTGTTGAAATATATACCTAGTAGAATTGATCTTCAAGATTTGATTCTCTATATTATAAATTATAAATCATTTTTATAATGTCTTAATCTTATCTACATTCTATCATAAAAATATATCAACCTTTCATGTTATGATTGACCATAACAACAGACAATCTTTTATAAAAGTTACATGTTTGTGTATGAGTGATGAATGTACATACATATATGTCTATATATGTTTATGTACATATTTGTAGTATATGAATGTATGTCTAGATACATGCACACAAATACTTCTAGAAAAAGAATTCTATGTATATGTGTGATTCATATTATACTTATAATATTAAAAAAAATATTATTATTTTGAAATTATCTAATTAAATTTATTGACACAAATATTATTTGAATATGAAGGATTTAACATGATACTCTTACATACATGTCATTTCATACACTTGTAAGAAACCATTAAACCTATATATAAATAACATAACCACTTATACTATGAACAAAGAAAAAAGAAAAATATTGATTATTACATATTAGGGTTGAAGCATAAACCCCCTACACATATAAATGATATTAGCACCTCTATATTTAATTGTATAAAAACTTAAAATATGACCAATACAGCAATAAAATTATAAAATAATTTGAAAAGTTAAAAAATAGAGTTAAAGAATATGAATATTAGAATTAATCTTTAAGATTTTCTTGTCTTTGTAACTTTAAAATATAGTTTTATATTTTCTAGATATCATTCATTTTAAAAATAAGTCTTATTTACCTCTTATGCAATATATTTAAAAATTACATATAAAAATGATATTAGTATTAGATATTTGATTGCTAATATAGACTTATTTATTTAATAAATAAAAAAATTAGAAAAATATATGTTTAGTTGCAATTACAAGTATTGATTTTCTTATTTGTGAGGATATCATTAAAGATTTATATGTTGCAAAATTTATTAACATTTTGGTGTTTTGGGATGGATGACATGTGTGCTCTTTTTCTACAACATTGTTTTCTAATAATTGTAATGCTTAGCAATGTTTCCTAAACACTATTTTAATGCTTGCAAGAGAATAAACAAACAAACTATTGCCTTTATTCCTCTTTAACATAAGATAATTTAAAAAATCAAATTTTCTTGAAAAAAAATAATAATATATATTTATGCTTCCTCTAAATTTAGCCACATTTGAAAGCTAAAAAGTTTAAAGGATCTACAAAGTATCTTGAATGTCCAAAGGCATAGGTTATCAAAGATTATATTAGCATGTAAGCCACTTATATGTGAGGCATTTCTTTAATTATTGAGTCTTAGTTTGAAGCTTATAGATAGTCCAACACCTAACCAATATAAATTTGACAAACGTGCTTTGCTTATTACCCTAAATAGTCCTTTAGAGAGTGCTTCAAGCCTTAGAGAAACAAAATGTAGAACTTGACCCAAGTCTATAAAAAAAATAATTTGGACTTGTCTTATCTGTGGGTCAAAACCATGTACTCTTCTCTAAATGTAGAATTATAGTTTTCATATAAATTAGGTGTTAATATTAATGGTTATAGATTACCCAAAAGAAAATTATGAAATTTTCTACAAATGGGTTGTCAAATGTAATTAATAAATTCTAGAGTGTGAACTACTTTATCATCACAAGATTTTTAATTCGAACAACTTGATAGTTTGTTTAAATTTTAGCTTTTCTACTAGAAAATTCAAGTTATAGGGTCCTAGTAGGAAGTATGCATCCTGAAGGAAGATAATCCTTTTCTTTTCTTTGTTTGGAAAAAGATAAGCATTTAAACTTGTCTTTGATATATGACTACTCATTTTTATCTTTTAAAAAAAATATAGCAATTGATTTTATTTAGAAGTAATGACATGTGTATTCCATAAATACATTCTGATTTTTTTTCAAAGCTAAGAAATTTGCCTTAAATTTACAAATCTCAAATTTGGGAGGACTAAGTAGGATTCACAACCACATAGACTTATGACACATATTTTTATATAAATTTATTCTCTATTGAGAAATAGGTATGTGTATAAGACCTTTATAGAAAATAATTCATATGCAAAAAATAAAAGTGAATAATTTTATGGCGAGTGAAATAGTATCATAAGAATACAAAATTTGTAAGTGCATAAGAATGAAAAATGTCTATGAGTGTACAATATCCCTCATGATAGAATGGTCTTAAAAATATGGGTTTGAAAGAGTTAAATGTAATTATAGGAGTTTATAGGGGGGCTTGTGAATATCACTTCCTACAACATAATGCCTCAAATTTTTTAGTATGAGTAAATTCATAATTTTTTTGAAATTTGTTCAATTTTAAAATTTAGAAATGACATCCCTAAAAACTTGAGAGAAAGAGTGATGAAGATGATATGTAAGTGATGAAAGAATGTGTGTTTCACTCTTGGAGAAGCCCAAATTAGCACAAAAAACCTTGACATATGCTTCAAAAATTCCTATAGAAGCATCCATAATTGGAAATCAAAACGAAGGATAGGAGATACTTGTAGACTTCTTGTAGATACTTGTAGACTTCTTGTAATTGTCAAATGAATGCTCTCATCCAACCAAAATTGTTAGCATCTACTAATCTTGAAGTAGCCCATTATTTGAATGACATAAATAAATTAGAGCATCCTTTTGATTATTGTCAAATCAATGAGTGTGTAGAATCTCAAATGAGGATGGCTAATCTATCTGAAGAAGGCCACATTTTGAATGAATTTAATGATGCAAATGTGATGAATCTGACTGATCAAGAATCAAAAAGCTCTCAATAAAATGGCAATAACACAGATAGAGGGTATTTTGACTTCTCAATTCATTTGTCACTAGATCAATCCCCTACTACTGTCTCCGCAGTGTTGAAGACTCCAAAAAAGAGAGGTAGAAAGTTGAAATCTGCAAAGATGTTATTGGAAGTGGATGCTGGTGTTCAAACCACTCTTGATTATAAGTCTTCATCAGTCAAAAGATTGACAAGGAGAATGAGAGGTTCTCCTTGTTAGCAAAGAAAATCATTACATGGAATGTTAGATCTATCAATGCCTTTGACAAAAGAGGTAGGATCAAGCAGTTGCTAGATTCTACAAAAGGAGATATTATTCTTCTTCAAGAAACTAAATTATCAGAGCAAGTTTTTGATAAGACATTGGCTAAATGGACTAATTGGCTTTCAGTTCATGCAGAGGGGCATGGGGCCTCTGGGGGTTTAGCAATTTTATGGAATGCTAAAAGTATTCATGGTATTCTTATTGGACAAGATTCCAATTGGCAATTGCTGAAAGTTGAACACTTTGATTTGAAATTCCTTATCTTCAACATATATGGTCCCACATCTATAAATGATAAGAGGAACCTTTGGGCTGTACTGACGAATCTTATTCAACAAGAAAGAGAAATGAATTTTATATTGGGTGGGGATTTCAATGCATTACTATAAATGTTTGAAAAGACAGGGGGAATTTGTCCACCCATTAGAACTATCCAAGATTTTTCGTCATTTGTAGAAGATAATAACTTAAGTGACATTTTTCCTGACAATGGATTATACACATGGACTAATCAACATATTGGTTTTTTAGAAATTGCTGAGAGACTTGATAGGTTCTTGCTTTCACAGTCATGGAAGCTACTGAGTTATAGTTTTAAATCTGCAATCTTATCTTTTGCTGTATCAGATCATTTTTGAATCCAGTTATTGATATCAAAGAACAATATATCGCAACATCTTAATCGGGCTAGCTCTTTTAAGTTTGAACACATGTGGTTCAGGCATCCTGATTTTATTATGCTTTTAAAATATTGGTGGATTAATGTTCCAACTGTTAGGGACCCTAAGATGCTTCAGTTCTCTAAAAAGCTTCGTTACATGAAAGGGATGATCAAGGAGTGGAATGCAAAGGTTTTTAAAAATGTGTTCAAGCAAAAACAAGATGTCTCAAAAAAACTTGAGAAGGTAAATTCAATCATCATTCAAAAAGGTCTTAGTCCAGATTTATATCATGAGCAAAAATCCTTGAAAGAAGAATGTGAGGAGCTTTGGAATAGGGAGGAGATTTATTGGAGACAAAAGTCTCGTGAACTATGGCTAAGAGATGGCGATAAGAACACAATTTTTTTTCATGAAACTGCTAGAGTTAAAACGGCAATTAACACTATTTTTCAATTAAGCACTTAGTACCTAGTCATCTTATAGAAGATGAAAATGGTATTAAGGAGGAAGGTGTTCACTTTTTTTCAAATCTCTTGGCTCCCCCTCATTTGGATCCTATTGATGAAAATCTGATTAATGATTTTATTAGTTTAATTCCCCTTCTTATTATAGTAGATCATAATAGGGTGTTGCTTGCCCGTTTCACATTGGAAGAAATTAAAAAAGTGGTATCTTCATTCCCAACTAACAAAGCCCTAGGCCCTGATGGATTTACAGCTCCTTTTTTATCAAAAATGCTGGGATTTTATTGGTTTTGATTTATTAGCAGTGGTTGAAGAATTAAGAAGGAATGCCAAGATGATCAAGAGTTTCAATTCAACTAATATTGCTAGTATTCCTAAAGTAAAGCAACCAACTTCTTTTGTTGACTTTAGGCCTATCTCTTTATGCAACATGATTTATAAATTGATTACTAAAGCTATATACATGAGGTTGCAAAAATTTATTCTTCATATCATTTCTTTAGATCAAGGTGGTTTTGTGCTAGGAAGAGAAACATGGGAAAGTGTTGTTGTTGCACATGAGACTCTTCATTCTATCAATTCTCATAAGTTGTCTAGTTTTGTGATCAAGCTTGACATGATGAAGGCTTATGATAGGGTAAGATGGTCATTCCTCTTTAAAGTTATGTCCAACTTTGGTTTTTCAGATAAGTGGTGTAGATGGATCAAAAATTGTATTTCTGGTGCCTGGTTTTCAGTCATTATTAATGGAGAGTCAATTGGTTTTTTCCCCTCTTCTCAAGGGATTCGTCAGGGTGATCCATTATCTCTAGTTTTTTTTATACTTATGGTTGATGCTTTCAGTAGATTCATCAATAGATCTCCACAATTGGGCTTATGGCATAGAATTTTGATTCCTTGTACATCTATTACAGTTACCCATTCCCTATTTTTTGATGATACTCTTCTTTTTGGTACGTCAAATGTAAAGGAAGCTAACCATATTAAATATGCCTTGGATCTATATTCAAAAGTTTCTGGTCAGAGAATCAATGCCAACAAATCCAAAATTTTCATTTTCAACACTAATGATGTAGTAACTCAGAGGATTTCTTCAACTTCGGGTTTCCTGGTGGATCACCTCCCATCTATTTATCTTGGAATTCCTTTTCTTATGGGAGCAAACAAGACAACTTTTTGGCTTCCTATCATTGATAGAATTAGGGCTAGGATCTCTACTTGGAAAGCTAGATGGTTATCTTTATCAGGCTATATTTTGTTAGTTAAAGCTATCCTAACAGCTATCCCAAACTATTACCTATCAATTCTCAATGCTCCCTCTTCTACAATTTTGCAAATTCAAAAGATTATCAAAGACTTTATATGGAAAGGAAATTTGCCAGATGAAAAGAAGCTTCCTCTTGTTTCTTTGCTTGGAATGTCTCATGATAAGGCGTCTGGGGGTGTGGGGTTGCATGATATTGCTATTAGAAATAATGCTTTTGGGGGCAAGTTTGTGTGGCAAATGTATACAAAATCTCATGCAAAATGGTGTTCAATCATGTAAGGAAAATACTTAGATTCTCCAAGTCCTTCTAGAATTTTTACTGTGTCTAATCCTCTTTTAGGTTCAGCCATATGGAATTTT
This sequence comes from Cupressus sempervirens, assembly GCA_028749045.1. Classification (NCBI taxonomy): domain Eukaryota; kingdom Viridiplantae; phylum Streptophyta; class Pinopsida; order Cupressales; family Cupressaceae; genus Cupressus; species Cupressus sempervirens. The sequence continues at coordinate 171,546,117 of CM053784.1, forward strand.
ATGATGTCTTCAAAGGATGTTGTTTATAATTATGTTACTTGGGAAATTCACAGTGGAGAGAAAGTAAAGTTTTGGGAAGACTCATGGAATGGATTTCCCCCTCTATGCAGATAAGAAAAGTTGGATGAAGCACGCCAAGTCCTAAAAGCTGAGTGGGGCTCCTCTTTTTGGGACTATGTTCTGGCTATTGAAATTCATTCAAGAAGGGTTCTCTGAAAAGAACCTCCAACACATCTTCCTAGTCAACCAAGTCTCCTTTCCTTGAGGGACTCTCTTGCTGAAAGAATTGTTTTTCTTTCTAATAGGGAAGATATAGTTATATGGACCCCAGCCAAAGGTGGTCATTATTCAATCAAGGAAGGTTATTATGGTCTTCAACAAGCATATAATTTGAGCAAGAAGTGTAGAGCTTTTTCCTTTTGTTGGAACTCCACTGTGTTGCCTAGGGCTAGATGTTTTGCTTGGCTAGCCCTTAGAAAAAGAATACTCACCAGTGAATAGTTTTCCAAGCTAGGTATTGCTGAATCTTTTATTTGTAAATTATGCAACAAGGAGGTAGAATCTATAGATCATCTTCTTCTCCAGTGTCCCTTTGCTTATCAGTGGAGGGTTTTTGTGTTGAACAAGCTGCAAATGTCTTTACCTCTACCAAATAGTCTTTGGGACCTTTTTCAATCTTGGCCAGTTCTATTCTGAAGATCTCTATTTGTTAGTATTTGGAAGTGCATCCTAGCTACTGTGGTGTGGGCCACCTAGTCAGAACATAACAAGATCATTTTTCACAATGAAAAATCAAACCTAGAATCTGTTCTAGATGGGATTGAGAATGCAATTTCAGAAAGAGTAAATTCAAATTTGTTCAATTGTATGAATAATATTTTAGTTTCTACTTGGGATTATCTTCATCTAAAGCTCTGGAAAAAAATTAAGTTACCTCCAAGTTTCTTTGCAAACTGGAATTCTAATCATCAATCTAATCGACTTCATGTAAAATGGTCTCCCCCCTCTAGAAATTTTCTAAAGTTAAATTTTGATGGTTGCTCTCGTGGCAACCCTGGTAAGTTAGGATTGGGTGCTTGTATTACAAATTAGCAAGGTGAAGTAGTTGCAATCAAAGTAAATGTTTTACCAGTTGGTACTAGCAACCTTGTAGAAGCTCAAGCCATATTGGCAGGTCTAATTCTGGCAAAGAGATGTAATGTTTCCATCATCCATATTGAAGGTGATTCTTAGGTAATTATAAATTCTTGTCTCTCACGATCTTCTCATACTTGGAAACTAGCCTATATCCTTCAACAATGCTGGGATTTAATTGATTCTTTTCAAGCTACTTGTTTCTCTCAAACTCTAAGGGCGGGTGGGGGGGGCAATAAACTAGCTGATTGTCTAGCTAATCTTGGTTGTGAAGGCTCCATATTTGAATCTTTCCATTTAGAGATTATTTTTTCAAAATTCCCATGCTTAGCAGAGTGCCATATTTGGGATACAAAGAAGATGAATGAAGCCTTATAGAAACTAGTACTATATCTGATCAACACATGGCTATTAGCTTGCACATTCTTTGTGCATGTTCACAAATGCTCCAATTAGTTAGGAGGTTGAAAGCTCTCTTGATTTTAGTTAAATCTTTAAGAAGGAGAGGTTTATTGGCATAATTGGACCCTGCTCATTGTTGAGTATTGATATATATCATACTTTGGGTACTCTTGCTTAGTGCAAAGAAATTGTATTTGGTTGTAGGTATGCCTGGTATGACATATCAGCTTTTAACACTTTTGTATTTCGACAATGATTCATATTTTTGTTGCTAGTTCTTTCTCTGATGAGCCCTTGAACTAGTTTATTAATAAATATATTATATAAGTGCTATATCACTTTTTGATTAAAAAAATAAATAAAATTGGTAGAATGTTAATAAAGATACATTTTAAGATAATAAAATAATTTTACAACTTCCTCAAAGCAATGGAAATTTATAGAAATTAAAAATGTAAATAATAAAAAATATAGTGATAAGAAACTATTTATGGGTTCAATAGGTTTTATTGTTCTCTTTCTTCTATAGCTAAGATTTGATTTCATCACTTGGTGATATCTTTTTTGGTTGATCCCCTAGCCACCAAGGATAATTTTCCTTTTAGGTTTGAAAGGATATGGATGGAATATCCAATTTTGATATTCTTATTTATGGTTGGTGGAAGGTGATGGTTGATGGATTTTCCATGTTTAAGATAACTTAAAAAATTTATCATGCTAAAAGTAAAGTAAAATCTTGGAACAAGGAGACTTTTGGAGACATTTTTCACCAAAAAACTAACATAAAAAGGGGCCTAGATGAAGTACAAAAGGCTATCCAAATAAATTGGCATTATTAGGGTAATAATGAGGAGGAAAAATGTATACTTGTGAATTATCATGATAGTCTAGCCAAAGAAGAGCTTTATTGGAGATAGATATCAAGAGCCATCTAGCTGAAGAGTGGAGAGAGGAGCACTAGGGTTTTTCATCTAATGATGTATGAACATAGAGCTTCCAAAATTATTTCAAATATCACATTAGACAAAGGATATGTGCACTTTGATGGGGGTCTTTCTGAATCTTTTGTGGTTTCTTCTCTAATCTTTAAAAAGTGGGATTCTAATCCTTTCCCTAATAGTCAAAATCAACTTTTGGCTTCCATTCCTTGGATGCTAGATGATAACATTAATAAAATGTTGGTTGCTATTCATTTAATGGATGACATCCAAAAATAATTGTTTTCTTTTGAAGGAGAGAAGTCCCCAGGACTTCATGATATTAATTTTTTTTTCTTTTGGAAGTTAGTGGGGTTAGAGATGTGTGCAATAGTTAAAGATTTGTTTGTATCCAGGAAGCTCCTTAAAGAAAGAAATTCTATTTTTATAGTTTTGATCCCTAAGAGAAAGGGCACTAGAATGGTGGAAACATATATATTGAATAGTTTGTGCAATTCCATATATAAAATGTTCTCTAAAGTCATGACCTTAACATTGTTGTTTATTGTGTTGAGAAGGAAAACATTGGGTTCCATTATCAAAGTCCATGATGTGATACACTCTACTAAGAGTTCAAATTCACAAGGTTTTCTTGATAAGATTGACTTGCCTAAACCTTATCATAGAGTTGACTAGGATTTTATGTTCATTTATTCTTCAAGAATTTTGGGTATGGGAATCATTTAATTTAGCTTGTTTCACACTTGGTTGAGATGTCCTCTTCGAAAATCATAGTTAATGATTCCTCTTAAAATTTCTTCAAACCTAGCAAAAGAGTGAGACAAGGAGATCCTCTTTCTCTTTTTTTTTTTTGCAATTATGGTGGAGAACATAGGTAGATTCACCAGTGCTCATGTATTTGATGAGCTGATAGCATGAATTCAACTTTCTCTTGATCACCTCACTTACTCGCATGAGAAATGTATTGATGATACAATTATGATGGGGAATCCTTGATTATGGAAGTAAGAAACATTAAATATTGCCTCCAAGTGTACACTAAGGCCTTGGAATAATTGTTTAATTAGGAGAAAAGATATATCTTTTTTTACCAACAACCCTATTCCTAAATAAGGTCATATTGCTAGAATCCTAGAATGTAAAATTGAGAAAATGCTTTGTTCCTATCTTGGGCTTTCTTTCGGGATGAAACATTCAAATGCCTTCTAGGATAAGATGGTTGATGGATTTAATGAAAAACTATCTTGTTAAAAAGGTTCCCTCATATGCCAAGTAGGAAAACTCACACTTCAAAGCATGGCTATTTATGCTCTTAATCTATTCAAAATGTTTGCTAGGTTTTTTGATAGTAAAGAAAAAATCTAGAGAAAATTTCTTTGGTCTCGAGTGGAGGTCAAGAAATTGTTGGATCTAGTTTCTTGGGATAAATTCTATAATACAAAAGGAATTGGTGGGCTTAGAATTTCCTCTATCAGATTTTTTTATTTGAATCTCTCAGCTAAGAAAATTTTCCATATTTTTGAAGACAATAAAGACTGGAATAAAATTGTAAAGAATAAATACCTTACCAAGCATGCATCTTATACTTAGAATCTTAGAAAACAATGTTATCATTTCATTATGATTGGATTGGTCAAACATACACCCAATTTTTTTGCCTAAAACTTTCATACTTATATAAAAATACTAGTTTACTTTCACCAAATAGATTAATTTCTTTCACATATTAACTAGTAGTTTTGAAACTAAATTCAATTTACTAAAAATTCTATTGTTATATATTTTTGATATAATGTCTATAACTTGCCAATTTTTTGACATAAAGTTCGCTAACTCCACATTAAAGAAATCTTATTACCACTTGAGGTCTTCTTTTGGTCGTCCATGATGTTGACCATAGTTAAGAATAAAGGAAGACTAGATCTCTCAACATAAAAAATCATTCCTTTGTCTTATGAGACCAGGAATGAGATTTACTTATTAATTTATTTCTATAAAAATATATCTAAAACTATGACATTCAAAATTTGGGTTTTTCATCTAAGGGATGATATAGTACTTATAAGGTGCCACCCTTATTATGGCATTATCTAACTCCATTATATTGGCTATATAGATATCATGGAAGCATGATATTATCTTGAAAAAATTAGAAGTCTGCACATAAAGACACAAATATGAATTTCCTATCATGGTTATAGATGATTTCCTTCTAGCCTTTAATGTCAAAAGTCTTCTAAAAGGAATTTTGCAAAATAATTTTTGACCAAATGGATAGAAGGTAATAAAGGGTAATATAGCTGATAAAATAATAAATATACATTTAGTTAATGGTTTTTGGTGTGTACACAATTAATCATTTCTACCCTACTTGGTAAGATCTCACCAAAAATTTATGAATCAATTTGGGAATGATGACATAGATAGTAGCCAAAGGATTTTTTTACATCTTATTGATAATTTTGTATTTCATTGTGAATTTAGTGGAAAAAGAGTATATACTTTGCAACATAATGAATAAATACTACCAACAATTTAAAATATCTTTTAAATAACTCATAACACCCTAAATAGAGAAAATTATTGAAAATTAATAATTAGAGATTGCCACAAGTAACATTTATTGAGAAAGAGATTAGTGTATAAATAATTCTTTTTCTATAAATCAATGATTTTACTGCATCCTAATATTTCTAAGTGCTTTTGACATTAACGATGCTTTGAATCTAGATGGGCTATCACATGATGAGAAGAGTACATGAATCAATCTATTCTTAGGCAAACATACTAGAAGAGCAACTTGTGCACCTTCGATCAACATTTCAGGATTAATTTTCTTCTATAGATTTTATAATTTATTTGAACCAAAATATAATTTTTTCATAGTGAACTAGAAGAAGGTCCAACTTTGTCAAATGCCAAGCTAACATAAAATCCTCCTAAAAAAGCTTAATGAAGAACCTGGTCAACATGATTGGAAAATTTTAGAAATTCATTGAGTAGTTTTTTAATATTTAAATAAGAAGCTTTTAATAGCACCAAAGATGAGAAATTTTGAACTTGAATTGTAACTAAGATTTGAAAATAAAATTAAAACTTATCATCAAAGGAAACAAACTTAGTTATTCAATAGTTAATCTTTTCATCTATCTTTAAATTAAAAAATTTCCAAAGGGAAAGATAAACCTTAAAAGGAAAGGGTGTGACAAAGTTTTTCATTCTTCAGCCCGATTTATACAAAAACGATATAACCAACTTGTTCAGGGTAGAAAAAGTGTCTATAATAAGCAATCTAAGAAACAAAACATTTGAACATAATATTTTATCCTCAATAAGATTGAAAAATTATTCACTCATAAAATGACCATTCACCAATTAACTTTGAAATTTGGGAAGTGTAATTTGAGAATGAAAAATTGTATAAGCTAAAAATTAGCCAATAGCTTCAAAAGTGACCACATTAAAAGATAGAAAGAAGTAAATATTTTTGAATATAATCAAAGGGTACAAAAGGTTATTATTCTATAATTTTGTAACTCATGTTACTATAACTAATAGTGTAATAGATAATACACATTTATTTTAGGAAAACTAAATACAACATGAACTGGTAATGCACTAGCACTGAAATTAACTTGTTTATAATTACTCACTAATAAAGAAAAAGAATAATTCATAATGAAAAACTAAAATGATTGTAAAAGTGGTTATAATTATGGTTGAAGAATAAATAAACATACAAATTTCTCTAAAGAATATAAATCATTCCATTCATTAAAATAATTACAATCACTTTTTGACAAGGTGATCAAGGATCAATTGATCGAAAGACCATAGACAAAAAATGAACTACAATACGGTAATTCATGAGGAATTAAATAAATAATATATTATTAAACTTTATAATGCAATTATACACATTAATTATGAATTCAAGAATGATACTGCAATATTTTTTTACAGAAATTTAGTTCTAACTTATGCCTTAACTATTGTTTTGTCCAACTCTTCATGAAACTCTAGGGATCAATTTATGATAATCACCCCTTTTATTTCAACCAATGATGCATATAATATAAAATAATTACATTTTATTCCAACTTTAGCTAGATACTCTTCTACCATGATGCATTATGTAGAATATTCAATTTAAATGGAAAAATCTTCACTTGGACAACTCCTTAAAGCCTTTTATAAGACTTGGATTTGATTTATTGAAAATAAATTTGTTTTCACATATAATCCTCCTACAATTTAAAAATTTGTAGGAATAACATTGTCTTTAGAGACATCAATCTTCTAATCTCATTGAGCATGGATTCTTACAAGTTGTACATCCTATTCTTTTGTACAAGCTTTTTAATTAATCATGAGGTTATATAAAATTGTGAGGCCCCACCTGAACCATCATAGTATAGATGAGATAATTGTATTATGATGATTCTAATTCTATGTTTTGATACACTTTTTAGACTATAGTGTTATGTCATTTTAATATCTACATTTTGATAATCTACATTTACTTCTACATATTATGACCTAATTGATGTAGTTAATGACTTCATTTCATGTTCCAAACAATTTTAATTTCTTAAATGGGAACTAAATGGTAGGAATTCTTGTAATGTAATGTTTATGTGGAAATTAGAGGTAAACGATAGATTTTGTTATGCATTAGGACCCAATCCGCATGCTTAGGAACTCAATAGTCATGGATTCAAAATTTTGTCACTAGGATGTAAAGTAGATTATGAAGTTATTTAGAATATTAAATTGATCATGCTAAGTAAAGTTCAATATTGATAAGAAGAGGTTGATATTATAGTATTCTGAACATTTATGCAAAAATTATTAGAAAAAGTAAGTTAATTGAAAATGATGAAGCATGGAAACCAAATGATAAATGTGATATACAAATTTTGATATTTTAATATTTTGAATGTTTTATTTGAAATGATGAAATATGCAAGCATAGTGTTGAATGGGATAATGATTTGTTGCACATATTTACTTATTGCTTACATGATTCTTTTGGACTACTGATACTTAAGTTAGTGTGCAGGAATTTGACCATGGGGTAATGAGGAACCAAGGCTCAAACCCATGTGAATATGACATAACTAGGGTTGAATTAGTGGAAAGGATTCAAACCTCATTATAATGTGTTTTGTTTCGTAAACGTGAATTGTATGTGTGTGTAGTGGTTTATTTCACGTATTATTTGAAACAAGTCACTTTTAATATAATGTGTTGTTTAATGTGTGGCACTTGACACTTGTGTTGTTCATGTGGAGATGACATGTCATTTAGAGTTTTGGAAAAAGTAACCTAACCTAAGCATAACTCCAGCATAGTATCCAAGTTAACCCCACATTTAAAAGTGTTAGGATAGTCCCTATCCATTAGAAATTCGAATTCTAACTTTCCATTAACTTTTGGGGATCAAAAAGTGGTCCTAGGGGATTGCCATGGTGAAAAATAAGTGCCCACATGATAGCAGTATGGGTTGGGGGTCTAAATTTAACCTTTAGTAGCCCTAGGTGACCTTGGGAACCCTCCAAACAAGTCACTTTCAAAGAAATTCCAAAATTGGAGTGTCACACAGCTTCTTCCACTCTATTAGTTGGCCAAGGCTACATTTTTAGAAGTAGACAACGGTGTAAGAAAAGGTAGCCCATGTCATGACCATTTTTAGATAGTGGGGGTCTTGGGATCATTTTTAGAGGATTGGGGATGAAATTAGTGGGTTGTCTACCCACTCTCAAACTTTAGAGACTCTTGGGGTTTGTAAGTTTGGGAGGGAGATCTTCTACAACCATTAATAACCATTTGCAAAAGGATTCAAGGTTGGTTTTCTTCTTGCCATGTATTATTTGTTTTCTTCATACTTGCATAATGGTATTGCATTCATAAGCTTGTAGGAGTGTGAGTTCATTTTGTGAGTATATTTCATGGTATTGTATTGTGATGTAGCATTCATGTAAATGTTTGAATGGTTTTCAAACATTGTAGTTAGTGTGATACCATTTTGTATCTTGTTGCATTGTGTTGTGTTGTGAGTATGAAGTTTGGATTTCCTTTATTTTCTTGTTTCGATCTTCCATGGTTTAGTGCATGAGTTTTGTTATGGGGTGTGAGGGCTTCACTCACCCTTTGGGAATGCAAGAGAAGTCTAGGGTGAAGGGCATAGTTGGGCTTGCATGATTGAGGACCTTGGAGTATGGGCTCCATTGTATGCCATTTTCATTCATCTTTTGCTTTTTGGGTGATAAGGGAAAAAAGGTGAAGAAAGGAAGTAAATGAAGTATGAGTTTCAAGGAAGCTAAAGCTGTTGGTAGTGTGTGGTGGAGAATGTTTATGGAGCCCCAAAAGGGCATGAAAGTTGTTTATATATGATATGATATGGAAAACCTCCTTGAAAGCACACCTTCACCCTATGTTCAAGGTTCTATTGGTGAACCTTTGTGATTTATCCTTGGGATGGGAATTGTTCTAGTTTTGAGATATAGTGTATATGTTCTTGCAAGATTGTATGTGGATCTTGGTTTGAGCCTTGTTCCCCCAGTGCAGGGGTGGTCTCTTTGGAGGCCTATGGTTAGGAGAAGAGAACCTTGTTGTTTTTTTATGATGCATTGGCATATTTGAGTTCAAGGTAGCAATGGAAAAGGACTTAGAAGGATCATCTTGTAGATTGTTGCTTGGAGGAGAGACCTTGTCATTTATGCATTGCTCTTGTGGATCATCTTGTAGAGAAAACCTATCATTTGTGCATTAAATGGAGAATCCTCCATCTCCTTCATGTTTTTGAAATGAACCACTACTTAGTGGCAAGAAAAGGGTAAGCCATTGGGTGTTGCATTGAAATATTTAAACCCTTCTTCATGTTATTATGCATTATATTGTAAAATTGAACTCTTCACTCATACCTTGTATTTTCTTTTGTTTTGGACATCATTGTGAAGGATGGATCCATGAAGAATATGGTGAAATGTGGATATTACCATATGTTTTTGAACATACATTTAGAGGTAATGAAATAAAAAGGATTGTAGCATGATAGCCATAGTGGAATGTGGAAGAGATTTATGTTTAGGAATAATCTAATAGGTTGGCATTCAAAATAAACTTGCAAATATAAATCCACAAACATTGAGTAAAGAAACAATATAGGAAAATGTATCTCAAAAGATGGATTAAGTGAAGAAATGTCTGTATGCATTAATTCAATGAGAAACTTAATTTTTAGTTCCATTGTTGAAAGGAAAATATTAATCTATAGGTTTCATGTTTGATTTGATTCTCATTGTATTTCTTAATGTTCAAGTGATAATGAGAAGAGATATTAAACCAGATAGACCATATTGGAATGTTAAAATAACATCATAGTTGGGTAGAGAAGATAATTCAAAAAGTTGCATAACATAAGTTGTCAAGAGAAAATAGGCTTGTACAAGCATATTTCACTCTCTAAAAATGTATGGGGAGTGAAAATAATCCACTCCAGAATTATAGACCAATTAAATAATCAAAGGATATTCCTAATAATCCTCTAGCTAGCAAAATATTAGAGTAAGAGTCAAGTTGAAAATAAAGTAAAACTAAACAACCTATAAAGAAAGAAAGGTGACTAATCTTGAAGTTAATCTTGTGAGGGAGAAGTTGCATCAAATATATATATATATATATATATATATATATATATATATATATATATATATATATATATATATATATATATATATATATAGATATATATGAAAAAATAAATAAAATACTCCCACCAAGTACAAATCTACCTAGGATGAGGGCACTTTCAAAGAAAGCAATGTATAATAACACACATACATCAATCAATCTGATGTAGGCCTTGGGACCAATGATTGTTCCATATTCCAAGGCCTAGGCCTTGGTTGCCACCCTATGATCTAATGGGTTGTACATGACAACATAAAAGACTGTGTATTTCTAAGTGCATGGTCATTGGCTGTGAATTTAAACCGTGAACCCTCCATTCTCTAGCACCTTTCCCAAGCATTTACATTACCTTGCCAACACTTCACCATGGGCACTTATAGCTTCCAAAGTGGAAGGAGTTGTTGTTGTATTGGAGGACAGTGGGTCCCTACCTTTCCTTGGCCTCCTCTTCCATCTTGAAACATTAGGAAGTTTTATATTTAAAAAGGTATATTCTAACATAAAGTTAGCAAAGTTTCCCCTGGGTGTCCACCTTGGAAGGTGGGAGAATGGCTGCCCACCTAGGGAGTAGTTGTCCTTGGGAATGGGACAGGTAAGGGCAAAAAGGGCTTCCTACCTTATAATATTATGTTTGACTTAGAAATGAGGGGTTAGGATTATTTAAAATGAATTCAAAAGTTGCTATGTTATAGTGAATGAGTTTTAATTGGTAGAGGTTAGTTTGAAAATTAGTTCATGACTTTAATAGGTAGGTTTGATTTTGTGTTTAAAATGTTAATAAAGTTAATTGAATGTAATTTTATTTTATTAGGTTTGTTATTAAGTAAGTCGATATGGTAGTAGAATTGGAAAATAATAGTATTAGTTTAGGTGTTGGAATTAAAATAATTTAAAATAATACAAATTTAGCTTCTAGGTATATAAGTATGTTATGACATCTAATTAATAAGGAATATTGATAGATAAGCATTATAATATAGGATTGAATATATTTATGTATTATTTGTGTAGGTATTTATGTTGGATTATTATGTCATTGAATGTTATTTGTAAAAAAAAATTATGTTTGGATTAAGAGAATGATAACTTCATAACCAGTGTTATGGATTTAACAAGGTATTAGCAGAACATCCAAATTATTAAAATATATAAGTCAATTGTAAATAGAGTACTATTTAGTCTAGTATATAAATAACAATAGTAAATCAAGTGTTTATAGATCAAGAATGTTAGGAAGCATGTGTTTCAATTATAGTTAGTAAAAAAGGACTTAGCATAATAATTAGTAGCTAGCACTACCATACTGAGGGTTAAAGTATAGTAGTCTGCTACACTATTCTAGTAGTTATTAAAATAGTTGGATAGTTAATTAACATTAGGAACTACATATAAGATATATTTCATACTGTCATATGCAGTCGATACATCTTAAAATTGTTACATGGATTTAATATTGTAAACATACATTATATATGGTTGACCTTGATAGCTTGCACCTTGGGGTTTAGAATTATTTGAAATAAGCACATAAAATGGATAAGACTAGTGTTTGGTGGATGTACATCAAATAAAAATGTGTGTAGCATAGTATTCATCTAATTTTTTGTTTAATTATCGATCCCTAAAAAGTCATCTCAAGATTGATGTAGGACCCTCTATCGGGAGAGTGTTCAAGTGTGCTTCAATTGGAAATTGAAAATAAATCTTCCAAGGGTAATCACCCATCCTGGCATGACCCATAGTTCCTTTGTAATAGGGGTACATAGAACTTAGTTAGTGTTGATAAAATAATAACGAATGGAACTCCTTATTTGCTTAGTTAACCAAATAAGTTTGGATATACCTAGTGTATAATTTCATTACCGTGTTAAGCTTAAATTTAGATACTTAAAATGAGAATCTTGCAAAAACAACTCAAACATATTTCATTTAAACTCATAAATTACGTAGTTAGGAAATTCATCTATAGCTCCTTAAAATTCAACCAATCTAATTTGAAAGGCCTTATAGGAAGAATGTGGAATTTGATCAAATAAATATATTTCCATCACCCCTCTATTAACACAATAAAAAAAGGTTATCAAATCCACTGTGTGTCTAATCTAGTAGGGTCATGTTCAATATGTTATCCTTAATGTCATGTTTTAAAAATTAAAAAAAAAAAAAAAAAATTTGTTGTATTTTGCCATTGAATTTTTGGGCATGATAAAAATACCCAAGTAATTCCTTTGAGCTTAATCCCCTACTATGATGATTAGTTTTATGTTTTCTTCAATGTGGATTCACACTTTGTAAAAATTATCCCTTTTGGATTCTATGACATCCTTCTTTCAAGATTTGACTTTACCTTTTTAGAGAAACATTTTCCTTGATAACAAGGTCTTCTTTGTCCTTTCGACTTGGACTATTCCTTTTAAAAATTTGATTTATTTGTTCACACATGGTCAAGAAATTCATTTATATTTAGGCTAACAAGTTTTCTTGTGGATGCGATATGTCTTTATGGTATATTTCTCATGAAAAGACAAGCAATGACTTCAATTTTAAAGAAAATGAAAAATTCATAAAACTTGGTTTTCTTATTTCATTGTAGCACCTAAATCTTCTTTTTTTTAAAAATGTAACCATGTGAACATGACTAAAATAGTTGTAAAAATAAATATAGAAAATGAAAGGAAAACACAAATAAATCAAAAAGTAGATAAAACATTCTAATTACTTAGGGTAATATTACACATTTGTCGATTGAGTGATAAGGATAAACTAGTCAATAGATTATGAATGAAGACCTGATTATAAATCACTTGTTATATAGACATCTTGAAAATATCAAAAGATTATATAATTTATCATTCAATTTTACATACAAATTACAAACTCTAAACTCTATAATGCTAATTTAAATTGATACAAAAACTATTCTTAGACAACTAGCTTGACTTATACATTAACCATTATTCTTCCCACTTGATATTTCATGAAAATTTGAGAAATTAATTTTCAACTATCATTGTAGAAATTGAAGTATGATAGGACTCAAACTAAGTAGTTCACTCATTCTAGTAGGAGTGGATTTATTTGTTATTTTCATTGAGATTCTTTAATGGAAATGAGGACATAGACCTCAAGGAATTTGTCATTAATATTGAATATTTGGCTTCGTCTTTTCCTCTTTCAACAATCTAAATTGCCCTTTTTTTAAGTATCAATTTCCCCTCGAATCTATGGGTGTGTCCACTGATTTGAAATTCACATTAAATAATTCAATTAGTCTTCTTTAAGAATTGGAAAACTAAAATCAAATGGAAATATAATTAGTATCCAAGAAAACCTTTAGTAGACCATGGTTTCTAGTGGAGTTTATAAGAACACTTTCAGTTATGCCTTCATGTTGTTGTACCTTCAAGTATTACTTACTTAATCTACCCCATGTATTAGAAAAATAATAGAAGATAAAAAATGTTTTTATACGTGTTAAATAAGAGAGATTATTTTTAAAACTATTTTTTTAATATTAATTAACAAAAAAAAAAAAAAAATTCCTAAATTTTCATGTTAACTAAATAATTGACCCCCCCACCCTCCCAAAAAAAATAAAAATCTACCAATTTTACAAACAAAATGCATACATTCTAAATATTTGGAATTAACAAGTAGAGGAGAATCCGTGCTTACTATTTTCTTCCTAACTTGATAATTTACTAAAGGTCCCCACAGTATTTGAACAAAATCTATGCATTCAAAATATTTGAAATTAAGAAGTAAAGGAAAAGTGCTTACACTTTCCTCTTGGCTTGCCACAACCAGCAGAGGATGTTGGCTAAAGTACAAATAAAATATATAAGGCCATTGATCTCTCTCAAACTTCATCTCTTTCTTTAACTACAAATAACACTAGTAAATTTGGACACAATTTTTGACCAATTTTGGTCAAAATTTTGACCTAGGTATATCACTATTTTTCAGGTCAAAATTTTGGCCAAATTACAGGTTGGTCAAAATTTTGATGAATACATTTGTTGAAATATTTTTGTTTCAGTAGAAACATAAACATTTCAATAAATTTATTCGTCAAAATTTTGACCAACCTACAATTGGGTCAAAATTTTGACAACAAAATAATGCTGAACCTAGGTCAAATTTTGACCAAAATTGGTCCAAAATTGAATCCAAATTTACTAGTATAAACAATTTGGCAAGCCAATTATCTTTTGGGTGCATTTTGTGATGAAGTTAGATGAGTTATAAAGATGTAAAATTACTTTAAAATTAAAGGAAATGATAGATGATGTTGAAAGCCATCAACCTACACAAACAATTGTTATAGTTTGATAAGACTCATATTGAAGGTCTTCCTCCATACTTAGCAATTTAGATAATCAAAACCTTGTACATAAAACTATTGTCAACTCATTTTTATGGAGGTGTAATACATAAACCACTTTTTTTTGTTGGAAAAGCTTTTGGCTTGAAGTCGTATGAGAAAAAAATGGCCTTGATTACTACCATAAGTTTTTATTGTTCTCTTTCTCTATTGCCAAGGGTTGATTGCTTTAGCCTCTCCCTCTCCTTAGTGCAAGCCAAAGAAAAGACAAATTTCTTACATTCAAAATACATTGAGAAAATTCACCACTTAATTTTCCCTTTTTTTCATTTCTATAACACTCTTGAAATTCTTGCCATGCCTCAACAAATCCATTTTTCTTAGGAGGCACCTCCAATTTAGTTTTAAACCATAAATTCCTGATCATTTATAAATATTATCTTCATGATATCGCATGCATTTGTACACATATACGAGGTGTCAGAACTTGTTGTGGGACAATGATTAGATATTAGAAAATGGTAAACCGGCAATTTTAGGGATAAATATAGATACAAAATTTAATATAGTTTTCCCACTCCTAGATGGAGGGTATTGGGATACACAAAAAAGGTCACTATAACAAAACTCAAACTTCTTTTAATCTAGGTCTAGGAATTGTAATTGGATTGAAAAGCATACCTAGGAGATTGAAATTTTATGGACTTGTTTAAATTTTTAATGTAACATCTTAAATTTAATATTAAATTGCTAAGTATCCTTTCTATTTGTTTGGGTCAGCTTATATCTCTTTTTAGCCTCTTTTCTAATCTTATTATATTTTGAAGGGTGCTTAGTTTTTTGGTCCTTACCTGCTCAACAATCTTCTTATCTCTCTATTTCTACTTTGAGTGTAGACCTACTATTGTCATTTTACTCTTTTTATTGGAAATCTAATTGAAAGAAGAAGATTGAATGCAAAGAGGGAGATTGTTGATAAAGAACTTTTTTAATCATTATTTTGTCATTGATGTCAAACCTACTATTTGTTAGAATGACAGTTGCTTCTAAGATCCAAGTACTATAATTGAGTTGATTGATGAAGAGGATTTAATAAACAAAGATGTAACAAGAGTACCTAAGGGAAAGGTTGAGTTATGGTTTTGAAATGAAGTGCAAGGATCAAATAAGAAAATGGTAAAATGATTTATTGATAATATACTTAAAGATATAGAGGTTTGGACAGCTTAGCTAAGTTCATTAGTGAGTGTCAAGTGAGCTAGTACGAGCCCAACAAATTGTCAGTTAGTGCCAAGAAAAAGCAAAATCTAGTGTGTGCTAAGTGATACAAAAGGAGCCAAGCATGTTTATGTGCTGAGAAAAGTAAGAGATGCAAAGCATAGTAAAGCTTAGTGGATGCCAAGTGAATCCATAGTAGATGTTGAGCATTAGTAAAACATAGTTGATGTTGAGTAACATAGTATGTGCCAAATACCGAAATTTCAATAGTGTGGAGCTGTTGCATTACTAGAAAAGTCAAAGATTTACCATACCTGAACTGAAAAGTTTGTTACCTTGAACTTTGTGAACCAGATGGAGGATAAAGATGATGAGCTGGTGGCATAGAATTTTATGAAAATAATTTTTTAGAAAAATCAAGAGGATTCTTCGTGATGTTTCGAGAAGGAACAAGATATAGGTCAGATTCAATGAATCCTACCTAGTCCATTTGAACTAAAATTAAAGGAGGGAAGAATTGAGTAGGAAAAGCAATTCCAAACTTCTATTTAAGTAGTCAGATGTGAAGAAGTAAGAGTTACTGGGTTGCCAAAAATCGTGAAGTAGTTGAAAGGTGTCAAGGAGAAGACATCAAGAAGTGAAGGAAGGACATAGAACATAGACTCTACTTCGATAAGTGATTAGAAAGAAGATTGCACTAGTACATCAAGCTTGAAGACTCAAGGAGACAAATATTGAAAGGAGGTCAAGCTATTAGAGCTATAGAGACTAAAAGCTAAGAAATGTTATGAATGAAACTATGATCTAAAATCTACAAGACAAGTTGTGAGTTATATTAAGTCAAAAGCCCTTATTATTACTCTCTAACAATTGTGCTAGCTAGGGTAAAATCCTATGGACTTAGGTTGGTCTAACAGCCATTTGTAAATCCTTTAACAAGATGACACTCGAAGTGAATTTTTTAAAATCCTCTAACTAGGCCCACTTCTAATAGGGCAGTTAAATCCTTTAACTAGGTCACACTTAATACTGTGTTGTAGCCTTTAATAGGGCATGCCTTTCATAGGGAATCACTTCAAAAGAGTGAGAATTGAGTACCATGTTACTGATGGTTTTCCCCAATTTGGGTTTTCATGTAAATCACTATGCTATGTGTTGATCTTTCATGTGTTATGCTTGCATGTTGATTTTCAGTAACTTTCTAAGTAGGAAAGTCTAAGATTGGATGAATCAATAGTTTAATAGGCTCACTTTACTTGATAAAAAAGTTTTAATTGGACAGTTGGATCTTGAATAACTAATTCACACACTCCCCCCTCCTCTCAGTTATTCTAAAGAATTTCTAACACTTTTAGCCTTAGTCTTGGTATTTTTTGCTCTTTGTTAAGCCCCTCTTGTCCTCTCTTCATAGTCTTAGCTACTAGAGATAGTCAAGAGCTCTCAAAATTTCCTTTTACATTTTATGCTTACAACAAGAAATTTTAGAGTAGATTCAAAGCATTCAACTCATTCATAAAGTTAAGACAAAGACTAGAATACATGAAGTTATCTACTAGTGAATATGTCAATATTAATGAGGCAATATAATATTTTCAAAGATAATAAATTCAGACCAATATTTTAGAATCTATAGACTAGATTGTAATAGGGTAAAATAATATTAAACAACAAAGAAAAGCTTAAAGTCTGAAATTGAACACTATTTTTAAATTATTTTTAGCTAACTTTATATGTGAGTTAGAAATTGTTTTAAATTTGTAGAGAAATACATAGACCACAAGGATAAACTCTCATCTGCTTTTTCCCAAAGAAAGGCCTAAATAATTTTAGACATCTAATTGAAATCAAGCAATAATGTAAAAGGGACCTTTAATGTAAGGGAAGGAATCTCTCCCCAAGACCCCAAATATGTAACAAGACATCTACATATAGATTCAAAATTATCAAATATCTAAACTTAGTTAATAGGGTATATAGTTCCATATATTTTGTAAATTGGGGTGTGCCCCTTTTATTTTCTCTAATAATAATAACTAGGACATTTTTCTACGGTAGGACCAAAGGTTTTTGTCTTTGTTCTTTCCTCCTAGTGCCTATTTGAATGAAGATTTTATAATTTTTTAGATTTTTATATAATCTATAGGGATTTAGTATTTTACCAATAAATAATTATTTGAAATTTTAATTACTATATATTATCTTTTATAAGAAAATATAAAATATGTTGAGAGATATCATTCTCAAGGTGTGTATGTCATAAATCATATTGACTTGTAAAAAAAGATAGTTTTCAATTTCATGTTTTTAATATTAATATACAAAGATGAATGAACACAATAAAACACAACCAACCTTTTTTTATTTAATTTGGTATGATTTCTCTTGTTTTGAGGATTGTGTCCTTATTCTAAATACATGCATAGTTTTTTCTTCAAAACATAGATATGCTAGTAACATTTGTAGTTGATCCTTTAGATAAAGATGACTTAGTATTCATCAATATTTTAGTGGTAACATAGCACAACCCTCAAGGATATAAACTTTATAGATATGAAATTATGTGGCACTCACATCCACAATTTAGAGAATGTATCAAGTAGTCATGGGAAAAAATAGTGGAAGGAACAACCATGTTTAGGATTACAAATAAGTTGAAAATCATTAAGTGGAAAGATTGTAGATTGAAAAAAATTAATATTTCATGATATCTTTAAATAGAAAAGGATATTGAAAAGGGGCTTGAGGATTGCCAAAATGCACTTTCCAGTGGGGAGACATCAGAGGAATCTATCAATAAGGAAACATAGCTAAGAGGTAAATGGAAGGAGGTAGTTAAGAAGGATGAGATCTCTTAGAAGCAGAGATCTTGTATTCAATGGCTAATGGAAGGGAAAAATGAATACAATATTCTTCCATAGGAACACCTCTTAACATAATAAAAGAAACAATATAATTAAATTTTTGGATGAACAGAATTAGGAGCTCATAAAGGAGTACATAGGAAACAATGCTTCAAATTATTTCTATGGCATCTATAATCACCCTATGCTTCCTTAGGATCACTATAAGAGTGAGAAACTACTCAAAATAATCACCCTAGCTATGGACACAAGTATGAATGATGGTCTAGTTAGGAAGGTGGAATTTGAGGAGGTTAAGGAAAACAAATTTCTCTATGGTTTCCTACAAAGCAACAAGTTCAGATGACTTCTCACCTACTTTCTTCTAGGAGATTTGGGAAATCCTCAAATATGAGCTCACCTATGCCACGAAGGATTTCATAAAAAAAGGGAGATTCCTAAAGAATCTTAACTAGACATACATTATCCTATTTCAAAAATTTGGTTAGCCCAATAGGATAGAGGATTTCATGCCCATCAACCTTTGCAATATGGTGTATAAAATCTTATCCAAGATCCTTGTGAACTGGCTCAAATCCTTTTGGGATAAGTTTAGTAACCCATGTAAAAATAACATCGTCCCTGGTTGAGAAATCTTGGATACAACTATAACTTCCCATGAAGTTATATGTTCTATAGAGAAGAGAAAGAATCCAAGTATACCCATGAAACTTGATATATCAAAATCATATGAAAAAGTTAGACGTGATTTCCTTTTTGATATCTTGACTAGGATGGATTTTGGGGAGAGATTTATATTTTGATTACAAAGGTTGTCCATTCTATCCAATTTTATGATATGATTTCCTTTTTGATATCTCAACTAGGCTAGGTTTTGGGGAGAGATTTATATTTTGATTACAAAGGTTGTCCATTCTGTCCAACTTGCTATTCTCTTGAATGGAACCCAATGGAAATTATCTTAGTCTACAAGGTGATTGTGGGGTAAAAGCATAGATCTGTGTCACCGTTTGTGATACAAAAACCTGTTTTGGTCAAATCTCATTTCTCTATCAAAACACAATTTTAAAAAAAAACTAATAATACCCTTTTATATATTTCAGATTCAATATTATCATTATATAAATTTTTGAGTGTTTTTATTAGTTATAATATGCTATAATATAAAAATATTATAAGTCGATATTTCAACATTTCTGAAGATGCTCAATCAAAAAATGAAAAAAAATAGTAAATCATATCAAAAAAATAAAAAAAATATATTTATCACTAGAGAAGAGAATCCTCTTCATGAATATGTAATTTTTTTTCAAGAAGGTATAGATTTGTTAGGGAAGTTTTGACGGGAGGAAAAAACTGTTGGATTCTAACAAGGTCAAACTTGAGTACTTATAACAAAGAAAATATACATCAAAAATAATTATTTCTTTTTTTGTGCACTAGCTATACATGTCATCTATAAAATATTTTCAAATCATAACAAAAAAAGATTATTTGCACATACTTGTTTGACAGGAACTACATCCTATATTTTTTACAGTTAAAAAAGGGACTTCAAAATAAAATAAAATGAATAAATTATTAGTCAAAAAAATAATAAAAATTATAGGCATAAAATTCATACAATTCTACACATTTCATCAGTTTACATCATCTTCATATTTTAAATGCAAATACCATTTTTTTTGTCATTAATGTTGAACTGTCACATTCTGATATCACTTTTCTTTATAAAAAGGTGACACAGGTTTGTGCTTTTACCCTGTGTCAAAGGGACCCCCTCTCTCTCTACTTGTTCATAATGTTGTGGTGGATGTGATTAGAAGAAACTTCCTTTCCATGCTAAAACAAGGACAAATAAGAGATATTATATTGGCAACCACTCTTCCCCTAGATGTGATCCAACAATCTTTGGATGGCACACTCCTCTTTCAAATTGCTTCTATAAGAGAAGCTCTATGTTATAAGAAACTCGTGGATGAATATGCTAAAGTTTTAGTTTTTTATATAAACTATTGTAAGAGAAAGACCTACTTTTTCCAATTGGGATAGAAGCCTACAAGATAGCACTACAAGGGAATTGGAGTATCAACATGCTATCCTTAACATCTACCTTAGATAATACCCCTTACCATTAAAGAGGTCACTCCCTAGTTTTGCAACTTGATAATGAAGCATATGCAATGAAATATGTATGGTTGGCAAAGGAAAGTTCTAAGTAGTGATGTTAAGTTGAAACTTCTTCTAGAATCCTTCCTAGGTATACTTGTTTATTTCTTATCTCCATCCAAAATATTTGGAAAAGTTAGGGACACTATTGAGAAAATAACTACAACTTTTTGAGCTCTTAATTTGAAGAGAAGTAAAGATTAAGTATTGTGGCCTATGAGAAGGTTTGCAAACTTAAATCATAGGAGGTCTAAATCTATGGAGAATAGATGAGCTAAACAAGGTTCTCATCAAAAATATTGGTTGTAGGTTAACTAGGGATGAGGTTAGATGGTGCAAAATTATGAAGTCCAAATTTTTGAGGGGATATGCATGTTTTAGTATATTGTTGGAAATGTTGATCTCCTAGTGGGATCAAGTATTTTGATTAATATTGTTCATAGTAAAAAATCTCAAGTAGGTGTATTAGAAGGGTGATTGGGAGTTGAAATAAAATTAGTTATTGGGAGGATAATTCAATTGAGTGCATTCTTGGAGAAGATAAATTGTATCTCTTTAGGAATACCTATGTGAGCCATCTTGGGATATGGTTGAGTAATTATATTGATAAAAATGGTAAATGGATAAATCTCAACTAGGAATTCGTGCACCACATTTTATCCCATGATATTTAAGAAATGATAGAAAAATTTAGAGTCCCTTCTCTTCTTAACATGTGGTCGTGTGGTATTATAATTCCTTATGGGAGTTCAGTGTTAAATATGCATATACTATCATTATTGGAGACAATAAGTGCAATTACTGGAATTAAATTTAGAATCCAAGAATAACAAAAAAGGTAAATTCTTTTGATGGGTGGTCGTGCATGAAACTATACCTAGAATCAATAACCTTAAGACAAAAGAGTTTCAATTTATTAGCATTTATGTGCGTTGAGGAGGAAACCATCACCCATCTCCTAATCCATTGCACCTATGGTAGGGAAGTGTGGTTGGGTATTATATACATGGATTCAATGTTCAATGAATTTGAAAAGGTGACATTCAGGAATTTATTTAGGGTTGGGAGCCTCCTTCCTTCCACCCCCTCATTAGAATGTTATGGAGGTTCCTACCTCATATGTGTATTGACAAATATGGAAGGAGAGAAACAATCACATTTTTAGCGATAGATCTTCTCTCCCTGGTCCCCATCCAATTATTTTTTAGCCTATTACATGGATGCATCTCCCACTAGAGGTGGAAAATTCCCCCCATCCCCTATTACTAAAAGAATGTATTATATTAGATAAAAGGGGAATAATAGATTTTGTATCCAAATTTGACAATTCTAAACTCTTGACCTAAAACTAGGTGAGGTGGAAATCACCCCCCACCTTGGTACAAAATTATATTTGATGGGTCTACAAAGGATTTTTTATGCAGCTACATTGAGCATTATTAGGAATGACTGCAATAATTTGGTGAAGGCCTATGCTATTAGTTGTGGTGAACATAGTAGCAACTTTATTGAGGCTATGGGTCTATTTTGGGGGTTTAAAGATGCCAATTTAATTGGTATTCTAAACTTGGTGGTGGAGAGCGATTTGCAACTTATTATTGAAACAATTAAAAGGAAAATTAAAGTTAGCTAGAATATTTCCCAAATCATTAAGGATGCCCATATCCTAAATTCAAGATTTTAGTAAGTGGATATTTAGCACAAGTACTATGAAGGTAATGAGTTTGCAACTGTAGTAGCATTGATTAGGTACACAATGACTAACACATTTAGTTGGGAAAACTTTGATGGGCTTCTAGCTCATATCAAAGATTTAATTAAAAGAGATATTAAATAGTTACTTTATGAAATCAAATACTCTTTTGAGAAAATTTACTTCTTGTTTTGTAATCATTATTTTGAGTGTATTCCCAAAAGGTGGTTGTAAAATCATTTATTATGTGAGGATTTTGATGGGTTTGCTAAGCGGTGTTTAATTTGGGGGAGATTTTTTTCAAAAGTTGAAACATCTTCTTTAGCAAGATTTAGTGTGATATTTTCTTGAGCAAAAGGAAATGTGATGTTTTTAATGAAGGTACTTGTACTAATAGAAAAATAAGTTGTGTATGACTATGAAAGGATAGTCCAAAGGCTCATTATGAGTCTAGGTGGAGTGTGCCTATAGCGGGTAATAATTTTTTAAAGCCTTTTTATTTGGGTTTTTACCATTTTAATGATTTTATTTTCAAGTTTCCAAGTGCTGGTCTTATTAGCATTTTAAGTCTATATTTTTAGTTAGCTGGGGTAATGTCATATTTTTTTGAGGATTTCATGAAGGTTTTTGGGGGGAGTGGTGAAACGGGTGAAACCCTACTCATATTGAGTCAAACTCCATTGAGAAATATAATGAGTCTTCTTGGACTTAACTCAAGGATGGTGGGTTGGTTCCATTTATGCAATACATTGATGATTATGATGAGTCTATCTCTATGCATTTTTTTAATACCATGAACAATAGGCATATGAATATAAATGAGATCTCATTTGAGATCATTGAGGAAGTCTTTTCTAAAGTTGTGGTTTCTCCTTAGATGGCCAAAAATGGTAAAAACAAGAAGAAGAAAAAAACCTATGTTGCAAACAAAACCATGTGGATTTTTTGAAATGACTTTACTAGATCCCTAGTAAGAGGTATGTTGTGTTATCATGTGTTATCATGTGATTTTAAACCATTTTTTGAATCAATATCTCATCTTCTTTCCCTACCTTTTACTTTACTCCATAGAAGACAATATTCTTAAAGTTAGGGTCAAAATGAAAGAGGTAAGCATTATAACATCATTGACAAAAATTTCATGTTCAAACTATTTAATATCTATAAATGTCTTTGCACTGCCCAACCTATCACTGTCTAAGTGGTCCTCCATAACTTGATTATATCATCTTAGACACCCTAAATGTCAGCTGACATGATGTCTACTATTGATACCAAAAGTCTCTAGTCCTCCCTACACAAAATCCTCAAAAAAATAAAGATGGAGAAGAATATATAAATTATGGACTCATATATGAAAATAAAAGATAGAGGAGATCCTTTATAAAAAAGGAAAAATACATGAATGTTGATCCTAGACCTTAGACTAACAGTAATCAAAGCTTAGTTTCCAGTGGCAACAATGACTATAAGACCCTCATAAAAGGTAGAAAAGTAAATCCTTCCAAAATAAATACATTGTTGATAAGAGGAGGAAAAAACTAGCGAGGGAAAGCCAAAGAAAGAAGTCAATTAAGCCCTACTCCCTCTGATGTCTCTAAAACCAAAAAGAGTAACACCCTAGAGAAATAGTGGGTGAAAATTGGGAGACTCTCACCTCCCCCCATGCTAGCAGGGAAAAGGAAAATAGATACTCAATATGGATACTTGGGGACCTCTGTAGGTGAAAAGAAGAATATTGCAAAGGTGATGGGAAACAAAAGGAACTTCAAGAAGATAGACTAGATCTAGGAGATTTTGGAGTAGAAATTTGATGATGTTACCAGGTTCATAGTTAAGGTGATGCATTTAGCTATATCAACTCTTCCCCTCTTGCATGTGAAGAAGGAAGGTCTCACATCTATGGTGAGAGTGGACACTACAAGATCCCTATATAGGTTCCTCATAGATGAATATTTATAGCTAGTATAATGTAAGCTAGAAGGGAAAGATTAAAATAAGGAGAGTTATTTGTTCTCTTGGTTTTAGTGTCTTAGTTTTGTATTTTTGTTATGATGGTTGTCTTCTCTATGGGAACTATTTATGGTGCTCCCTTGGAATCTATTTTATTATGGTTTATGTATATATTATTGTTTAGACTATTGATAGATTTTTTATATTAATGGTTAGATTTTTGGACACTTTGATATGGGGATTTTTGAAGTTAAAAAGGGGGATAGATTAAATTGTGTGAGTTTTGACTTGTAGTTGTTCTGTACTTCATTTTTTTTTACATTGGGCTAGCCTCTATTTTTTTGGCTTCTTTTAATTTCAAAAGAATGCTATCTTAAAATAATAGATAAAAATTAAATTAATTAAAATATCACCTTTGTACCCTCAAAAGAAAAGTCCTTGACACAAGTTCACATTTAATTAATATTTGATTTATAAGTATTGGATAAACAACCCTCAATACATGAAATTTTTTTTGTGATGTTGATCCTAATCAGACTCAAAGGTTTATTTAATGTTGATTGTCCTAGATAATTTCTATAACGGTTTGGGTATGGTACCCTCAAGATGGGATCAAGGGGGGTAGTGCTCCAAGGGCATCCCTATCATAGTATAGCATGGGGTCAAGGGCCAATGACCCCATAATGTTTTTGGGGGCAGTGCACTACAAAAATAAAAAATGACTCTACTATTATAAAAGACATTGATTCTTATTTTCCTATTGGATGACTTACTCTAGCCATTTTCCAAGTTACTATTACTACTTGAGTGCTTACTAAGTTACAACATTTTCTAGTGTAAACCAAGTGCATGTGTGTTTATTGAGCATCAATATTTTCAATGAATTTTATGTTTTGTGTTGACATCTAAGAGATATAGTATTTATTTTAGTAGTAATTGATTCACCTCTCCCCTCTTAGTTACTCCTTTTATATTTCCATCACTTAGGGCATCAAGGAGGGAGTTAAATTGAAAAAGAAAAGTATAGAGGAAGAGTAGGACCAAAGCTAACAAATGTGAAGTTTGATCTTTGTGTTTCAATCTTGAATTGTATGTTGGTCACAACCCTAAATGCCTTATAGTTAGGCATGTATATTGATAATTTGATGAATATATGATGTAGTTGGCACCTCTATCTTATATTGTTATTTCTTGATATGTTTAGTCTTGCTAGTGATCTAGATATCTAGGTGAGCCTTTGGCCATAGTTTTTAATGTTGATCTTAGATTGGTTTTGAAAAGTGAGTGTCAACAAACTTAAATCATTTACTTAGTTCATGCCAAACTAGTAATACATGCCAAATACAACATGTAAATATTAGACCATACCAAGTTGCAATGAGTGTCGAGTGACTCATATGCCAATTCACTCAACTACCAAATAGATAGACCATGTTGAGCAATTCAAGTGCCAAGTAAACAATAGATATTGAGTAGTTTAGGTGTTGAGTCAAAACAATGTATGCCAAGAATCAGAGACTACACATTCTGAGTAATAGAGATTGGGCATATTTGTTTGTTATGGCACAAATAACTATGTAAATTGTATTTTAGGCAAGCAATTGCCAACTACAAGATCTATACTAAGATATTTTTACAAGTGATTCTAATTAAATCTCCTAGGTAGAGTAGTCCCAACTGGCTTTTTCAAATCCTTTAATAGGGTGGAATTCCAAGTGAATGATGTAAAGTCCTTTAACTAGGCATACTTCGAACAAGGTGTTGAAATCCTCTTATAAGGTGGGACTTAACAGCTTTTTGTAAGGTTTAACAAGGTAGGCCTTTTATAAGGAAGATCATAATTCATGGTCAAACCATTAGAACCTTAATTGGCTACACTCTATTTTTGTAGTATTGAATATTTGTGGGTATCATCCCCACCCTTGTTTTACCTTCTCATTTGGAGGGTTTCTAGGTGACCATATCCGATGTTATGTGTGTTTGATTACTTACATGTTTTAGATGCATTTACTTTACATGTTATTTCAGTTTGTATATTGAATGCAACTAATGAATGGTGAAAGTTTTATGGGTCCAAGTTGAAACTCTTGATTCACCCCCCTCTCATAAGTTTATCTTTCCTACTTCTAAATGCCAACAATTGGTATCAAACCCAAGTTCTCTGAAAGAAAAGCTCTGCATCTTAGAGAAAAGATCTTGAAATAGAAGTCTACCAATTGGAAAAGACTATTGAGAATGAGGAGATTGAAATACATCTTATACTACATCAACTAAATGAAACTAGAGATGCTTTGAAGAGTTCCTTGAAGAGAAGGAAAGAAATTGCTATAGTAGAAAATGACATAGAATACAAAGAGATCGACACCAAAAATCTATTTGTAGATGCTAACTCTAATGAATTTGATGTAATAGTTGTAGATCTAATGGAGAAGAATAGAATCAAAGATTTAAAAAATTAGAAATCTCAGTTTGGAGCAAGAATCATGAGCTATATTTCTATGTGAGGTGACTAAACAAAAGAAGAAAGCCATGGAAGATAAGGCCATGATTGAAGAAGACAAAAGAATTCTAGCAAACGGACTAGAAGACAAGTCAATAGAGTGAACTAGGATCTCAAAAATGCAATTGGACACCTAACCAAATGATGAATGCTCATCATGAGTTGAATTTCAAGGACATTGAGAGAACTACATTGAAGTTGTAGAATGAACAACTACAAAATGAATTGAAAAGAGAAAACGAGTTTGTTGAAAGTTTCAACAAGTCAAATGAAGTCATCAAATACTTTGAGAAATTACTAAGATCCACTACACCTAACAAACATATATCAGGATTGGGCTACACAACATTGAAGAAGGAGAATCATCAAAAGTTGTTGAAGAAATGAACAATAGATGTAAGAATTCCAAACCTTCTTGTAATAGTTGTGGAAAGAAAGGGCATGCTACTAATTTGTGTAGGAGCAACAAGAAAAATCAAAATGTCTAGCCTAAGGACATGGTTCATCATCATAAGTCCAATAAACAAGGTCATCATGCACAAGAATCTAGAACTAGGACCATGGATAAACAAATATATGAATGATATTGCTACAACTATTAGAATTATGGACATAGAGCCTTTGAATGTAGATCCAAGTCCATGTGGTCATCAAACAAGCCAACAAAGGTAAGAAGCTATGGAAATACTTATAATTGAGATTACAATACAAGACATAGTTGCTGCTATTGTCAAGAATATGGACATACTCATAAGAAGTGTATTAGGACTCACTTCAGTGGTAACTACTAAAGGTGGTTGAGTTAAACCACATGCTTTAGCTATTTGAAGATTGGTCATATTAGTAGGCATTTCCCAACTAGGTCAAAGGCACCAAGTTGTTAACTTGATAAAGGATATTGAACACATTAAAAATGAGATGAATAAGACATGGGAGAAGAAAGATGGTTGTAGTACATCAAATGGAGAAGGGATCACTTCACCCAATGGGTCAATTGATCACACCCCATCAATTGAAAAATCAAGAGGTATGTGAGACTGATATTTAAAGTATGAAGATGCAAGATGTTTTTGAAAATTAAAGATTAAATTTTAAGTTTTCATGTTGTTGCCGAGCATGAAAAGATTTTAATGGATGCTAAGTGAAATGCTAGTTGATGCCAACCTACTAGATAAGCTAGTCGATGTTGAGTCTATAGTAGCTACTGAGTGATGGTAATATCTATAGATGTTGAGCAAATCTAAAATCAAGTTAATGCTGAGTTTATAGTTCTACAAGCACTAAGCATTAATTACAAGGGTTTTTGAAAGGTATATGATCATTTTCACTCATTTTTTGTCATTTTGAATTCAAGCAAGAGAAAATAGAGTACAACATGATTTAAAAATATGTTTGGAGCATTTGTAAAAGAACTTAGAAATAATTTCACTCCAGTTCTTTGAATATTAAAGGTATTTATCATAAGCCAAGCTATGTAGTTTGCATTTACAAAAACCCTAGTTTGTCACAATAGTGTTTAGCTCAAGAAATGTAGAAGGGAAATTGGTCTTGAATGTCTGATTAGTTAGTAACAAGGTGAAATAACAAATTTTTAAAGTAATTGTAGATGTAGCTTACTGACAAGATCCTTTAGCCGCATTGTCCATGATTCTCCAAAATGTCATTATGGTTCAAGATGTCAAAAAATGTTATAAATATAAGATAGGAGGAATAGGTGACATGGAAATAAGGGAATCCTATGATAAATTATATGAAAATAGTGTCCTAAAAGAAGAATTAAAAATTTTTGAAAGGAAGGGCTTGACACGTGCCCTAGAATTTCATAGCATATTCAAGATAGAATGGATAAGAATAGTAGTGAACCAAATACATAATGGATCCTTATGGTTGGAAGGTGGAACAATAAACATATCAAAGAGAAAATTCAGGAGGTGACTAGATACCCAAACATAATCGGCCCAAGACTCTACATAGTGATTCCAAAGAGGCAATAGAGAAGAACACAATGACAAAGTGGAACAAATGAGGACTGACAAATGACACTATCATAGATCCACTGATAAACTTTTTAGTAAGGGTTATCTCCCACAAGCTTTATCAATCTAGTAGATTGAATAGTGTACCCTATATTGCAATAGATATTAGCCACAAAATTGTGAAGAAAGATCATACTTATGATCTAGCTGAGCTTCAACTGCAACAATTAATGGAAAAACTTGGAGTAGTAAAGAAGTCTAATAGTGCTCATTGTAAATTTGAATAAATTCTAGTTTTCATATTTTTCTATGTATAAAATACATTCCCATCTTTTGGCAGTATAGGATGGAAGACAAATAGGTTGGCTGCTATTCAAATAAATAAGTACATTGAGAAGATGGGAGAAAACTTTGAAACTATCATGAAAAGTTACTTTGAAGAATGTAAGAAGTCTATGAAGGAAAGGATGAGGATACTTATATCTTTGCTTAAAAAATATTACAATAATATTTATTTTCTTATAGACATTGATTAGACATATGTACAGATTGCCATAGCTAGGCTAATATGGCTAAACCCTTTGGTTATGAGATCAATGTTGATGAAGCCTCAGCAACCATCACTACACTTCTAGTAGAGGAAGTTTATAAAAGGGAAAAATATATTTGGAAACTATAATGTAATGAAGTAAAAGGTAGAAATGGAATTGAAGATAGCCTCTACATTGAAGAAGAAGGACAAATTATTGAAGAAAATTAAGGCCAAATTTGTGAAGTTGTTGAAGAGGAAGAAGAGGAAGAACAAGAACAAACCCAAGAACCTCTTTCATTAACCCAAGTCATGGGAGTGGACAAGGAAGAAGAGGAAACAAAATGTGCCAAGGAAGAAGAAGTTGAGGAAACAACAACACATGCCAAACCAAAGAAGAGAAAGGCCAAGGCACAACTTGTGGCTAAAGTAAAGAAAGTTGCTAAATGAAGCCCAACAAAGCCAACAACACCTATCACTAGAGCACTACACAAGCTACCACAGAAAAGGTAGATGAGAAAACTAAGAAGATAGAACAAAGTGACCAAGAGCATAAGAAGAAGAGAAGGAAATATATTGCACAACATGACTGAGATGAAGAGAGAAATGGATCAAATGATCAAAGACAATTCAAAGAGGTAAGTCATACACCACATTTTGATCTTGAATATTTTTGTGAAAATGTCAAAAACCATGTAGATCTGTTAGGCCTTAAAAATATTTTTTTTTGATGATTTGGGAAAAGAGGAGAAAAAATTAGTAGAAGAAGCCCTATATGCAATGATGTCCAAATTTAAGACTACACCATTAGAATTTGCTAACTCTATACCCAAGCAATTATATGATTTTGTTGAGAAAAAATCACATTATTGTTTAAATTTGAAAAAGTAAACAAGAGAAGCTACTTTGGCCCAAGTAATCCCAAAACTAACAAAAGGGAAAATTTCTAAGGCAAACAAGAAATATGGAGGAAGGTTCACACCAAAATATAGAGCCTTCAACATTCTCCAAAATGACATTGAAGATGTTGTTAAGAAATCTACTCAAATGTGGAAATTAATCTATGGATTAACTACTTTAAAGCAAGGAGAGAAGGACCCCTTTGAGGGTAAAAATGATGATAAAGAAGAAGATGACAAACAAGAAATAAAGGAAAAAAAGATATACAGTTGAGGAGGAGATTGAGAAGATGGATTCTGACACAACAATAATTGAACAATAGTAAGATTAATAGATTGTGCAAGACACATAAATGTTGAGTGTGAGTCCTCATGACACAAGGGTAACTACATGAACTATCATTAAAAATGATGTCTTTGATGCATAGCTGGAAACATCAATCCTAGAAGATTTGAAAAAGATTCTAGATCAATCTACACTACAAGCATAGCTATGTGTAAATCCTATTTTGATTAGTCTAAAAGAACTTCAAAAGGTAGTAATTTAAGTTATAGGGGATAAGGTGAATACACAAGAACCACCTTCTATCATCCCTTTAGTTACTATCAATCAACTTTTGATTCAAACAACTACAGACACATCTGTCAAGGTTGACACAAGTGTTTAAGTGGACACAGTTGAGTAAAGGTAGATTTCCAAAGAAAAAGAAATAACAAAAGAGTAAACATGATAGATAGATTCATCTATATCTAAAGCATAGACATAAGGTGCAAGAAAAGTCATTCTCATAGATCAAGATAAGCTAGAAGAGTAGGAGCAATTACTGAAGGTAAAGGAACAAGAGGCCATCTAAGTATTGGTAACTTTACCAACATCTAGCTATTTACCTAAAATATCTCTTCAGAAGCCAAGCATGGAAGCTATACCCCTGCATATCTTAGTGCTAGGCTCAAGCTCTTCTAAGGTTGAAAAGGTAATTCACTATGGAGATGTAACTCTTGATGAAGAAATAGTGATTCCTAAATTTGACTATGCATCACTGACATTAGACCAAATAGGCATTTTACAACATTCCTTAAAGAAAAAAGAAGCATCAAAAAATTCTTAGAATGGAATATAGGTAGAAGCAAACTCTCTATGAAATTAGAGACATATTTTTAGATGCATTCACCTTGCCACCTCCCAAAGAAAGAAAGCCACTACTAGAAAAACTATCAAAGATTGTAAAAAAGGTTAATAATTGTAAGAATTTGGCTTAGGCCAAAATTCACCTAAGACCAAGGAACTCAAACACAAGAACATAGTAGACCAAAATAGAGAGAGTAAGATCAAAATGATGATATTCATTCAATATTCTTGCTTGAGAGTACACTAGAAGTTCCTATATATAAAGGCCTCACGACAGCTTCTAGAATGCATAGAAGTCAGCAACATGATAAGTCATACAACGAGGCACATGTCCACAAAATATAGATTATCCTCCATTAAGCATTGAAATAAGTGTGATGATGTGAGGATAAGCCTACAATGGTGTAGCATGCAAATTAGTCTTCTAGACAACATCTGCTAAATGAAGAGTATAGATAACTGTGTTGTCAACATGACAACTCAGTGAATGATGTGAACTCCTATGTTGTAGACACCATGCATAATTAGAGTCGCATAACTAATGAGAGTACACAAACTCCTAAGTGTCTAACCTAAATAAACTAATAAAATAATGCAAAATAATTAAATAATGCATTAACCTAAGTAAAATTAAGTGTAAATACTTATTTACACCAACACCCCCCCTTAAGTGCAACTTAGGGGAATTCCATTAAGCTTACAAAATCTATGATGATATACAAGATGGGTCCTAGCTACT
The DNA here is from genome assembly GCA_028749045.1 of Cupressus sempervirens. Lineage (NCBI taxonomy): Eukaryota > Viridiplantae > Streptophyta > Pinopsida > Cupressales > Cupressaceae > Cupressus > Cupressus sempervirens. Next base: position 171,578,276 of record CM053784.1, read on the forward strand.
AGGCCATGTTGGGTACCCATGTACATAATGATATGCAATCTCTCATAAAGTAGAGAAAGAGGGAAAACCTCATGGGAAAAACCCTTCCCCAAAAAGAGAGATGAGTAGGGATGCATGGATGGATGGAGTAATTAATACCCCCCCATTACTACATACATCTAGTATATACATAAGATAATGATAAGAAGAGGAAGAGAGATAGGATAGGCTCCACCCAAAGAAGAATGTTGAACAGTGACTACTTCAATAAAGAAGCTAATCCATGACTACAAAATGGTGTTCCTCCCCTTAGGAAGAAACAATGCCAAAGGTACAAATGAGATGCTTCTTCTATGTGTGGAAAAAATCCCATGAATAAGTGATGTCTCTAAAACCTACTCAACTAACTAGAGAACCTATCCCAAAGAATTGTTGCTCTCTGCAACTGATGAAGAACCCTATTGCAACTGTTGATCATAAGTATCTACAATCACTTCAACCTGTAATGATTGATGGTGTAGAGAATGAACAAGAGAGTTGGATGGAGCCCTCATGACAATTGAAGAAGGTACTTTTGCATCAAGAAGAAGAGGTAGATCATCAATACTATCCCCCAAATCTGTCACTGAACCTATACCTGGATGATTGGATTGTTGGATACAATTGTTCAATTATGTGTTGTCTTTGATGTTATAAAAATATCATATTAGTTATTAGATAGAGTCTACTAAGCTTAAATGGTCAGCAAAGTGATTTACAAAGTCTACTAAGCATTTCAAGAAGTTACACTATGAAGACAGCTTCTATCAAGCTCACTCAAGCATTGAAGGATTCTATGGAAGAAGTTAGTTTCTACCAAGCTCACAAGGTAAATTAGTTCTTACTGAGTTCACTCAGTCTCCAAATGATTTTATAGAATTCACAGTGTTTACCAAGATTTAGTTCGTTAATGCTAGAAATCATTTCTAGAGTAGTGTTTACTGAGTAGCGTTAGCCAATGAAGGATTTCATTGTTTTGGGAAATCAAGTTTAATTGTTTCATTTAATGACTGAACCCCACTGATTTATTGTTTATTGGTAAATGTAACTTGTAAATGAGCCAACTTGACAATTTGTAAGGTATAAATAAAAGGTCAAGTTGTGAATTCTAGTGTATGAATGGATGTATGAATGAGCGAGCATGCAAGTGACTTGATTGTGTGAAAATGAAGTGTGAGAAAATTTTGAAGAAGGATTAGATATCTTTGAGGAATAGCAAAGGTGTATTTGATCAGTAAGGATCTAGTGAAGCAAAATAGAGATTTGTAACAACAAAGATTAGTTGCATCTCATTCAAGTCACTCATTATTACTTTCTCACAATTATAGCAGTGAATTTTAAAACTCTTCATAGAGTTGGTTTAGCAGGCATTTTTGTAAATCCTCTAATAAGGTGGATAGTTCTACTAAATTTTCTAAAGTCCTCTAGCAAGGCCACTACTAGCATGGTGATTAAATCCTCTAACAAGGTCACACCTAATAGTGTGTTTTGTAACTTTTAAAAAGGTTGGCTCCTAATAGGGCTCACTTCAAAAGAGTGAAAATTGCTAGCTAGTTACTTGGCGGTTTTTTCCATATTGGGTTTCCATGTTAAATCTTATGTCTCTTGTGTTCATGTTATTTCTTTTTGCATGCATGTGAATAATTGTGAATTCTTACAAATTAGTAATAAGTTAATACACAGTTCATCTACTGAGTGACAGTAGTAACTAGTTATTTACAACATCTAAGGGATCTATGGATTTTTTGTTGTTGTAACTAATTCACCCCCCATCCCTCTCAATTACTCCATCTATATTTCCACAATTGGTATCAGAGCTTTTGGTGCTTGCACGAAGGATTTCAAGGATCTAAGCTAAAGATCAGGATGTCTTACAAGAGGGAAATTCTAAGGCTTAATAGGGATAAATTTTCAACATGGAAAGGTCTTATGAGACTCCATCTTGCTTCCATTGGACATAGAGGATTGAAATATCTAGATGAAGCATATGTAACTCCTTCTGGTAGATTATCTACTAATGCCATTACTGAGAAGAAGACTCATAACACTATAATGATAGACATTACATCTGCCCTAAGCTATGAAGAATTTGATGATGGCAAGGACTAAAAAATTGCCTTTGAAATGTGGAACAAGCTGAAAGAAATCTATGGAGGTGATGGTAATGTGAGAAGAGCCAAAGAAAAAAGTCGAAGAGGACAATTTGATCAGATGAGGATGAGAAAGGATGAAAACATCGTCAAAAATGTTGAAAGAGTCAAAGTGGTTGTCAGTGCTATCAAGGCTTCTGGATGAGATATTGAGGAGGAAACAATTGTAAGTAAAGCTCTTAGAATATTACATCCCATTTATGCAATTAGAGTTTTTTCAATTCAAGAAAGAAGATGTGAAGCAAATCATAAGATAAATTTAGAAGCCATAGTAGGAAGATTGGCTATATTTGAGCTAGATAACTATGATAAATATGTTCTAGCTTCCAAGAACATTGAGTTAGCATTTGGAGCCAAGCTTTCACTCAAGGAGAAAGGAAAGAAAATAAAGGATTCTCAGTCAGAAAGTGAAGAAGAATCAAAATAGAGTTCAAATAGTGATCTTGAGGTAGTTGAAGCTCTGCTTGCAAGGAGATATTCTAGAGGCAGAGCAAAATACAAAGGTAACGTTCCTCTACTATATTTTTCATGTGAATAAATTAGACATATTGCTGATAGGTTCCCAAACAAGTAAAAAAAGGATGAGAAGAGACGTCACAAGTGCATTGGCAAGAAAGATTTGAAATCATTCAAGGACAAAGGTAAGAAAACATGTTTTGTTGCTAAGGATTCTAATGATTCTAATGAAGAAAAAGATGAAATTGTTTACATTGCTATGAAAGATGAATCTAATAATTATGAGGAAATGACACTTATCACTCATGTAAGCAAGAATGATACATGGATCATAGATAGTGGTTGCTCTCATCATATGACTAGTGGAAAAACTAAATTTGAACAATTTGAAGACTATGATGGTGGTAGTGCGAGGTTTAGTAATAATGAACATTGTTGTATAAAAGTAAACGGAAGAATTTCACTAACTAAAGAGCTTGTATGTGATAATGCATATTGGGGAGAAGGTCTAAAACACAATCTTTTGAGTGTGGTGCAGCTGCTCAATAATGGATTCAAAGTGGAATTCGTGCATGGAAAAGCAAGATTGCTGGATGACAGAGGAAAGCTGATTGGATCAAGCATATAGACAAAAGGTAACTTGTTCTATATTGAACTTGGTGAATATTCATGTTTTATTGCTCAAGTTGAAGAAAGTTGGCTATGGTATAGAAGGTTGTGTCATGTGAACTTTGATAATCTAGTGAAAATAAGCAAATTTAGGAAAGTTAGAGGCATTCCTAGCATAAATAAAATAGATGTTGGTCTGTGCAAGAGTTGTTAGTTTGTAAGGATGGGAAAAAATATTATTAAAAGTAAGAACTATCAATTTGAAGAAGGTTTGGAAATTGTGCATATTGATTTGTGTGGACCTATTAGAATTGAAAGCTATATTGGAGAAAAGTTCTTCATTCTTTTTGTTGATGATTACTCTAGAATGATGACTGTTATGTACTTGAGAGAGAAATTGGAAGCTTTCAAAAAGTTCAAGTGGTATTTGGCTAGAGTAAAAAAGGAAAAAAGCAAAAGACTAAAATTCTTGAGATCAGAAAGAGGTGGTGAATTCATCTCCCATGAGTTCAATAACTTTTGCTTTGAAAGGGGAATCAAAAGATAGGTATTAGCCCCTATAACTCCAAAGAAAAATGGAATAGCTAAAAGGAGGAATAGATCTATCATGGACTATGCAAAAAAATTTATGATTGAAAAGAACATTGCTATCAAATATTGGAAGGAAGCTATCAACACTGTAGTTCATACCTTGAATTGAGCACAACTAAAGAAAGACTCATTCAAAATCTCCTATGAGTTATGGTATGTCTATAAACCCAATGTAAGTTACCTAAAAGTATTTGGAAGTAAATGTTACATTTTGAAAGAATTTAGAAAAGGTAAATTTGATGTGAAAGGTGATGAAGGAATATTTTTGGAATATTCTTGCAAAAGCAAAGCATATTGATGTTTGAATTTGTCTACTCAAAAAGCCATAGAAAGTGTACATGTGAAAGTTGATGAGTTTTGTAGAAAAGATTGAAGAAGAAAATAAAAAGGAATCAGAAGACTACATAAGATTTGTTTTCATTGAACCTTATATAGTGTCAGATAAATTTGTCAATCAAGAATCTTCTACTCCCAAATCTTCAGTAACTGAGTTGCAGGTAGTTCAAAATGAGTTGAAAGAAATTGAGTCATAGTCAGATGCTACCAATCCAATGCCTACTAAGTCTAAAGGACACGAGCAGTAGGAAAAACAACCAGAACTTGAAGTTGAAATGCAAGAGGATGACACAACAATTCATTCAAAAGGCAAGGAACATGTTTTAGCTAAGTATGTCAGGAGACATCATGCACTAGGTTAGATCATTGGAGACAAATTTGAAGGTACTATGACAAAAAGTAAGCTAAAAGGTACTTGTTTACTTGCTGATTTTGAACCTAGAAGTGTCAAAGATAGATTAGAAAATTAAGGTTGGATTGAGACCATGAATGAAGATATAGAGCAGATTAAGAAAAAGAAAACATGGACTCTTGTACTTAGGCCTAAAGATAAAAATGTGACTGGAACTAAGTGGGTATTCAAAAATATGTTGAATGAAGATGGTAAGGTATCAAGGAACAAAGCTAGACTGGTATGCAAAGGATACTCTCAAGAAGAAGGAATAGACTATGGAGATGATTTTACTCCTATTGCAAGATTGGAAGGTGTCAAGACCATACTTGCATATCCTGCATACAAGGGATTTAAGGTTTATCAGATGGATGTCAAGTCAACATTTTTTAATGGTATACTAGATGAAGTCTAAATTAAATAGCCTGAAGGTTTTGTGGATCTAGACAAGAAGGACATGGTCTACAAATTACATAATGCACTATATAGTCTAAAACAAGCCCCTAGAGCATGAGATGAAAGATTTCATAACTATCTTATTCAGATTGGTTTTTAGAGAACTAATGATAATAGTAGCTTGTATATCAAGGAAGGACCAAATAAAAAATTGTTTTGGTAGAGATATTTGTGGATGACACTTTGTTTATAGGAAATGATGATCTTTGCAAAGAATTTTTAGAGTAAATGAAAAAGGAATTCAAGATGTCTATGTTTGGTGAGATTAAATTGTTTGTTGGTCTTCAAATTCAACAAAATAAGAATGGCATCTACATTACTCAGACAAAATACATCAAGGAGATACTAAAAAAGTTTGGTATGGAAGACTGTAAACCAGTTTGAAGTCCTATGTGCACTAGTCTAAAGCTTACCAAGGATGATGAATCAAAGGAGGTAGATCATATATTGTATAGATCTATGATTGGAAAATTGCAGTATGTAGTTCATGCAAGGGCAGATATTGCCCTTGAATTTGGTATTGCAACAAGATTTTCAGCAAAACCAAGAGAAAACCACATGATGTCAAATCAAAAGAATCATGAGATATTTAAAAGGGAATGAAGATTATGGATTTTGTTACAAATTTGAAGGTAATCTAGATTTGAAAGTGTTTACTGATGCAAATTGGGAAGGAAACATTGATGACAGAAAGAGTTCAAGTGGAGGAGCTTTATTTCTTAGAAAGAGGTTGGTTTCTTGGACAAGTAAAAAGAAAAATTATACATCCCAATCCACAATAGAACTAGAGTGTGTTGTAGTAGTAGTAAATTTTTCTAATATCATTTGGTTCAAACAATTATTGGAAGGCATGAAGGTGGAAATTAGAGAACTTGTTGTTGTGTTTTGTGCCAATACAAGTGTAATCAACATATCTATAAATCCAATGATGCACTCAAAAACCAAGCACATTACAATAAAATATCACTTTGTTAGAGAATTTGTGTAGGCAAGGAGATTAGATTGGAATATGTCCATACAAAGGAATACATTGCTGACATATTCACCAAGCCTTTACCTAAGGATGCATTCTTGTATCTAAGAGGTAAGTTAGGGGTCCTTCCCCTATATGAAGCTCACTTTAATGAAGTTTTAGTGATGCATCAAAAGGTATAAAGTTGAATATCATTTAGTTGATGTAGAATAATCATGAGAACATTGCATATGAATTAGTACATAAGGTACATTGTTCTTCATTTGGTTTGTATTGTCTTTGGCATGTGTTGTAAAAAAGGGAGAGTATAATGTCATATCTTTCTGAAATTTGAATTTGTTTGTGAAGAGCTTGATGTTTGAAAAGAAGCTATGTAATTCTTTCACAGAAGAATATTACTATATATGAGAAGATTGTGAAATGAAATCTAAGAGGGAGAAACATTTTGTTAGAAAAAGACTTGTTTTAAAATTTCATTCTACTATGACATGTTGTGTTGCCATCAATGCTAAAGAGGGAGATTGTTAGATACAATTGTTCAATTGTGTGTTGTCTCTGATGTTACACAAATATCATTTTAGTTATTAGATAGAGTCTACCAAGCTCAGATGCTTAACAAAGTGATTTATGGAGTATACTGAGCATTTTTGGAAGTTACACTATGAAGACAACTTCTACTGATCTCACCTGAGCACTGAAGGATTTTATGGTAGAAGTCATTTTCTACCACATTCGCAAGGTAAATCAGTTCTTACTGAGTTCACTCAGTCTCCAAAGGATTTTGTAGAGTCTGTAGTTTTTACCAAGCTTCACTTGGTCAACACTGGAAATCATTTCTAGAGCAGTGTTTACTAAGTAGGGTCGGCCAATGAAAGATTTCATTATTTTGGGAAATAAAGTTTAATTGTTTCATGTAATGACTAAAGCTGACTAATGTATTATTTATTGATAAATGTAACTTGTAAATGAGCTGACTTGACAATTTGTATGGTATAAATAAAAAGTGAAGTTGTGAATTTTAATGTATGAATGGATGTATGAATGAGCGAGCATGCAAATAAGTTGATTATGTGAGAAGGAAGTGTGAGCAAATTTTGAAGAAGGATAAGATATCCCTGAGGAGTAGCAAAGCTTTATTCAATCATAAGTATCTAGTAAAGAAGAATAGAGATCTATAACAACAAATATTAGTTGTGTCTCATTCAAGTCACTCATTGTTACTTACTCATAATTGTAGCAATGAATTTTAAATCTCTTAATAGAGTTGGTTTAGCTTCCATTTTTGTAAATCCTCTAACAAGGTGGATAGTTCTACTAAATTGTTCTAAAGTCCTCTACCAAGGAAACTTTTAGCAGGGTGATTAAATCCTCTAACAAGGTTGTACATAACAATGTGTTTTGTAACCTTTAATATGGTTGGCTCCTAATAGGGCTCACTTTAGAAGAGTGAAAATTGGTAGTTACTTACTTGGTAGTTTTTCTTATATTGGGTTACCATGTTAAATCTAGTGTCTATTGTTTCTAGGTTATTTATTTTTCCATGCATGTGAATAATTTTGAATGCTTATAGATTAGTAATAAGTTAATACATAGTTCATCTACCTAGTTACAACATTTCCCTATGTGTTTACCAAATGACTATAATAACTTGTTATTAAGACATCTAAGGGATCTGTGGATTTGTTTTTGTGGCAACCGATTCACCCCACCTCTTAATTATTCCATCTATATTTCCAACATGGATGCACCCTGTTGTTATGGACCTATCACTATGGTGATGTATGCATGTAGACTGGATTGATGAAGTGACTTCCCCCTGTAACTATCAATAGAACTCAAAGTATCTGAATCTGTTGAAGCACTACCATTGGTGTCACTATCAATTTTCCACACTATGTGATGTGTGGAGAGCAATAGAGGACAAGTTGTGTGAACTTTCCTCAATGTACATCCTTCTCCACAAAAAAATAATTTGTCTCTGGATACAAAAGTCTGTAAGCCTTCATACTATCTTCATAACCAATGAAAGTACAAGGCTGAGATGACTGTACCTTGCATCCCCTACAAGATCTATTTGCCCATGCAAGACAACCGAAGACTCTAAAGTGTGTCATAATAGGTTCTCTTCCATACCATGCCTCAAAAGGATTTTTTCCTTCTAAGGCTAGATGAAGAGAATGATTAAGAATGTAAGTGGCACTAGAGATTGCTTTGACTTCTCATGATGGATCTATAGACTTGGCATGGATCATGAAACTTGCCATAGACTTAAGAGTGCAGATCCTCAAAGATGCAACATCTATCTTATGTGGATTGAATGCTAAGAGAGTCTGAAGATCAATTCCCTTGAGTCTAAAAAAGTCCATAAGTCTTCTATTGGTGTAAATAAGTATTTACTTATTACACTTACTTAAGTTTTACTTAGGTTAATGCATTATTTAATTATTTTGCATTATTGTATTATTATTTTAGGTGAGACACTTAGGAGTTTTTGTACTCTCATTGAGTTACGCAACTCTAATTATGCACATGGTGTCTACAACACAGGAGTATGCATCATTCATTGAGTTGTCATGATGACAACATAGTTATCTACACTCCGCATTTAGCACATGTTGTCTACAACACTGATTTGTATGCTACACCATTGTAGGCTTATCCTCACATCATCACACTTAATCTCATGCTTAATGGAGGATAATCCATATCTGGTGGACATGTGCCTAGTTATATGACATATCACGATGCTAACTTCTATTCATTCTAGAAGCTCTCCTAAGGCCTTTATATTTAGGCACTCCTAGTGTACTCTTGAATCAAGTTATTGAATTAATATCATCATTATAACCATACTCTATCTATTTTGGTCTACTATGTGCTATTGTTGAGTTCTTTAGTTCTTGGGTGAATTCTTGCCTAAGCCAAATTCTTACATGGTATCAAAGTTGAGGGAGATTCACATCACGTAGCTATTTGAGATCATTCATGCTTTAGCACCTCGACATGAATCTAAAGGATTTACAAAAATTAGGAGAGTCTAGAGCTAGATCTGACCTCTCCGTTGTGTCCAGAGAATTGATTCGGTGAAGATCGACTATAAACTCACCTATACTGGGTGAAAGTTGATCGTGAGGAAAAATATTTTTGCAAACTGGAACTCGAATGCACCAATTTGCAATTTGGGTATGGTCATTTTTGGATTTGATTATTATGTTTCAGATCTGATTTAATTTACTTCTCTGCAATTTATTTTCGTATCTATATTTTCAAAAAAAAAATCTGATTAATTACAGTACAGAGTCAGAGAAATTTTTTTTAACAAACTCAGGCGGTCAAATCCCAGATCTGTATTGTGGTGGTTATTTAATTTGATGTAGGGTTTTATTTAATTAATCTACGGTCCTATTAAGCTATACTATGCATTGTACCAGTCATCAGCCAAATTTTGGCTACAGTCAAGAAAATCCCAATGAAATACCCACACCTCTAGCTAAATCTTGGCTTCCCATCTCATTAGCAACGAAACCCAATAGACCAACAACCATTTCTTAAGCCTCTATGGGCTGATGGTTTTAAAGAGTGCAATAAGCACTTATCCCATGAATGTGGGATAATTCCCACAAATCAGCATCGGCAGTCCCTGCATAAAATCTCTGACAAACGTAGAGACGTTCGACGAATGCTGCTCAAAAATTTGGCAATGACGATAGTCAACAGTACGCCAACCAACTGCCCTCTAACACGTGGCAATATCGCCACATAGACCCTAAATAGTTACCATCCAACTGTACATCCTAGTCAGCAACATGTATGCCCCATCATTGCTGAGTCAATGCCACATCAGATCCAAGTCACTCTAACACGCAAATTTTTCATACAATCTGTACTGCCACATCATCCTTACATCATCTAGTGGGCTAATTTTTGTTGACATCATCAATTTTATGAGCTTAAATTTGATGCATGTATAGACATCAAAACAAGGCCAATTATAACTATGATGATGGCTGTATGACTGTCAAATTTAACCCTCTCTTTTGCTAGTGCAACCTCTCACCAAATTGATTTTGGTTTTTGCAGTCCGACTTCAAGAGGCCATATCTCGCACATCCGTACTCCAAATCGGGTGCAATTTTTTTTGAAATTGGGTAGAATTTTCTAAAGTTTTTAGTGGTGTAGTTATTTTTTAGTTTTGGTGCATGGATTGTTCAAAAATTGCATTCTTTGGTGACTATACCTAGATAATCCTCCATTTTGTAACTTCAAACACTCCATACAGGAACATCTGGAGTCGAAAATAGGTTCTATTTTTTTTGAAAGTGCATTTTTTTTGTCTACTTTCTAGATCTAGCATCATATTATGGGTTGTGTGGAAAAAATTGTCACTTTTAGCAATAGGGCCTTTCTTTGCTTTGTAATGCTTTAGAATTGTAGCACATTGTAAAGTTTTAGATTTCTATTCTATTAAGAGATTGTAACAAGAAAAATCAAAAGTCCATGAAGGAAAAAATTGGCAAGTGGCCCATTCTAATCACACTACTGATAAAGTGCCCAAAGCATCTATTTTGGGGTAGTTTTTTGATTTAGTGAAAAGGGGGGGGTATTCTTGGTGTTGTGTTCTCTCTTTTCTGCAATTTTCTTTCATTTTCTGCATTATGGGCAACTTTAAGTTTCCTAAATTAACTCCTCATAACTATGCTTCATGGTCAATAAAAATGTTGTATCACTTAATGCATAATGGAGTTTCACAATATGTAGATGGTACTCTTCCTAAACCAGCAGGTGATAATGTACCAACAAGTGAAATTTTAGAATTGGTAGCCATGGATAGGAAATCCCTTGGTGATATATGTTTGGGGGTAGATGATAAAATCATGTATCAAATTAAGAAATGTACTACATCCAAGGAAGCTTGGGATACTTTCGAAAGCCTTTATGGGAAAGTGTCTGAAGAGGTTTGTGTTCAAAATTGAAGATGAGCTTGTTTCCTTAGATTCTAAGTCGTATGACTGCATATAGGACTTCATCATCAAGGTGAATGAATTAAGGACAAAGCTTACTGATTGTGGGAATTCTATAAAAGATGACAGATTGATCTATCTCATCCATAACAAGCTGCCATCAGAATATTCCACATTTGTATCTTCTTTTAACACCTCAAAGACTACCTTAGGGTCTATCTACAAGAAAGTCACTTTTGATGAATATGCAAAACTGTTGGACGATGAAGAAAAGAAGTTGAAATCAATGGGGATTCTCAAAACACCTTAGGCCAAAGCATTGGTGGCCAATAAGGGTTCTCAACATTCAGCTAGAAAATCTTCAAATAAAGGAAAGGGTAAGAAGAAATGGAAGAGTAAATCTGAGGATGCAGAAAACAAAACACCACAATCAAATCAACAAGGCAAGTCCTCGAATTCCAAAAAGAAAGGGGACAACAATAAGGAGAAGAAGAAGTGTGATTATTGCAAGAAATTGGGTCATGAAGAGCATGAGTGTTATCTTAAAAAGATTGATGAATTAACTCACATCATGAACAAACATAATGTTCCATTGCCTAATCCTTATAAGGACAAAGAATCATCTTCAAATTCAAAGGGCAAAGGGCAGGCATTCATGGCAAATGCAAACTCTTCAAAAGAATGGATATTTGACTCAGGTGCCTCATATCATATAGATTCTTCAAAGGAGGATTTTTCTTCATTGAAACACTCAAAGGTACTGCACATCTTCATGGGGAATGATAGCAAAATGGAAGTTGAAGGGAAAGGAAATGTGGAGATGGAAAATGGAGAGTTTCAAGAGGTTCTCTATGTTCCAAACCTAAGTTTGAATCTCCTATCAATCTACCAAGTCACTCACTTTGGAGATGGACATAGAGTTGAGTTCCTTCTAGACTCAGTTCAAGTGCATAGTCTTAAAAAAAATTCATTGGTTGCAGTGGGGAGAGTGAATGATCACAAGAGGTTGTACTCTTTCTCTCATTTTGTGCCCAAGTCTCCTTCAAAAGCCTTGTTATCTCAATCTAATTCAAACATGCAATTATGGCATGAGCATTATGGTCATCTTCACTATCGCTACCTTTAGCAACTTTACACATACCACATGGTGAAAGGTCTACCTCAAATCAACTTTTCTAAGGGTGAGTGTTCAACAGATTTAGTGGATATGTATCTAGAGGGGAAGTTTCAGAGAGGGAAGTCTTCAAGAGAAATAAATGTTCTACAAATGGTTCACATGGTATTAGTAGGTCGTTTTGCATTCAGCCAGGGTTGCTACATACTTACCTTGGTTGATGATTTTTCAAGGTTCATTTGGGTCTACTTTCTGCATAGTAAGAATGAAGTGTTGGACAAGTTTCTAGACTTCAACACTCATGTAGAACAAAAATATAGAAAGACCATCAAAGTACTCCACATGGACAATGGAAACATGGATGTGAACAAAAGACTTAAGGACTTTTGTAGACATGAGTGAATTGATCTTTAGAGTCCTTCAGCATTCAGTCCACATAAGATAGATGTCATAGCTTTGAGGATCCACACTCTCAAATCTATGGCAAGTTACATGATTCATGCCAAGTCTCTAGATCTATCATTAGAAGTCAATGCAATCTCAAGTGCCACTCACATTCTTAATTGTTCTCCTCATCCAGCCTTAGATGGAAAAACTCCTTTTGAGGCATGGTGCGACAGAAAACCTATTGTGACACACTTTAGAGGCTTCGGTTGTCCTGCATGGGAAAACAAATCTCCCAGGGGATGCAAGGCACAGTCACCTCAGCCTTGTACTTTCATTGGTTATGAAGATAGTGTGAAGCCATATAGACTTCTAGATCTTGAGACACATCAGATCTTTGTGGAGAAGGATGTACATTTTGAGGAAAGTTCACCTAGCTTGTCCTCTACTCCTCTTCGCACATCATATAGTATGGAAACTAATAGTGAAACCAGTGATAGTGCTTAAACAGCTTCAAACATGTGGGGTTCTATCGACAGTTAGAGTGATTGGTCACTTCATTAGTTTAGTCCACATGCATACATTGCCACAGTGATAGGTTCAGAACAGTAGGGTACATTAAGTCTTCCAAATACAAGTTCAGTTACAGATTTGGGGCACAGTATTCATGATCTACCTCTTCTTCATGATGTAGAAGTTCCTTCTTCAATTTTCACAAGGGTTCTAGACTCTTGTTCATTCTCTACTTGATCAATCCTTATAGGTTGAAGTGATTGTGGATACTTATGATCAACAGTTGCAACAGGGTTCTTCATCAGTTGTAGAGATAGACAATTCTTTGGGACAGGTTCTTCAGCCAGTTGAGCAGGTTTTAGAGACATTACTCATCCATGAGATTCTTTCTACACATAGTGAAAGTGTCTCATTTGTACCCTTGGCATTATTTCTTCCTAAGGGGAGCAACACCATATTGCAGTCTTGGATCAGCTTCTTAATCAGAGCAGTCACTGTTTGGCATTCTTCTTTTGGGGGGGGGGGAGCCCATCCTATCTCTCTACCTCTTCTCATCATTCTCTTATGTATATATTGGATTTATTTCATAATGGGGGTGGGGGGTGTCTTGATTACTCCATTCACATCCATACATCCTTCTTTATCTCTCTTTTTATGGGATGGTTTTTCCCATGAGGTTTTTCCTCTTTCCCCACTTTATGGGAGATGCATATCATTATGTACATGGGTACCTAACATGGCCTTCTAGTTGGGACCCATTCTACATTCCATCTTAGATTGTGTAAGCTTAAGGGTATTCCCCTAAGTTGCACTTTAGCGAGGTTTTTGATGTAAATAAGTATTTACTTATTATACTTACTTAAGTTTTACTTAGGTTAATGCATTATTTAATTATTTTGCATTATTTTATTATTATTATAGGTGAGACACTTAGGAGTTTGTGTACTCTCATTGAATTATGCAACTCTAATTATGTACATGGTGTCTACAACACAGGAGTATGCATCATTCACTGAGTTGTCATGATGACAACACAGTTATCCACACTCCTCATTTAGCACATTTTGTCTACACCACTTATTTGTGTGCTACACCATTGTAGGCTTATGCTCACATCATCAGACTTAATCCTGTGCTTAATCGAGGATAATCCATATCTGGTAGACATGTGCCTAGTTGTATGACATATCATGATGCTGACTTCTATGCATTCTAGAAGCTCTCATGAGGCCTTCATATTCAGGCACTCCTAGTGTACTCTTGAATCAAGTTATTGAATGAATATTGTCATTCTGATCATACTCTGTCTATGTGTAGAAGCAAGGAGTTGGGTCTCAATTTCATGGAAGTCAGTGGATTGAGATCATGCTCTTTTAGAAATGGGTACTCATTTTTTAAAAATGGGTACCCGTTTTAGGCTCAGGTGCCTGATCTGAAATTTAAAAAATGGGCACTCATTTAAAAAAAAAATTAGGTACCCATTTTTAATTTTCAAAAAATGGGTACCCATTTTTGAAAACATAAAAAAAATGTATTTTTTAGAAACGGGTACCCATTTCTAAAAATTTAAAATTTTGTTTTTTGGGGGGGATTTCATATGCTGATTTGATTTTTTCAAAACGGGCACCCATTTTTTGAATTTAAATAACATGTACCCATTTCTTACAACACTGGGCAGGATTTTTTTGTCCTACCTCAGATTTTGGTTTGGGATAGGCTTGGTGAGACCAAGCCTATGCCTTGACCTCTCAAGATTTGGTTAAGGCATTGAACTAACAATTTGATGCCTTGACATAATTTTTAGAGGGTCTTCCCAATCAAATTTTTTTATGACACAAAAACTCATTAGAGTTCTCATTGTCTTGATTTCAGAAATATAAATTTTATAGTGCTATAATTTTATTTACTATTTTTGCACTACTTTTTAATGAAAGGTGCTACATAAATGTAAAATAGAGAAGTTCACTAAAACTTTAATAACTTTTTTATTCTATAATTTTTTAAAAATTAATTTATATGTCGTCAATCTAAATACAATTTTTTTGAGGTTAAAAAAAAGAATTTTTGAAAAAAGTGAGATTTTGATCAAATTATGTGGTTCGTACATGAGAGGTTTTAAAATTTACCTTTATAGCCAATTAATAATTAATAAAAATAAAATTATTCAATAAAAAATTAAGAAAAAATATTGTCATAAATCTTAGGTGTATTAGCTAACTCCCTTTAAAAGAATTTGTGAAAATTCATTTATTTGTTTCAATTTATGGTGTTCGTACACGAGCATGGTATGGTCTTGAAACAGGGATTTTGAAAAAGTGGTTTTTAAAGATCCATACCACAAAAACAATCTATCATATGGGTACACAAATAAATTACATATTCAAAAACTAGATTTCAAACACTAAAAGTTTTATTTCTAAAGTTTTTTTATATTCAATCTCTAAATACCTCAAATTTTGACATCAATTGACAAATAATTTCAAAAATAGGAAAAAAACTTCCACATTTTGACCAAAAGTGAGACCCAACTTCTTGCATTGACCTCTATTCTGCTATTGTTGAGTTCTTTAGTTCTTGGGTGAATTCTAGCCTAAGCCAAATTCTTACATCTTCTATTCACATACATGCTTCCATTGTCCATTCAGAGTACTTTGATGGCTTTCTTGGATTTCTATTCTACATGAGTCTTGAAGGCTAGAAACTTGTCCAACACTTCATTCTTGTTATGATGAAAATAGACCCAAGTGAACCTTGAAAAGTCATCAATGAAGGTAAGTATGTAGTGACCCTGATTGAATGCAAAAGGACCTACTAATACCATGTGAACCATCTATAGAACACCTGGTGCTCTTGAAGACTTCCCTCACTGTATCTTCCCCTCTAGATGCATATCCACTAAATCTGTTGAACATTCACCCTTAGAAAATTTTATTTGACGTATCTAGAGCTTTGACCATTTTATTTTTGCAAAGTTGTTGAAGGTAGAAAAAGTCAAGATGACCATTCCGCTCATGCCATAATTGCATGTTTGAATTTTATTATGATAACAAGGCCTTTGAAGGAGACTTGGGTAAAAAATGAGAGAAAGAATATAAAATTTTGTTATCATTCACTTTCCCCACTGCAACCAAGGAATCGTCTTTGAAACTGTGCACTTTTACTCAGTTTGGAAGGAATTCAACTCTATGTTCATCTCCAAGGTGAGTTATTTGGTAGATTTATAGGGGGTTTGAACTTAGGTTTGGAACTTAGAGAACATTTTGAAACTCTCCACTTTCCATTTCCATGTTTCCTTTCCCTTCAACTTCCATTTTTCTATCATTCCCCATGAAGATGTGTAGTACCTTGGACTACTTCATTGAAACAAAATCCTCCTCTAAAGAACCCATGACATATGAGGCACCTAAGTCAAATATCCATTCCTTTGAAGAGTTTGAATTTTCCATGAGTGCTTGCCCTTTCCCTTGGAATAAGAAGAAGAAGACCCTTTATCCTTATAAGCATTAGGCAAATGTTTCTTCATGATGTTGGTCAACTTATCAATCTTTCTGCGATAACACTCATGCTCTTAATGACCTAATTTCTTGCAATAACCACACTTTTTCTTCTCCTTGTTGTTGTCCCCTTTCTTGTTGGAATTTGATGACTTGTCTTGTTGATTTGATTGTGGTGTTCTCTTTTCTACATCCTCTAATTTTCTCTTCCATTTCTTCTTACACTTTCAGTTATGTGAAGACTGTCGAATTGAATTTTGAGAACCCTAATTGGTCACCAATGCTTTAGAATAAAGTGATTTGAGAATCCCCATTCATTTCAACTTATTTTCTTCAATATCCAACAATTTTGCATATTCATCAAAACTAAATTTCTTGTAGGCAGACCCTAAGGTTTTCTCAGAGGTGTTAAAAGAAGATGCAAATGTGGAATACTTTGATGGCAGCTTATTATGTATGAGATAGATCAGTCTGTCATCTTTGATAGAGCTCCCATGATTAGTAATCTTTGTACTTAGTTAATTCACCTTGATGATGAAATCTTGTATTGAATCATTTGACTTAGGATCTAAGGAGACAATCTCATCTTCAATTTTGAAAATGTCCTCTTTAGACACTTTACCATAATGGTTTTTGAGGGTATCCCAAGCTTCCTTGGATGTAGAACACTTCTTGATTTGATACATAATCTTATCATCTACCCCCAAATATATATCACCTAGGGCTTTCCTATCCATTCCTATGCAAGCTAAAATATCACTATCTAAAACTTTATCGCCTATTGGTTTACAAAGAGTACCATCTACATATTGTGAAACTCCATTATACATTAAGTGATACCACATTTTGATTGACCATGTAGCATAGTTATAAGGAGTTAATTTAGGAAACTTAAAGATTCCCATTATGTAGAAAATGAAAGAAAAGTGCAGGAAAGAGAGAACACAACACTAAGAACACACCCCCTTTTTATTAAATCAAGAAACCCTCCCACAATAGATGTTTTGGGAACTTTATTAGTAGTGTGATTACAATGGGCCACTTGCCAATTTTGGTCTTCATGGACTTTTGATTTTGCTTGTTACAACTTCTATATGGATCACAAATATGAAACTTTACAATGTGCTACAATTCTGAAGCAATACATTGTAAAGAAAGGCCCTATTGTTGAAAGTGACAATTTTGTCCACATAACTCTATAATTTGATAGTAGATAAAAAAAAGTAAACAAAAAATAATGTAATTTTAAAAAAACCAAAACCTATTTTCAACTCCAAATGTGCCTATACAGAGCATTTCAAGTTACAAAATGTAGGTTCAGTTGCCAAAAAATGCAACTTCTAAACAATTTTTGCTCCAAAACTAGAAAAAAGTCTACACCATTGAAAAATTTAGAAAATCATACCTAATTTCAAAAAAAATTGCACCTAATTTGGAGTTTGGATGACTGAGTTATGGCCTCCCAAAGTTAGACTGCAAAACTAAAAATCAATCTGGAGAGGGGTTGCATCAATGAATGATAGGGTTAAATTTGATGGTCATATGGCTGTCACAATAGTTCAATTTGGCTTGGAATAATGGTCAAATGACCATCAATTTTAAGCTAGTGAACTGGATGACATCAATAACTCCAGGGCTAATGATGACATTAGTTGTACGAATGGTGATGTCAATGGATGATGTGGTTGTATGGAACTATACAAAACTGTATGATGTGTGTGGCTAACTTGTCATATGGTCTAGTGATGTGTCAATACATGTGGGCATTAATGTGTACTACTATTTGTATCATTGGATATTATTGGGCCACATGGGCATAGTGACTGGGCAAGCTGGATGAATCAAAAATTGCCATGTGTTCTAGGTTTCTATTGCATGGACTAGTAGAGGGATTCCCTCATTTTTGCCAAAAAATTAATGCCACACTAAGAAATTGAGACAGGCATTGAAGTTTTGAAACACTACGTGTAGAATATGCCATATAGCTGGCAGAAATATTTTACAATGTCACAATTGTTGGTGTGCCAAGATTTATAAAGCATTTGCTGAAATATGTTTTACAACACCAGAGGGTTCAAATGACTCTGTCACTGCATTATTGAAAAATGGTGATGGGTTGTGCCTTCACTAGCTGGAGGAGAAAAAAGGTTAATCTCACATACAGTGGGAGTGCAGTCTGCATTGGATTTAAAAGATTGAGAGCGAAATGCTTTAATCAAAACCCACATCAGGATTTGGTGGAATGACTGCCCATGGCCAATGAAAGAGGGTGGCTAGAATGTAGGCTGAATTTTTCCCTCTATAGAGAAATCTATAGTACATCGTCTGGGTTGATTTAAATGTAGATACCCTATAAAATAATGAAAAATCCCACCGAAAATACAAAGTTGAGCCAAATTGTCACTACCCGATTTGGCTAAACAAAATTTCTCTATAAGGGAAATTAGTAAATCCAAAAATAATCAATTTAGAAATAAATTGTAGAGAAGAAAAATAACTCAATTCTAAAAAATTAAATAATCAGATCAATTAATGACCGTAACTGAACTGTAAATTGGGGCCTTTGAGTTTCAATTTCCAAATTTTTTCCTCACGATCAACTTTCACCCAGCATAGGAAATTTATAGTTGATCTTCATTAAATTGATGCTCTAGATGCAACACCGAGGTCAGATATGGCTCTAGATGCTCCTAATTTCTATAGATCCTCCAGATTTAGGTCGAGATGCTAAAGCATGAATGGTCTCAAACGGCTATGTGTAAAGAATCTCCCTTGGCTCTAATACCATGTAAGAGTTTTGTTTAGGCCAGAATTCACCCGAGACCAAGGAACTCAAACAAAATAATAAAGTAGAGAAAAATAGAGTGAGTATGATCAGAATGATGATATTTATCAATATGCTAGCTTGAGAGTACACTAGGAGTGCATGTATATAAAGGCTTGAGGTGAGCTTCTAGAATGCATAGAAGTTAGCAACATGATAAGTCATACAACTAGGCACATGTCCACCAGATATAGGTTATCCTCCATTAAGCACATAATTAAGTGCAATGATGTGAAGATAAGCCTACAATGGTGTAGCATGCAAATCAGTCATGCAGACAACATGTGCTAAATGAGGAGTGCATATAACTATGTTGTCAACATGACAACTCAGTAAATGATGCAAACTCCTATGTTGTAGACACCATGTGCATAATTAGGGTTGCATAACTCATGAGAGTACACAAACTCCTAAGTGTCTCACCTAAATAAACTAATAAAAGTAATGCAAAATAATTAAATAATGCATTAACCTAAGTAAGCTTAAGTAAGTGTAATAAGTAAACACTTATTTACACCAACAATAATGAAGACCTAGATAAAAATGCTAATCTTTTAAAATGGTGTGAAAGAAAGTTTCAAGGGAAAGTAAATGAGAAGATATCTTGTGACATAGAACTGACTCAAGTTTCATTGGAAACCAAGGTTGAGGATTTGAAGAAGGTACTTGATAATATCTTCTCATTGTACACGAAATTGTGTGATCCCACACTCTTTAGCCAAGAGACCAATCATAGAATTCTAAGCCTAGAGAGTAATCGAAACATATTAGGTCCAAAGCTACCTCAAAACCTAGCTTAGAGTGAGAAGCATTTCCATACATTGCTTCAATCGCACAGTCAATTAGTTGTCTTGACAATAGAAGAGGTTAACATAAGAGCCAAATTAACAAATATTAGGCCTCCCTCACTCCACACATAAAAATCCTCCATAAAGAACTAGGTTATGCAAAAAATGTATTGAAGAAAGACCCCAATTTTTCTACACTAGATGGCCTAGTACACCTTGTAGTCGAGCTTGCTATCCAAGTAAAGTCATTAGATGTTGATGTGACAATTGGGATGCAACTCTTAAAACAATAATGGAAGTCCAAAAATCCTTTTTGGACAAAACACTATAAGTGTATAGCCCATTTGACATAACTATCAAAATAGGGTAGTAAGTAAGCAAGGGGGAGAATAATGAAAGTGAGAGAGATACAAATGAAAATATGGAGAACAAAGAAAGAGAATAAAGAAAGAGAATAAAGAAAAAGGGGAAGCATGAATAAAGGGGTAGTTATCAATTATGACCCCGGTGATATATATTTTTTGAGGAAGGCAAAAAATAGATACAAATATCATCTATAATAGAGTATATCAGATGAAAGAGTATTAGTTACAAGTGCATTGAAGTCAAATAGTATTAGTAGAGACAAATCTACTAAGAATGCAGAACAAATTTTGGAGATAGATTTCCAGTACGAAATAGACACATTAATTCAAGGGTAGTTATACATTTTGAGGTACATAGATTATTGCAAAATTTTGAAATTTTGAACTTTTGTGTATAAACCAAGTCATGGATATGTTATACTCAAGAAGATTAGATTGATTATGTATATTCAAGTGTCTTTGACATCATTTCAAAGGGGGAGATTGCTGATGTAAGATTGGTTTTGACAAGTTTCAACACACTTAAATCATTTACTTAGTTCATGGCAAATTAGTAATACATGCTGAGTACAAAATATAAATATTAGACAATGGTGAGTTGTCATTAGTATTGAGTCACTCATATGCCGAGTAACTCAAGTGTCAAGTAGATACATCATGTCATGTGATTCAAGTGTTGAGCAAACAATAGATTTTGAGCATTTTAGATGTCAAGTAAGAATAATGTATGGCAAGCATTAGAGACTACATATACCAAGTAATATACATTGGACATATTTTTTTATGTTATGGCACAAAAAACTATGTAAACCATTTTTTAGCTGAACTAAGGATAGTTTTCAATCCTTTAAAGAAAACGAAAAATCTACATCTATATTCCCTATGCAATTACATGCATCCAATCAAAAAATGGGCAGGTTTAAGTGGCAAAATGGATGAATCTCAATTGTAGATTCATACCTAACCCTAAGCCACCTAAGTTTTCTTAAGGAGGACAAAGCGCTAAATTTTCAAGAGAGTTTAGAGAATTTCAAAGAGATGAATGATCAAATTGGAGGAGCAAAAAAGATAGTTTGCAAAGTATTCAAGGTGACTTAGCAATAAGAGTAAATTGTAGAATCCGTTAAGTGAAGAAAAAAGGATAGATGATACAATGTTGATACATCAGATCATGAAGGATTAATCAAAGATTGGATATAGGTGATTTTTTATTAGGCAAGCAAGTGCCAACCGTAAGATCTATGTTGAGACATTTGGATAGGTGATTTTAGTTAAATCTCCTAAGTGGAGTAGTCCTAACAGGCTTTACCAAATCCTTTAATAGGGTGACATTCCAAGTGAATAACCTAAAGTCTTTTAACCAAGCACACTTCTGACAAGGTGTTGGAATCCTCTAACAAGGTTTGACTTAACAGTCTTTGTAAGCCTTTAACAGGGTAGGTCTTTCATAGGGAAGACCATAATTCATAGTCAAACCATTATAACCTTAATTGGCTACACTTTATTACTACAGTGGTGAAGATTTGTGGGTGTCATCCCCACCCTAGTTTTACCTTCTCATTTGGAAGGTTTTTGGGTGACCATATTTGGTGTTATGTGTGTTTGATTACTTACATGTTTTAGATGCATTTACTTTACATGTTATTTCAGTTTAAATATTGAATGTAGCTAATGAATGGTAAAATTTTTATGGATCCAAGTTTAAACTCCTGATTCACCCACCCCCCCAGCCCGCTCAGAAGTTTAGCTCTCTTGCTTATAACTTTCAACATTTTATTGTCTAACTATGTCAATGTACTCCATTGAAGGAATAGAAACCAATATTTTATTAATTTTTTCATCTAGAATCAAAGGAGTGGAAGCCAAAAGTTGATTCTAGCTATTAGGGTAAAGATTGGAATCCTTTTTTTAAATATTATTGAAGAAATTCACAAAATATTTAAAAATATCCCCATCAGAGTGGACATCCCATTTCTCTAAAGTGATATCTGAAATACTTTTGGAAGCTCTATGTTTAGATATCATGAGATGAAAAAACCTAGGGTTCCTCTCTTTAAACTTTAGCTAGAGAGCTCTTGATCTTTGTCTCTGGTGAAGCTCCTCTTTTGCCAAAATATCATAATACTTCACCAATAACACTTTTTCCTTCTCATTATTACCATGGGAATCCCCATCTACTTGGTTAGCCTTTTGTACTTCATCCAGGTCCTTTTTTATGTTAGTTTTTTTGTGAAATATATTTCAAAAAGTCTCCTTGTTCCAAGAATTGACTTTATTTTTAACATGATTTATTTCTTTTGCTATCCTAAACATGGTCAATCCATCAACCTTCACCTTCCACCAATCATGAACAAGAATATAAAACTTGAGTGTTACATCCACATCCTTTCAAATACAAAAGGAAAGTTGCATTTTGTTTCCAAGGGATCAACTAAAAAAGATTTTGGGAAGTGTTGAGATGTAATCTTAGTGATAGAAGAAAGAGAAAAATTGAACATATTGAGCTTATAAATAGTTTCTAATCAATACTTTTTTGACAATTTACATCTTTGTTTTCTCTAAATTTCTTTTGGTTTGAGAAAGTTATAAAAATATTTTATTTTGTTAATATAATCTATGTTTTTGAACATTGTAATAATTTTTTTTTTTTTAAAGCTTCATTATGAAAAGTCTACAATCATCCCCTACACTATCTTCTAATTGCCAATTGGGATGCTTCTATAGGAGTTTTTGAGGCATATGTCTACATTTTTTGTGCTAATTTGGCCTCCTCCAAGAGTGAAACATGCATCTAGATTGTTTCATCACTCTTCCTCTCAATACCTCTAACTTTTATCTTCTCCTATAAAACAAGGGATTCAACATTGTTGTAGTTGTTTCCCTCCTTTGATAAATCAAAGAAGATAATTGTACCAAAAAAATATGACAACTGTGGAAGGAATCAGGGTTAATTTCCTTGAACATTTTTAGCTTTGATGAAGTTTTTAAATTTGTTGTTTTGTTAAATTCTAATGCAGCATGCTTTGTAAAAATGTTTGAGGCATTTAAATTTCAAAATTGGTGATCTTTCATCACCCATCTTAGTGTCTTAGCATTATGTTGAAGGAAGTGACATTCACAAGTCCCCTTGTAGACTCCTATAATTATATTTAGCTCTTTCAAACCCATATTTTCAAGACCATTCTTTCATAAGGGATATAGTACACTCACAAACATTTTTCCTTCTTATATACATACAACTATTGTTTGCTTAAATTAGTATGTCACTAGCCAAAAGTATATTCACTCTTTTTTTGAATATGAATTATTTGCTAATAAGGTCTTGTACACATACCTATTTCTCAATAGAGAATATATTTATATCAAATATATGCCATATGTCTATGTGGTTGTGAAACCTATCTAGTCCTCCCAACTCTGACACTTATAAATTATTGGCAAATTTCTTAAGCTTTGAAAATCAAAACTATTTATGAAATACATATCTCATTGGTTCTAACCAAAATCAATACCTATATCTTTTGAAGAAGAAAAATAGTAGTCATATATAAGAGACTAATTTAAATGTTTTTTTTTTCCAAACATAGTAGGGTTAAAGGATTTTCTTCCTTTACAATGCATAGTTCCTACTAGGGACAACTATAACTTGAAATTTCTAGTCAAAAATCTAAAATCAAAACAAACTACTAGCTTGCTCAAATTCAAAATCTTGTGATAATATACTAGTTCTCACTCTAGAATTCATTAATTACATCTAGTAACCTATTTGTAGAAAATTGCATAATTTTCTATTTGGTAATCTATAACCATTGACATTAACACATAATTATTATAAAAACTACTATTCCACATTTAGAAGAGAGTACAAGATGTGGACCCCTAGATAAGACACATCCAAATTTAATTTTTGATAGACTTGGGTCAAGTACCTAGATTTTATTTTTCTAAGCCTTGAAGCACCTTCTAAACGAATCTTTTGTGTAATAATCAAAGAACATTTTTTGAATTTATTTTGGGTAAGTGTTGGACTATTTATAAGCTTGAAACTAAGACTAAATAACTAAAGAAACATGTCACATATAAGTGGCTTACATGTTAGTGCAATCCTAGATAACCTATGAATTTGGACATGCAAAATACTTTGTAGATCCTCTAAACTTTTTAAGTTTCAAATGCGGTTGTATTTAGTAGAAATGTAAATAAATATTATTGTATCAACATTTGTCATTTATTTACTCTTATGTTAAAGGAATAAAGGCAATAGTTTGTTTCGTTATTCTCTTGCGAGCATTAAAATATTGTTTGGAAAACATTGCTAAACATTAAAATTATTTAAAAAAATGAGCTAAAAAGGAACGCACATGCCATCCATCCAAAAATACAAAAATTTTAATCATTCTCACACCTTATAAATCTTTGATGGCATCCTCACAAGTAAGAAATTCAATAGTTGTATTTGAAACTAAACATATAGTTTGCTAATATTTTTATTTATTAAATAAATTACAACAAAAACTCTAAAAAATTCAAAATTCAGTTAGATTTATCTTAAAATTAAATTGTTTGTATAATTTATTCTATAATAATATTATATTCAATTTTACACAAAAATTTAAAGAATAATTTTTTTTAAAAATATAACTATTAACGATTTAAACTGTGCAACAATCTAGCATGAATACAATTTATATAAACACACACACACACACACAAAAACACACACACACATTGTTGGTGTAATTAAATTTTCACTAATTACAATTAATTAAGCTTAGTTAGGATAATGCATTACATTGTAGTTTGTGATTGAGATACTTGAAAATTTGCACCACAATTAAAGAGAATTCCACTTTGGGTCGTCATAGTTGTTATCTCATTCCACCTTTAGTGTACTTATCACATTATCATCCTCATCTTCACACATACTTCATTGCATAATGGAGGATGGTCCAACTTTGGTGGACATGTGATTCCACCTTGTGTGGGTGATAGCTTATCTTCTTCTTATCATTGTCTCTTATCACCTCTCCTATATAGGGAGGCCTATTATGTTTATTTCAAATCATTCCATTGGATGTCAGTCAAGTCCATTATCAATAATAGCATTCTTGCATCTCCATGCAATTGTCTTTCTAGTCTCTTGTGGAAGTTATCTTGGTCTTTCATCTAATCCTAAGGGTGTTCTAGAGTAACTTAAAATTCTAAGATGGTAGTAGAGCTCTCATATCTTTTTAAAACATCTTCTCAATAAGTGCAATCTTGGATTGACTCATTGTTGGTGCAACATTTGACAATTTGGACATCACACCCTAGAGAAGATTTAGGGAATCCTATTTTATGACCTTCTATTATAGGTGAAAATTAGAGCTTGTTGGTGCAAATCAGACATTGGCATCATATAGAGGAGTTCCATAAACCTTTAAAGTGAATTTTTTTCATCCAAATTGGACATTTGAGGCTAAATCAAGAGCTATTTGATTTTTCAAGGTGCAAGTGATATTGGATCTTTGTCTCTAAAGTTTTTTGAAAATCGTAAATCCTATTTTTTACAACATTTGAGGCTTTGTTTTGGAACATTTGGTAACATTTTTAGGCACAATTTCTTTTGAAAATGCATGATTTTTCTTCTAATTTCGAGATCTATAATCAGATTTTAGTGATTTGGAATAGGCATATCACTTTCAAAAATAGATCTTTTTTGGCTATATTTACACTTGGTGAATACTTGGATTTCAATTTTCTTAATTGAATTAACAATTTGAAAGAGTTATCAGCTTATTTCAGTCATCATTTGATTTCATTATGGATTTTTTAAATGTTTCATTACTCACTCCATATAACTATTAGGAATGGAAAGAAGAAGTTTCTAATCAGTTGATGAGTATTGGATTTCTTAGAATGATTCTTGGACAAGATCTAGAACTAGCTACAAGTGTTGCAGAAAGAAGAAAATGGTTTGAAAGAAGGGATAAAGGACTTGGATCTCTTAGATATACCATCTCCATTAATTTTCTATATCATATTACATCCTGCACAAATCCTCATGATGCCTAGACTATATTGGAATGAATCTTTGGTAAACCTAATAGAATAAAAAATTCAAATTGGAGAATGAGCTTATAGGTCTATGTCCATGTGATTTTGACAATATTCAATACTTTTTCTCTAATTTTAATTCCATTAGATTGGAGTTTTCTAATTGTGGCATTAATAAAGATGATGAGCAATGGATAATATCTATTCTTTCCAAGTTAGGTCTTCAATATTTAACATTTGTTTCCAAATTCTATGCTACTATAGATGTTGTTTCTAGTGCATAAAAAATTCCTTCTCTTGATGAATTTGTAGCTCATCTTGTTGGAAATGCTTCAGAATAACTAAGGGGGCGAGGGGGGGGGGGGGGGTGTGGGGGTGGTGTGAATTAGTTATAAAACTTTTTCCCAAAGTATAGTGAGCCCATTTTAACTAACCATGCATCCAAGCTAAACATTCTTCTTAGAAAGTTACTAATAAATGAACATGCAGGAATACGACATGAAAAGCCAACACATGACACAATGATTTATGTGGAAACCTAATTTGGGAAAAACCACTAGTAACATGCTACCTTGTTTCTCACTCTTTTGAAGTGATTCCTTATGAAAGGTCTACCCTATTAAAACCTACAAAATACACTATTAAATGTGACTTGGTTAAGGTATTTCAACCACCCTATTAGAAGTGAGCATGGTTAAAGGACTTTAGAACATTCACTTGGAATGTTACTCTATTAATGGATTTCTCAAAGGTAGTTAGACCAAGCTAAATCCATAGAATTTTTACTAATTGATACAATTGCTAGAGAGTAACAATAAGGGATTTTGATTTAATATAACTAAAAACATAACGTATAGATTTTAGATCTCAATTCAGTTCACAAATTTGCCTAGCTTTTTGTCTCTATAGTTCTGATATCCTTTAGTCTCCTTGCTCGTTGTGCCAATGCAATCACCTCTATAGTCACTTATTGAAGTAAAGTCTTTTTACTCTATTCATACCTCTCAATGCCTTATCCTTGACACCACACACTCTCTCCAATATCTCTTTGCTTCTTAACCTATAACTCCTTAGGTAATAGTTTGGAATACTTTTCCCGCTCTAATCTCCCTGCTCTTGTTTTGGGTTTCAATGGATTAGGTAAGATATGATGTATCTTCCCCTTATCTTTTTTTTTCTAGAAACATCATGTGGAAACTAGTTGTATTCACCTAAAAATGGTTAACCTAGAATTCTACACCACTAGCTTAACATCCTTATCTTCCATCTGATTTCTAAAATTCAACGTAACAAACCTAGAGGCTCAGATCTAGCATATCTTTTGATTTTCAAATAATAAAATACCTCAATATTATTGACTTTTTAATCCTTAGCACTTACTAATAATTTTCTCGGCATGAACTAACTTGATCCTCAGCTACTAATGAATTTAGTCACTTAGCTTTGCAAATAGTTTTGTTATAACTTATTCTTCTAGAGTTTCTAATTGTAGCCAACCTCTATATCTTCAAGTGTATTATCAATACATCAATTTAACATAGTCTTAACTAATCCTTGTACTTCATTACAAAATCATAACTGAACCTTTCCATTAGGTGCTTTTGTTACACCTTATTGATTAAATCATCTTCATCAATCAATTAAGTGATAGTGCTTGGATCTTATAAGCAATTGTCATTCCAACAAATAGCAAGTTTGATAGTAGTGACAAAACAATTATTGAAAATATTCTTTATCAACAATCTCCCTACTTCAATAATGATCTTTTCAATTAGATTTCAACAATCTCCCTCTTTGGCATTGATGGCAAACCAAATTGATCAACCAAGTTATCAAAATGCTAACTAGGCTAGAATAGTAAGTCAAATACCAAAAAGAAAATTTTGTATCCAAAATTATTTTTTCTATTAGCAACTTTTAATTTCTTATAACTCCCTCTAAATTATAGAAATAACTTTCTCTTTCAAAGTATTAGGGATATCTCTTTTGCTGATACATTGTCTTTTCCTTTTTTTTCTACTCCCTCTCTAATCTTGTCATCTTGATTGATTTTTGTTTGTGCTATATTCTCTCTCCTAGTTGATATTTTCTTTCTCCTTCCTTTCTAGTATAACATTTGATCTTGTAGATTTGATCAGTTTTCGCTACTTCTCCCTCTTTGACAATAATGCCAAAAAACATATTATTTATGCAAGTGTAGCATTTGTAGGAACTCCAATTTCTCCCTCTATCACCTTGCCTATGACTTGTTTGGAATTTTAGTATTTTAATTACTTTAGGAAAAACCTAAAGTAAGTATCCTCTACATCAATTTATATCATTTTAGCAATCAACTCATTTGATGTAGCGCATTCTTGCTCTTACTCAAATAGCCTTAGATAGGGGAACTACCCTTAACTTACCTCTAAGATACTAAAATGCATCTTTAGGTAATTCTTTTGTAAAGATGTCAACAATTTTTTCCTTTGAGTTGACATATTCCATCTTCACTTGTTTGTCTTCCACTAGTTCTCCTACATATTGATACTTAATTGCAATGTGCTTTGTTTTGGCATGCATCACATGATTCTTTGATATGTTGATGCCACTTGTATTATCACAATAGAGTATCACAAGTTTAGTTATCTCTTCCTTCATACCTTTCAATAGGTGCTTGATCTATACAATATTTGTATAGTTTATGGCAACAACAACATACTCAACTCAACTATAGATAGTGAGGTACAACTTTGTTTTTTGCTAGTCCAAGTGACTAATCTTCTACCTAAGAAGAGTCCTCCTCCACTGATTCTTTGTCTAACATCTATATTTACCTCCCCAATCTCCATTATTGTAGGCATTTAATTCAAAATTTTCAGTCCTCTTGTAGTATAAGGTAAAGTCATTTGTTCCTTTTAGGTACCTTATTATTCTTTTTTCTACCATAAGATGATTTTCTCTTTTCTGTATAGAAAATCATGTCACTATTCCAACAGATAATGCAATGTTTGGTCTACTATGTATAACATACTATAACTTTCCAGTCATTGATCTGTACGTTGTCTGGCTCTTGGATAACTTATGTCCTATTATCATTGGTGTAATAACTGGTTTTGAATCCTCTAGGTCAAATGTGTTGAGTATCTATTTGATATATTTTTATTGGGTCACAAATATTCCATGTTTTGGTTGATATACTTGCAATCCAATAAAATTTTTGATTTCCCCAAACATTGAAATCTCAAACTCATGTTTCATCTAATCAGCAAAATCTTTGCATAGTGCATTTTTTCCTCCAAATATTATATCATCAACAAAGATTATAGATATCAAAATGTCTTTACCTTTTTTTTCTTGATATACAAATTATTGTTGTCATCTATTCTCTCAAGTCTTATCTTCATAAGATATTTTTTAAGTCTCTCATACCAAGCTCTAAGCGCTTGTTTCAAACCATAGATTGCTTTATGTAGTTTACAAACCATATCCTTGTTGTTGTGATCAACAAATCCTTTTAGTTCTTCTACGTAGACTTCCTCTTCTAGTATACCATTTATAAAAGTAGACTTTACATCCATTTGGTATACTTTAAAACCTTGGTAAGAAGCATATGCAAGTAGAGTTCTTAATCCTTCCATTCTTGCAACAAGGGCAAATGTTTCCCCATAGTCTAGTCCTTCTTCTTGAGCATAACCTTTACAGACTAGTCTAGTTTTATTTCTTGTGATCTCACCATTCTCCTATAGCTTGTTCCTAAATATACACTTGATACCTATCACATTATTATCAGCTAGTCTTGGAACTAAAGTCCAACTTTTGTTCTTTTCTATCTGCTCAATCTCCTCTTCCATAGCTTTACACCAATCATCATCTTGTAGTGCATCTTTCACTATTTTGGGATCAATATTGCTTAGCAGATATGATTCATTTCTTAGTTTTTTTCTTGTCATTGGTCTAGCTTCCTTGTCACCAATGCTCTTTTCAGCAGGGTGATGTCATCTCACATACTTGGATAGCTTTGGTTCTGTCCTTGTTTTCATGTCCAGTCTTTCAACTTTAGAGTTACTATACACATCTCTTTTAGGTAGCTCATCATCTCTTTCATGTGTACTCATTACAGAGTTAGAATGTGAATTATCTTCATTCTACAACTCAACTTATGAATGCAACTTGACATTCACTGGTTGTGAATTGGTAGATATTGAAACTTGTTGTTGATTACCAACTTGATTGGCAACATCTTCTTCAGCAGGAATTCCTTCATACAATTATACAAAGGATTTGTACTCTTCTATTTTCTTGATGGATTCATTAGCTGGAACTTTTGTATGCTCATCAAATTTTATATTTGCACCCTCCATAATTTTTTTAGTGTTAGTATTTAAACACTTATACGCTTTACTTCTACTAGAGTACCAAGGAATATACCTTCATCACTTTTTGCATCAAACTTTCCATTTCAAGAGTCTTTAAGAATATAGCACTTACAACCAAACTCGTTGAAATATTTTACATTGGGTGAGTAACCATACCATAATTCAAAAGGTGTTGCATTTGTACCTTTCTTGATTTGTACTCAATTCAGGATGTACACAACTATACTTACATCTTCTCTCCAATGCTTTAGACCAACATTATTCTCAATCATTAATGTTTTTTCATAGTCCATCATTGGTCCATTCCTCCTCTCTACAATTCCATTATATATGAGAGTTCTAGGTGTTGATGTTCATCTCTTAATTCCTTTATCATTGTAAAATGTCTCAAATTATTTTGATGTGAACTCTCCTCCTCTATCTGATCTTAGGCATTTCAAACTCTTTCCTGTTACATTTGAAATGCATTAAGTTTTTTTTTTAAGAACATGATAGTCATCATTCTAGAGTAGTCATCAACAAAAAAACATTATATATCTGTCTCCTTTGTAACTTTGCACTTCTATTAAGCCAAATAAATTAGCATGTACTAACTCTAGTACTTCTTTGGAAGTATAGGTTTTGCTTTTGAAACTTGACTTGGTCATCTTTTCTAGCTGACACTATTTGCACATTTTATTGTTAGGCTTCTTTAGTTTAGGAAATCCTTTGACTTCTTCATTTTTTTGATGCTAATTAGATTATCAAAGTTGACATCACATAGCCTTTTATGCCATAGCCACACATCATCAAATCTTACAATAAGATAGGAAACATCTCTCATATCTAGGTAAAATAGATTACTATTAGTTTGGTCTCCTTTTCCTATCAAATTTCCAACAGTGTCATAGATTTTGGTAATTTTATTTCCAAATTCTACTTTGCATCCTACACTACCTAACTGTGACACACTCAATAGATTGTAGTTTAATCCTTAAACATAATATGCATTATCACATGAAATTTTCTTTGTAAGATTAATGGAACCTTGATTATACATGGAGCATTATTTCCAAATCTGACACTATTTCCATCATACTAAGTTAAGGTAATAAACTTACTTTTGTATTCTATCATGTGATGTGAACATCCACTGTCTATGATCCTCTTGTCATTCTTGTTTAAACAAATTACCAATGTTGTTGCCTCATCCTCACCTAACTCATCCTTCATAGCTACACAGACTACCTCATCATCATTTTCTTTAGAATTCTCTTCTTCAATAATGCAACACTTTTTTCCTTTGTCTTTGTAATCTTTATTATCATCTTCTCTATTGTTCTTGCACTTGTTGCTTTCTCTATAGTTTTTTTTTTTTTTTATCTGTGTGCACCTTGCAGCAATATGTCCTACTTCATTGTCATTAAAACAAATCATAGGTGGGTTACCTTTGAATTGACCTTTGCCTCTATGAAATCTTCTAGCCAACAATGCTTCCAATTGTTCCACATCTTCTTTATTTGTGTTGGTATCACTGGATGCATATTTTGTCTTTCTTTTCTTCTTCTTTGGTTTTACTCTTTAGTGTCTTTCAACAACAACTCGGCGTAGAAAGAACATTCAAGATTCTTAGGTTTGTATTTATCAAAGTTGGATAACTCAAATGCAGTAAATCTTCCCACTATACCTTCAAGAGTTAGTTTGCTTCCTACTATGCATCTCAACTCTTGGATGGATGATACTCTAATAGCATAGATGGGGAGCAAGGTTCTTAAAACTTTGGTAATAACAATTTCATCATCTAATGGACCAGTCACACTTCTTATTGCACTTACTACTTTCTTTATTCTAGAGGCATATAGAGAAATGTTCTCACCTTTCTTCATTCTCATGTCATCAAACTTTCCTCTGATGCTTTTTTCTTTAGCTCTTTGTAAACTGTGATCTCCTCAATAAATATTTTTTAAGGCTTTCCAAATCTTGAATGCATAGGTACATCCCTTGATGTCATCGAACTCAACATAGTTGAGAGAAGAGGCAATCTCCAACATTGTCTGATTGTGTTGTTTCTTTTTCTTCATATCTTTTGCAGTAGGGAACCATCTGGGTCAACATGTTTGACTATGATTTTTCTTTGTGCATGATCACTTATTGATCCAAGGTACAACTTCATTATACTTTTCCATGCAACAAAGTTATCTCTATTGAGTTTGGAAACTTCTCTCTTAGACATCTTGATTCTTTTGCTTTGAGTACCCTTAAACCAAATCAGTAGATAGCTCTGATACCAATTGTTAGAAATGCTTTAGAATAATTGAGAAGGGAGGGTGAATTAGTTATTCAAGGTCCAAATTTCCTAATAAATTTTTTTCACTAACTATAGTGAGCCCATTTAAACTAACAATGCATCCAAGCCAAACATTCTACTTAGCAAGTTATTGATAAATCAACATGCAGAAATAAGATGCAAAAAGCCACCACATTACATAGTGATTTACATGGAAACCCAATTTGGGAAAAAATACCAATAACATGCTACCTTGTTTATCACTCTTCTAAAGTGATGCCTTGTGAAAGGCCTATCTTGTCAAAGGCTACAAAACACACTATTAAATGCAACATAGTAATGGATTTCAACCACCCTATTAGGAGTGAGCTTGGTTAATGGACTTTAGAACATTGACTTGGAATGTCACCCTATTAAAAGATTTGTCAATGACAGTTAGACCAACCTAAGTCCATAGGATTTTTCCCTAACTAATACAATTTCTAGAGAGTAATAATAAGGGCTTTTGATATGATTTAACTCACAACATAACTTTTAGATTCTAGATCTCAATTCATATCACAAATTTTTTTGGCTTTTAGTCTCTATAGCTCTAACTGCTAGTCATCCATTCAAGTTTTTTCTCCTTGAGTCTCCTTGCTCATTGTACCAATGCAATCACCTCTATGGTCAATTAATTAAGTAGATTCTTTGTACTCTATTCTTTCCTCCCAATACCTTCTTCTTGACACAAAAATATCTCTCTAATCTCTCTTTGCTTCATCATCTATAACTCCTTAAGCAGGAGTTTGGAATACTTTTCTTGCTTAAATCTTCTCACTCTTGTTTGGGTTCGAATGGATTAGGTAGGATACAATGTATCTTCCCCTTATCTTGTTTCTTCTAGAAACATCATGTGAAATCCAACTATATTCACCTAAAAATGGTTAACCTAGAATTTTGCACCATGAGTTCAACATCCTTATCTTCTATCTAGTTCACAAAATTCAAGGTAACAAACTTGTCGGCTTAGATCATGCAAATCTTTGACTTTTCAAATAATGTAGCAACTTGGCACTGTTGACTTTTTGATGGTCAACACATACTATGTTACTCAACACGTAATGTTTATTCACTTGGCATCAACTAAGTTTTACTAATGCTTGATACCTATTACATTTTGTCTAGCTTGTGACTTGAACTTGCTCCACACCTTCTATACTAGATATTGCATTTTCTTGGCACTTACTGATAATCTACTTGGCATGAACTAACTTGATTGGCACCCACTAATAAATTTAGTCAAGCTTTGCAAACATTTTTGTTCTGACTTGTTCTTGTAGAGTTTCTAAGCATAGCCAACCTCTATATCTTCAAGTCTATTAACAATATATCACTTTACGATAGTCTTAACTAATCCTTGTACTTCATTACAAAATTATAACTCAACCTTTCCCTTAGGTGCTTTTTTTACATCTTATTGATTAAATCCTCTTCATCAATCAACTAAGTGACATTACTTGGATCTTATAAGCAATTGGGATTCTGACAAATAGCAACTTTTACATCAGTGATAAAACAATGATTGAAAAGATTGCTTATCAACAATCTCGCTACTTCAATAATGATCTTTTCAATTAGATTTCAACACATCTCACAAGGTAAAAAGAAAAGTTAGCACACATGGGTCAATTAAAGCTATTAAAGCATCAAGAGTTTGTTACAAATGACTCCTCTACAAAGGCTCTCAAAGGAAAGGGAAATAGACAACACAAGGATACTAAGCAACATGAAAAAGGTGATGACTCTCCTTCACAACATAATATTGAATCCAAATCCTCTTAAAGAGAGGAATCATCTAGAAGAAAGAGAGATAAATGTTCTAATTGAAAAAAGTTAGGACATGATGAGCATACATGTTTCCATAAGAAGATCAATGAGCTTACTCACATTCCTCAAAAGAAAAATATCTAGTTGCCCTCATCAGTGTCTTCTCCTACTCTCAATATTAGGTAGCTACTATCCCTACATCATGATCTAGAGGCAAAGGACAAGCACTCATTTCTTCAACACATCCTAAGCATTGTAAATGGTTTCTTGATTTAAGTGCATCACATCATATGGCATCTTCTGTGGATATATTTTCTTCTATTAAGCCTTGTACTTCTCCATCTATACTGATAGGCAATAATACATACATGAAGGTGTATGGGAAAGGTTCTATTCCTATAGGAGATGGTACATTTAATGATTTTCTTTGTATACCATTCTTGCCCACTAATCTGGTTTCCATTTGCCAAATTACTCATGGGGCACAAGGTAAAATTGTTGAGTTCACTCCTAATTATGTCTATATTAGGTACATGGTGACTAGAGATGTCATGGCTACGAGAGTTGTTGATCATACATCATGCTTGTATTCTTTTTCACATTTTGTTGATAATGATGATGATATTCATGATGTACCTCAAGGGTGAATAATTCATGTGAGGAGAATATTGGACACTTGAATCATTTTGTTCTTGAGATAAGTGTTGAACTTCCTACTCCTCCACCTCCTACTTCTTTGGACATGAGCTCTACTATTTAGCAAGATGATCTTTATGCTTTAGATCTTGTAGTGTGGGATGAATTCCTGGATGCTCTTTTAAATGAGTCTCATAATGCAAATATGTTTAATACATCTAAGGGGGTTTTTCTTTGAGATACTTCTTCATCTTCTTCAGAGATTAGATTTCCCAACTCTTCATGTTCTCTTGATTTTTCACATCTCATGGGTTAGCTTGATGGTATGATAGAATCTTTGAGCTTGGAGACACCTACTTAGTCTTCAGAGATGCATACATGGAGAGCTTCTTCCTCCTTCCTCACTTTTTACATTGAGTGGATTCTTTATCTTTTGATGTATTTATCTCTTCCTAAGGAGAGACATGTTTCTTGCAGGCATTGGATTATATTTTTCTTGCATGTACTCTTTATCTACATTGGAGCTTCTTCATTATGGGGGGGATATCATGTCTCCTTATTTCCTTCCTATGGGGGAATTATTCTTTTTATATATATGATTTTTAGGGGTTCTTGAGTACTCCATCCATTCATGCATCTTTTTTTCATCTCTCCTTTTGGAGGAGGGTTTTTCTCATGAGGTTTTCTATCTTTCTTCTCTTTATGAGAGATTACATTTCGTGTAGTGATTACATTTCATGTATTTCATTGCATATTGTACATGGGTACCTAAAATGACCTAGTAGTTGAGACCGATCTTGCATTGTGAATTTAAGTGCATTCCCCTAAGTTGCACTTAAGGGGGGTGTTGGTGTGATTAAATATTCACTAATTATTCTTACTTAAGCTTACTTAAGATAATACATTTCATAGTAGTTTGTGATTAAGAAACTTGGGAGTTTGCACCTCAATTAAACACATGGTGTAGGAGAATTTCACTCTATGTGGTCATAGTTGTTATCTCATTCCACCTTTAGTGTACTTATCATGATATCATCCTCATCATCACAGATACTTCATTGCATAATGGAGGATGGTCCACCTTTGGTGGACATGTGATTCCACCTTGTGTGGGTGATAGTTGATCTTCTTCTTATCATTGTCTCTTATTGCCTCTCCTATATAAGGAGGCCTATTATGTACATTTCAAATCAATCCATCAGATGTTAATCATGTCCACTATAAATAATAGCGTTCTTGAATCTTCATGTAATTTTCTTAGCAATCTCTTGTGGAAGTTATCTTGGTCCTTCATTTGATCCTAGGGTGTTGTAGAGTCACCTATAACTCTAATATATATATATGTATGTATGTATGTATGTATGTATGTATGTATGTATTATAAATAATTATAATTAATTAATAAATAAATATAAATATAAATTATTTAAACTATAAATAACATGGCATGACATACATTGTTCAAATATTTCTAAGTGTATATATGTAGATATACATATAGGTATATAATTTAATAAAATAATTCAAATAATAATGTTTAAAAGAATATAATTATAAATATAGATTATTTAAATTTGTAACAATTTGGCTTAGGCTAGAATTCACCTAAGAACTAAAGAACTCAACACAAGCACACTGTAGACCAATAGAGAGAGAGTATGATTAGAATGATGATATTCATTCAATATACTAGCTTGAGAGTACATTAGGAATGCCTATACATAAAGGCCTTAGGAGAGCTTCTAGAATGCATAGAATTTAGCATCATGACAAGTCATAACCCTAGGCACATGTCCACCAAATATAGGTTATCCTCCATTAAGCATGTAATAAAGTGCGATGATGTAAGGATAAGCCTACAATGGTGTAGCACATAGATCAGTGGTGTAGACAACATGTGTTAAATTAGGAGTGTGGATAACTATGTTGCCAACATGACAGCTTAGTGAATGATGTGAACTCTTGTGTTGTAGACACCATGTGAAAAAATAGAGTTGTGTAACTCATGATAATACACAAACTCCTAACTAT
Organism: Cupressus sempervirens; assembly: GCA_028749045.1. Lineage (NCBI taxonomy): Eukaryota > Viridiplantae > Streptophyta > Pinopsida > Cupressales > Cupressaceae > Cupressus > Cupressus sempervirens. The sequence goes on from CM053784.1 coordinate 171,615,832, forward strand.
ATAACCTAAATAAATAATAAAATAATACAAAATAATTAAATAATGCATTAACCTAAGTAAACATAAGTAAGTGTAATAAGTAAATACTTATTTATAGCAACACCCTCCCTTAAGTGCAACTTATGGGAATGCCCTTAAGCTTACAAAATCTAGGATGAAATGCAAAATGGGTCCCAACTACTAGGCCATGTTAGGTACCCATGTACATATCTCTCATAAACTGGAGAAAGAGGGAAACCCTCCCCCAAAAAGAGAGATGAATAGGGATGCATGGATGGATGGAGTAATCAAAACCCTCCCATTAAAACATACATCCATTATATACATAAGAGAATGATGAGAAGAGGAAGAGAGATAGGAAAGATTCACCCTCCAAAGAAGAATTTCAAATAGTTACTACTCCGATGAAGAAATTGATCCAAGACTGTAGAATGGCGTTCCTCCCTTTAGGAGGAAACAATGCCATGGGTACAAATGAGATGCTTCCACTATGTGTGAAAAAAATCCCTTCGATAAGTGATGTCTCTTAAACCTTCTCAACTAGCTAAAAAACCTATTCCAAAGAATTGTTTGTCTCTGCAACTGATGAAGAACCATACTGCAATTGTTGCTCATAAGTATCCATAATCACTTCAACCTTTGAGGATCAATCATGTAGAGAATGAAATAGAGAGTTTGATGGAGCCCTTCTGACAACTAAAGAGGAAACTTTTGTATCAAGAAGAAGAGGTGCAGATCATTGACATTGTCCCATCAAATTTGTCACTAAACCTGTACCTAGAAGACTAGATGTACCCTATTGTTCTAGACCTATCACTGTGGTGATGTATGCATGTGGACTGAATGGATGAAGTGACCTCTCACTACAATTTTCAATAGAACCCACATGTCTGAATCTGTTGAAGCATTATTGCTAGTGTCACTATTAGTTTCCACATGATATGATGTGGGAAGAGCAGTGGATAACAAGCTTGGTGAACTTTCCTCAAAGTATGCATCCTTCACCACAAAAATCTGATGTATCTCAAGATCTAGAAGTCTATATGCCATCACACTATCTTCATAACCAATGAAAGTACAAGGCTAAGGTGATTGTGCCTTGCATCTCCTAGAAGATCTATTTTCCCACACAAGACAATCGAAGACTCTGATGTGTGTCATAATAGGTTTTTATCTACACCATGCCTCAAAAGTAGTTTTGTCATCTAAGGCTGGATGGGGAGAATGATTAATAATGTGAGCGGCACTAGAGATTTCTTTGACTTCTAATGATGGATCTAGAGACTTTGCATGGATCATGCGACTTTCCATAGACTTAAGATTTTGGATCCTGAATGTTGCAACATTTGTCTTATGCATATTGAATGTTGATGGAGTCTTAAGATCAATGCCCTCAAGTCTACAAAAGTCCATAAGTCTTCTACTCATATACATGCTTCTATTGTCCATTTCGAGTACTTTGATAACCTATCTAGATTTGCATTCTACACAAGTCTTGAAGTCTAGAAATTTTTCCAAGATTTCATTCTTGTTATGAAGAAAATAGACCCAAGTGTATCTTGAAAAGTCATCGATGAAGGTAAGTATGTAGTGACCCTAATTTAATGCAAAAAGACTTGCTAATACCATGTGAACCATCTATAGAATACCTAGTGCTCTTGAAGACTTCCCTCTCTATAACTTCCCCTCTGGATGCATATCCACTGAATCTATTGAAAATTCACCCTTACAAAAGTTGATTTGAGGTATCCTTTGGCTATTTGGTTTGTGCAAAGTTGTTGAAGATAGTAGAAGTCAAGATGACCATACCACTCATGCCATAATTTCATGTTTGAATTTGATTGTGTTAACAAGGCCTTTGAAGAAGACTTGGGCACAAAATGGGAGAAAGAGTACAACTTCTTGTTATCAATCACTTTCCCAACTACAACCAAGGAATTGTCTTTAAGATTGTGCACCTTTACTGATTCTGGAAGGAACTCAACTCTATGTCCATCTCCAAGGTAAGTTATTTGGTAGATTGATAGGAGATTTGAACTTAGGTTTGAAACACACAGAACATCTTGAAACTCTCCATTTTCCATCTTGACATTTCCTTTCCCTTCAACTTCTATTTTGCTATCATTCTCCATGAAGATGTTTAGTACCCTTGATTGCTTCATTGAATAAAAATCCTCCTTTGGAGGACCCATATGATATGAGGCACAGGAGTAAAATATCCATTCCTTTGAAGAGTTTTCATTTTACATGAATGCTTTCCCTTTGCCCTTTGAATCTAAAGAAAACCCTTTCCCCTTGTAAGCATTAGGTAATGGAACATTATGTTTCTTCATGACGTTAGTCAATGCATCAATCTTTTTAAGATAATGCTCATGCTTTTCATGACCCAATTTCTTGCAATAAGCACACTTTTTCTTCTCCTTATTGGTGTCCCCCTTCTTGTTGGAATTTGATAACTTGCCTTGTTTATTTGATTGTGGTGTTGTCTTTTCTCCATCCTCTAATTTCTTCTTCCATTTCTTCTTACCCTTTGCTTTATTTAAAGACTGTTCAACTAAATTTTGAGAACCCTCATTGGCCACCAATGCTTTAGACTGAGGTGATTTGAGAATCCCCATTGATTTCAACTTCTTTTCTTGAATCATCCAATAGTTTAGCATATTTGTCAAAATGACTTTCTTGTAGGCGGACCCTAAGGTAGTCTTTGAGGTGTTAAAAGAAGATACAAATGTGGAATACTCTAATGGTAGCTTGTTATGTATGAGGTAGATTAGTCTATCATCTTTGATTGAACTCCCACAATTAGTAAGCTTTTTCCTTTGTTCATTTACCTTGATGATGAAATATTGTATGGAGTCATATGACTTAGGATCTAAAGAGACGAGCTTATCTTCAATTTTGAACACATCCTCTTAAGACACTTTACCATATAGGCTTTCAAGGGTATCACAAGCTTCCTTGGATGTAGAACACTTCTTGATTTGATACATGATCTTATCATCTACTCCCACACATATACCACCTAGGGCTTTCCTATCCATTACTACCCAATTTGAAATTTCACTTGCTAAGATATTATCACTTGCTAGTTTAGGAAGAGTACCATCTACATATTATGAAACTCCATTATGCATTAAGTGATACCACATTTTGATTGACCATGTAGCATAATTATGAGGAGTTAATCTAGGAAACTTAAATTTTCCCATAATGCAAAAAATGAAAGAAAATTGTTGAAAAGAGAGAACACAACACCAAGAATAACCCCCCTTTTCACTAAATCAAGAAAACCCCCCAAAATAGATACTTTGGGCACTTTATCAATAGTGCAATTACAATGGGCCACTTGCCGATTTTGGCCTTTGTAGACTTATGATTTTTCTTGTTACAACTTCTATATGCATTACAAATCTAAAACTTTAGAATGTGCTACAATTTTGAAGCATTGCAATGCAAAGAAAGCTCTTATTGTTGAAAGTGACACAATTTTCGACAGAACCCTAAAATATGATATTAGATCTAGAAAGTAGATGAACAATAATGCATGTTCAAAAAAAATGAATCCTACTTTTTACTCCAGATGTGCCCATACATATCATTTGAAGTTGCAAAATGTAGGATTATGCAGGTACAGTCACCAAAAAACATAATTTTTGAACAATTTGTGCACCAAAACCAAAAAATAGTTGCACCATAAAAAATTTAGGAAATTCTATCCCATTTCAAAAAAAATTGTACCTGATTTGGAGTTCAGATGTCTGAGTTATGGCCTCCTAAAGTCAAACTCCAAATACCAAAATCAATCTGGAGAGGGGTTGCATCAACAAATAATGGGGTTAAATTTGATAGTCATACAACCATTGCAGTAGTTGTAATTTGGCTAGGAATAACATCCAAATGGGTGTCAAATTTATGTTAGTGATCGAATGACATCAACAACCTTGTCCCCTTTACTGATGTTAGCAATGACGTTTGTGGCAATGTGGTAGTGCCATACCATATGGAATGTATAGACTATATGGAAAATCTAACGTGTCCGACCTACATGTCAGGTACAATCTACTGATGTGGGATGATTAGGATTTGTTGACGTGTCACCGAACAACACAAAATTACTGCATGGTAGAGGGCAATGGCTACATAGGCAGATGGAAATAGGCCATGTGCCTAAGTGCTCTTGGTTTTTTGTAGTTGGACATGTGGCTATCATAGGTTGTTGCCACATGGAAATGTGTTGAACACCACTAGTTTCTTAACTGTGCTATGGGAGTTTTTGATTAGGGCATTAGAATGTCATTAAGAATGCCAGATTTCACTTAAGTGATGTCAAATTTTTGTGGATTAATCACACATTTGTGGGGTGTGCACTTTGTGTGTAGTTTAAAATGAAACCTCCACTCAGATAATAACAAAGAAAGCACACCAATTAAAGGATGGTCATTGGTATGTTGAGTGTGCCAATTTTAGGGCTCTCACTGGTGAGGTTGTTAAGTGGGCCACTCATTGATGTGTGGTTTTGTAGAGCTGTGCCAGATTTTGCCCAGTGGAATCTATAGTACAACTAGTGGATTGTGTAGCCTATGGATTTAATTGTAGACTTGTTCATAAAATTAATAAAATAAAAGCCTGCAATTTATGAAAATAAAATCTCACCAAAAATATAGAGCCAAGCCGTGTCACTACCTAGTTCGGCAAAAAACAATTTTCTACCTGGGCTATGAAAAAATCCAAAGTACTGACTAGAAAAAAAAAATTGTAGAGAAGAAATTGAATATAGATCTGAAAATAAAATAATTAGATCAATAGAATGGCCATACCCAAACTATAAATCGGGGCCTCTTTGTTCTGATTTGCAAAAAAGTTTTGCCTTACAATCAAATTTCACCCAGCATAGGGAAATTCATAGTTGATCTTCACTGAATTGATGCTCCAAATGCAATGGTGAGGTCAGATCTAGTTCTAGATGCTCCCAATTTTTGCAGATCCTTTGGATTTAGGTCAAGGTACTAAAGCATGAATAGTCTCGAATGGCTATGTGAAGAGAATCTCCCTTAACTCTGATACCATGTAAGAATTTGGCTTTAGATAGAATTCACCCAAGAACTACAGAACTCAACCCATGCACATAGTAGACCAATAGAAAGAAAGTATGATCAGAATGATGATATTTATTCAATATGCTAGCTTGAGAGTACACTAGGAGTGCCTATATATAAAGGCCTTAGGAAAGCTTCTAGAATGCATAGAAGTCAACATTACGATAAGTCCTATAACCAAGCACATGTCCACCAGATATGGGTTGTCCTCCATTAAGTACAAAATTAAGTGTGATGATGTGAGGATAAACCTACAATGATGTATCATGCAAATTAATGGTGTAGACAACATGTGCTAAATCAGGAGTGCGGATAATTGTGTTGTCAACATGACAACTCAATGAATGGTGCAAAATCCTATGTTGTAGACACCATATGCATAATTACAGTTGCATAACTCATGAGAGTTCACAAACCCCTAAGTGTCTAAACCTAAATAAATAATAAAATAATAAAAAATATTTAAATAATTCATTAAGCTAAGTAAACTTAAGTAAGTGTAATAAGTAAATACTTTTTTACACCAACAAAATTGTAAAATAATATTATATGTCATACAATATTCAAATATTATATTTATATAATATGTGTATGTTTGTGTTAACATACATACATACATGCATGCATGTTGAAGTTGATTAAAGATTAACCTCACAACTCCTAAGAATCACCTACACGCAAACACCTATCACAAAAAGAGACAAACAATAGCTATGGAGGCTAGAATTACTAGATCCATCAATAAGACATTCTTGATGAGAGAAACGAAAAATAACTATTATCAAAATTGAATCTAGTTAATAATTACAAAGAGAGATCATCCTTATAAAGGACTTTAAAACCCCTAAAAAGGTCTAACCTAGGTTGCATAGTAATTATTAATAAAATGATTAATTATTATGTGCCTAAAGTTTAGTTTAAGTAGACTAGAGTTAATTATAAAAATCTAATTACTCTAACAACCCCCTTATGATAAAATTAGAGAGTAGCTAAAATCCTAAAAACTACTATAGAAATTAGATTTGGGTCCCAACAAACAAATTCTGATGAGGTACCCAAGCACTACCAAATTTCTAAAAAGAAGAGAAATAGAGAAAACCACATGGGAAAAACCCTACTACAAAAAGAGATGGAAATGATGTTGAAAAGAAACTAGTGAAGGACTGAAGAAGCCTCCAAACAAGGGAATGTTCTAGAAGATAGGAACAAAAGATGATCATGAAGAATGTTAGTAAATTATGTAGAAGTTGCAAAGCTTAGTAAAAAGTTGTTCTAAGGAACCTCCAGTAAAGTAGAACTTGACTAGGTAGGGAAGACTTTAATCTACATTGAATCAATAGGCACACAAAATTCAATCAACTTAACTCAAAGATATGGATGGCATGAAACACCAAAGTAACTACACTAAAATGTATAGGTACATAGTAATTACACCTACCTAATACATAGCTCACTTCATTGCACTGAGTAAGCATGAGAACTATTCTTAGTCAAAGAAAGGGATCAAAACCCTACAGTAATGGATTGCTTCATCCAGGATAAGACATCTTGAATGTTTCTAACCCAACTAATTTGGACTCATTTAATTTATCAACTAGGGACATAAACTTGAAATGGTGTCTAAAATGTATATGCTTTTAACTTCTCTCAACTTAAGAACTACTCTATGGAAATTCAAATGATTATACTACAGGAAATCTACACTATAGCTAAGAATCAAATCTATTTCAGAAAAGCATAAAAATATAGTTGAGAATTACTTCAACTGCCTATGTTGTAGGAACAACCCACTAATTTTGTTATCAATGGCTATGAGAACAATGGAGTTCAATCTAGTTCTACAAACTGAAGGTAAATCCTATGCTAAATAATTAGTTCACTTCCTATGTGGGTCCCGATAGAGTAGTGAAGTAGAATGACTTAGAGATGGAAACCTAAAATGATCTTCTTATGCATAACAATAGTAAGCATACATACTGAAAAGTAGAAAGATTACATTCAGTACTCAAAAAGACAAAAACTTCTTCTTTCTACTAAAAACCACTAATTAATAAAAAGCTCCTCTAGAACATAGACTTCTATTTATTTAAGCACAAACTAGGAATAGGATTCCTAGATTTTAGACTTGATCAAATATTGAAAACGGATTTATTTGAGTATTACAATAAATTAATTAACTTTGGTGCCAAATGGAATGGGAATTTAGGAGCTCATAAGCCTTTGATTTCCCACTATGACTCTTGCTTTCCTGAAAATAGGTACTAGCTATTATGGATGAAATGTTTGGTGATGTGGAAGGTCATTAATGAAATCTACCACCATTTTCTCAAGCTATTGACTCTACTTAGCTGAGTTGACTTCACCATTAAGTCTAAAAAGTATTAGTGCCTCTAGAATAATAACATACATCTAGACTAATTCAAAATATGTCATCTAAATTAGTTTACCCTATGTCACATTGCTGCAAGAGAACTACCCAAGTTAGCTAAGGAAGAAAAACATCATTCTCACTATTTTGTAATCAAATGACATATCATTTCATGGCATATTCATTTTAGTCCTAGAAAGTAATTATGCACACATCTATCTAGAATTATCATAAACATCATGTTCTTAAACATCAAAGTCTTTAGAAAATTTGCAAATTCAATAGAAAATGAAATGATTAAATAGACCATATGTCATTCTCATCATTCCCCCCAACTAAAACTTTGACTTGTCCCCAAGGAAATATGAAAATTTTCACCCTCGTAGCCATCCTAAAATCTAAGGAAACACTCTATGCTTTACCTCCTATAGTGCAGTCCCAATAAAAACCTTTACTCTTCTTCTACCCTTCCCATCTATGGAGTTCTTCTATCATATCAAATTTCTCTATATCTTGTTTATTAGCAAGCAATGGGGATAATAGCAGTGGAGGTTGAAAAGTTAAATGATCCAATCACTTTTTCTTTCTTCCCCTAGCTTAATGTACTAGGGTGCTTGCAGAGTATCCATGATAGGATTCAATATAGAATGAGGTTCCTTCTTTTGCAAGTCTTCACTCAATCCTATCTAGTGTTATTGATTTCCCTACTTTGTTGTAGAAAGATCTATTTCTTCCATAGTTGTATATTCTTGATAGGTTGCCTCCCTTAAAGGAGGAATAATCTAGTTTTTGTATTTTGATTGAGAAACTTTCAACCAATCATTGTACAATGTTCTGGAATCCTTGGCTACCGGCATGAGAAAAATTGGAATCTCATACTCTATTCTCTATACTAGTGGGCCTCATTTTCTTCACTAACTTATTTTGGATCCAAGAAATCAATGCCTTGAGTTGAATATCACCCACATAAGGTAGAGGGTTCCAATATTTGTTGTTAGGGACTAATAAATTATGTAAAAAGAGTACACAAAGTAAATTTTTGATGGCCATAGGGGTAGTATGGAAAGGTTGGAAGAATTTTTGAGGAGCATTAAATGTTAAACTTTTACCTTGCATTACACAGGTCATCTGATAATTGACAAATTGTTCTTTCAAAAAGAGAGCATAAATAGGAGGAGAGTGACAAGACATCAATTCAAGAATCATGATAGTGACCTTTGTAAGTTTACCACTTAATTGTTCAATTTCCACATCTTTTTTAGTGAAATCCTGTGTTTGATTGAAGATTTTTTTGTTGAGGCTATCTCTCTATTTTCCATTCTTTCCTCTCTTGAATTAATTAATTATATAACTAAGAAATAATGCATAAAAATGAAATAGTAGAACTTGAATGGTAAGTAACATGTGACATAGATAAAGGACCAAGAGGAATAACTTGTTAGATTGTGGATGCTAAAGCATCAAGTCCTTGCAAAAGAATCTATTAAGCAACAATGTTAACTACATCCAAATTTATTCCAATATCTTTTTCATGAGATTTTCTCCTCTGACGAATAGGAGGAGAGTATGAAACTTTGATAGACACACTTTCTTTGAAACTTTGATAGACACACTTTCTTTATTTTTTGAATCTATTGAAATGATGGGTGGCTAGACAGAGGATGTTCCTATTGCTATAGGCATACAATAGTTACATTTTCAATCACAAGGGATTCAAAAGACACACCCTCATTAAGTTTTACAAATGGTTGGCTCCTTCAAGCTCTATTCCTAAGAGGTACTTCTTCTTCCTTTGAAGCTATAGAAAGTTCTAGAGATGTTTCTTGTACATTCCCCTTCTTTTTCTTATAAACCCTAGGAACTACAGGAGAACCAATAGTTGGGAAATTTTTTATTTTTGTTTTACCCTTATGAGATGTTGGACCTAACCCAAAGGTAGAGGCCACATGAGTGGAAATTGAGGTTATCTATGACCTCTTGGGTCTAGATGAGGAAGAACCTAGTGTTGGGTTTATAGGATTTTCCTGAGGTTCTTTTTCCTCCTTAATTTTTGATGCAGGCTACCTAATAAGGTTTTACACAGTGTTTGAAATAAAATCATCCCAGGATATCCCAATTTGTTTCCAGGGGGCTTTTTCTATGATGAGATTAATAAAAAAATGGTGTGAATCATCTTTCAAGGTTCCTTTTTGCACTACATTACCTCTTTTTAACTAAATGTGATACATAAAATGAGGATCATTTAAAGGGTAGTCATCATGTCTTAACTAGCTTAAAAATTTAAAATTCATGGCATGCAAATATGAATGTCTCTCCTCACAAGTAAAATATCTCACAATATAAATAGCACATTGGTTAAATGGTTCTAGTAAAGATGTGTAGATTGTACCTTATTTATAGTCTATCTAAAACCATGGGTCTGTGTGCACTATAAATTAGGCTCTAGCCAAAACTAGTTCCAATGCATTTGAAAACTCTTGTCCTACAAAAGGCAATTCCATTATCTCAACTACAATTTTGGGTAAAAATGGAACTCTTATTCCTCTAACTATGGCATAACCATCCCTCAATGTCTACAAAAATTCTAAGGTAAGCTCCTCATCCCATGTAGATAGTTTGAATATGTAATTCATCCATCCTCTAGCTTGAAATATAGGTAGAAAAACTAGGTCTCCCAACAATGTTGCATTGTTACCTTGTTCTCTTCTTCTCAAATCATCCCCCATTGTTCCTCTAGGGTTATTACAAGAGTAATTTCAAAAATGGAAAAGTTTGGAACAAGATGAGAAGACAAGTGATTGTACTTTTTAAGTGACTGATGTTTTAGCATTTAAGATTACTTAATATGCATTAACCACCTCAAATGGAACTCGTACTTACAAATTTGCAAAAATGTGTGACATAAAGGTACCAATCACATCACATCATTATTTTTATCATGTGGTGGCATATAAATAATAGCATGAACATTTAAGGATAACAAAAAAAATGAATGAAATATAATACCTCTCCCCCCAACTAAATTAGGCAATAGCTCCTATAATTGCTAGTGAAAAAGGTACCTAAAAATAGAACAACACATTAAGAAAAAGATTTAACTATAATATTTATAGACCTTGTAATTCATGTTGTCACGTGATACCATCATACAAGTTGATGAAGCATGAGGTGAGGTGGAAGATGAGAAAGAGTGGAGTGAGGTGGAATTATTATGGAAAATACTTTCACTAGGAAAGTAGTTTTTTATGATGAGTGAAATGCACTTAGAGAGAGGGTAGAAAATGAGTGGGAAACTCATATGTAGTTGCTACAAGAATTGTAGAATCAATAGATGACTAGAATTACTGCAAGAACTTTTCATGACTAGATGGCTTATGGTAGAGTTTTAAGTGGTGCCCATTACCAATTATTTTAAGGAGAACATGATTAATGGTATAAAGTTGCACTACACCATTCTCAAACATAGAAATGATTTATAGGGTCCGAGCCAATGCATTTAGAATTTTCTTGGAGTTTTTTGATAACTGAAATCATATAGTAGGGCCTAGTCTCCAATAGAAAAATTCTTATGGTAGATGAACTTATCATGCCATTTCTTTTGCTACTGTTGGACTATCTCAGTATTATGTAGCTTATATTTTTAGTATTCATCAAGGTAATTCAACTATAGTAACCTATCTTCTTGAACCTTTGAAAGATCAACATCTAGCTCCAAAGAAATTTTTTAAGTCTTGTGCTCAAATTCTATAGGCATGAAGTAGATTTCCCATAAAGTAATTTAAAATGGGTAAATTCAATGGTGCTCTTCCATGTAGTCTTATATGACCAAATTGCTCCAGGAAGCTAGATAACTTAGTCTCACTTGTGAATAGCAACTATTTTTTGTGAGGATTGCTTCTATCTCTATGTTTGTAATTTTCGCTTGACCATTAGCTTAAGGATGATATGGAAAAGATGTGTCATGATGGATCATGTACTTCTTCATGAATTTTGAAATTAGGTTAGATGTGAATTGAGTTGCTTGATCTATGACAATTTCTCTAGGTACTCTAAATCTTGTAAATATGCATTCATATAGAAAATCTACTACTTTGTGATCTCTGGCATGTGTCATAGCTTGTGCTTCAACCCATTTAGTTACATTATTAGTACATACTAAGATCTACAATTTACCATGAGAAGAGGGTTCTATTGAACTAACAAAGTCAATAACCCACTTATCAAAAGGCATGACTACCACCTATGGCTATAGGGGCATTTGATTGGATTTAGTGGACCTTCCCATGCATTGGCATCGATTACATCACCTTGTATACTTTGTTGCATCTTTTTGGAGAGTAGGGCAATAGTATCTAGTTGTCAAAATATTGTAGGTTGTTCTCTTTGATAAAAAAATTACCCCCACATGGTTCATTGTGACATGCCCATAGGATGTCATAGGTTTCATCTTCCCTCAGACACTGATGAGTTACTTGATCTAGTATAGTGTTGAACATCAACCCAACTATCCATGAGAAATTGAAACTCTTTTCCACCAAGAGACTGCACTTCTTGGGTGAAAAGTGTGGTGGTGTTCTTCTTGTAGTGAGGTAATTTTCTACATATGTGAACCATGAGTTATAGCTTTTTATTTAAAATAGAAACTCATTAGAGAAGCTGTCATCTATGGCTACAAGATCATCAGGTACTTGAAGTTGTGACAAAGAATCTACTACTATATTGGCTTGGCTTGGTTTATCTATTATCTTCACATTAAACTCTTGCATGAGGAGTAGCCAACATGCTAATCTACAAGAAATAGCAGGTTTTTTCATCAAATATTTTATAGTAGAGTGATTAGTGTAGACAAAAACCTCATAGCTTGTGATATAATGCCAAAGTTTCTTATGTGCATACACAACAGCAAGCAATTATTTTTTAGTGGTATTATAATTCAACTCACCACCCTACAAATTCTTACTAATATAGTGAATGCCATGCTCAATAGTACCTTCTTTTCGTCCCAAAACTACCACTAAAGTAGTATCAGATGCATTAGTATGAATGTAGAAAGGTAGCTTCCAATCAAGTCCTCTAAGAATAGGTGCTATAGTCAAAAAATCCTTCAATTGCTAGAACATCACTTCATAGTCTTCTAACCACTCAAATTTAGTTTTCTTCTTGCGTAAGTTGTAGAAGGGGGTAGTGAGCTTACTAAAGTCTTTGATGAACCTCTTATGGTAACTAGCATGTCTAAGAAAGCTTCTAAAATCTATTTGCTTGGTTGGCATTATTAGATTAGTACTTACAACAATATTTGTATGGTCCACTTGAATTCCAAAAGAGGAAAGGTAGTAGCCAAGAAAAACTCCTTCTTTCATCATGAAATAACACTTCTCACTATTAAGAGAAAATTAGTATTCTTGACACATTTTTAGTACCTTCTCCAAGTTGGCATGAGCTTGTTCAAATGTGTCATCATAAGTGGTGAAATAATCCATATAGATCTCAACACAATCAATAGCTATGTCAAAGAATATGCTAAGTACCACTCGTTGAAAATTTGTAGGTGTTACATAATCCAAATGGTAAGACAGAGTAAGCAAACATTCCCCATGGACAAGTGAACATTGTCATATCCTAATCTTTTGGAGAGATTTGGATTTGATTATATCCATTGAAACCATCTAGAAATGAAAAATATCTCCTTCCTACTAAGTTATCTAGTACTTGATCAATAAATGGCAAAGGAAAGTGATTTTTTTAGTGGCTTTATTAAGCTCCCTATAGTCTACACATACTCTCCATTTTCCTCCCTTATTTGGAACAATAATTAGAGGTGACACCCACTAGCTATTAGAAATAGAATAGATAAATCTAGCACTAAGAATTTTTTGTAACTCTACTTTTACTATATCTTTTAATGTTGGGTTTACTCTCCTCTGGGGTTGTCTCATTGGCTTACATTCTGAGTTAATATATATCTTATGTGTACGAAGACTAGTATCTAAACCCTTCATGTTAGTTAGCCCCACACAAAGGCTTGCTGACTATCTTCCAATAGTTTAATGAGAATTGTCATCTAAGATGTAGTAAGGTTGCTATTGATATTCAACTCTTTCAATACAACAATCTCAGCTCTCTTTATCTTGTCCATCATTAAAACCTTTGCTAATGGTGCAAATTTAAATCCATGGGGCAATAATGCATGAAGGTAATCAAGTGCTACAGGAGATTGAGGTGTATCATGTTTAGGCAATACAGTTTGTGAGGATCCAGTAGGATTTCAAAAATGGACACCTAAAAATCATATTGATTAGTAAGGATTGCTGCCAGTATATCATCTTCTTCCTAGGATGCAACAAATGGGTTTCTCTCAAGCATCACAAGCTTTTGAAAAAAAATAACTTCTAAAGGATCATCATTAAGGTGTGGCCAAGAAACTTGGTCAAGATCTAGTTTTCGTTATGTAGGAGAGTATAGAGTTAACTTTTTAGCCTTGGCACCATCTGATATTGTAATTTTTCTTGATCAACATGCAATGCATGCATCTACAGTGGCCAATCAAGGTCATTCTAAGATTAATGGATATCCTTCGAGGGTACCTCTAGGTTAAAACAAAACAAAGTTTGAAGGAAAATCTATGGAATCCAAGGTTACAATGATATCTTCTATCATACCATCAGGCTTGATAGTTGACTTATTTGCTAACTGAAGCATTGTAGGAGTGTCCCTTGATCAAATAATTTAATGTCTTAACAAGACTTCTCTAGTTATGAAATTAATTGATGCTCCCAAATAAATCAAAACATTTTAAATTTGGATGCCATTTATGTGTATGGTAACCATAGGACTTCCTAGGTCAGAATAATTAGGTGTTAGGGGTTTACTCAACATTAAATTAGAAATTTGTCCCAAAACATGGATCCTAGGAGGATCCTTTTTCTTTCTACCAAACAACTTAACACATGCTTCCTTTAAAACTTTATTGTAAAGGTGAGTCTTCTTAAGTGCATCTAATAAGGGAATCTAGATAGTCATTTGCTTAAGCTAGTCTTGGAGATTAGTTGCTATAGGATTTGGTTCAAATGGATGGAGCTACAAATACTAACCTTTGTGGATATGGAGTAGATTCTTGTACAGATGGGGCAATTGGAGAACCAACTAGTTGACTTGTTTGAACATTTTTAGTATCAGTGACCTCATTTATTATAGGTCCTTTAGGTGCAAAAAATTGGTTCCATACATTAGATGAATATTATTTATCTACAAAGAATAAGCTTGTTTCTTATTGTTGGGATTTGGTGCTAGCTAAGTAGGAAGTTACGGTTTCTTTTGTGGGCTAGCATTGGCTACAGGAGCTAGAGGCATCCAGGCTTATTGTTGAGGTGGAGGTATTAGGGCTTGCTACTAAGGTGGTTGGCTAGGCCTCCACTATGGTAGTAGGCTCCTTAGTCCTCTATCTTTATTCATAATAGCTCTTAATAGTTATGACATGTGTCCTTGATTTCATTCCAAGTCCTCTAGCCATTAGGTCCAATGCTTTCATGCTTTCTTCTTGAACACCTCTTAAAAAAAGATGCTTCTTAGATTCTTCATTTAGGTTATTTTGTGTATTCCACTGTACATTGAACAAAAATTTGGAAACATAGTCTTCCAAGGTTTCACCTTCCTTCTATGACATTTTAAAATTGTCATCCCACTTCATATCTTGACCTCTACAATATTCTATATACATTTGAAGAAATAAATTAATCATTTCAATCTAGTTTGCTATAGCATTTGCACCCAACCCCATGAACCATCTTAGAGTAACCTCCTTGAGAGTAGAGGGAAACAACTTTGACTTATGGGCATCAGTTGTGTAGTCATAGCTCCTATAGAGAATGTCAAACTCAAAGAGAAAGGTTTCAGGGTCTTTTGTAATAAGGTCACAGAATTTTGGAAGGGTAGCAGCAAGTATGTTCTTCAAATTTTGATTCCCTTACAGAGGTGAAATAGGAAAAGGAAAGGTAGACATAGCCATTCTTGGAGGAAGAGGTGATGCTTGATATATAATAATGGCTAGTGGATTATCTTGATATGCAAGCTCAACAAAAATTTCCTTCAACTAGAGTGAATATTTTGAAGATGAAAAAGGTATTTCAACTTGAATACCAGAAAATAAATTTTCAAAAGGTTCATCTTCATTGTTCTCTCTTTTGGGTTCATCTAGTTTAGGATGATAATTATTGGATGGTTCTTCCTGATTATTAGGAGGAAAGAATCTCCCAAGGTGGTCTCTTCGTTTATGCACAACATGCTTCTTTAACACTGAACTCTATTCTATAAGGAATAAAATGTAACTACAAAGATTGGTTTGAATTAACACCATCCTTGGCAATGACACCAAAAATGCTTGGCCAAAGAAAAGGAACAAAATCCTACAATAATGGACTACTTAATCTAGGATTGGACATCCTGAGTGTTTCTAGTCCAACTCATTTAGACTCATTTAATTTATCAACCAGGGACATAAATTTGAAATGGTGTGTACAAAGTATATGCTTCAAACTTCTCTCAACATAAGAACTACTCTATGAGAACTCAAATGATTATGCTATAGGAAATCTATGCTAAAGCTGAGAATCAAATCTATTTCAACAAAGCATGAAAATGCAGTTGAGAACTACTTCAACTACCTACGCTATAGAAACAACCCACTAATTCTTCTATCAGTGGCTATAGGAATAATAGAGTCTACTCTAGTTCTATGAAACGAAGGTAAATCCTATTTTAACCAATCAATTCACTTCTTGTGTGGGCTCCTATAGAGAAGTGAATTAGAATGACTCAAAGATAGAAACCAAAAATGATCTTCTTATTCATAACAATAGTAAGTGTACATACTAATAAACAACAAGATTACATTTAGAAGCTCACAACCCTGCATTTCCCACTTTGAGTCTCACTTTCCTAAAATTAGGTATTGGTTGTTATGGACAAAATGGTTGGTGATTGGAAGGTCATTAATGAAATCTACCACCATTGCCCATGTTGTTAACTCCACTTAATTGAGTGACTTCACCTTTAAGTCTACAAAATATTAGTGACTCCAAAGTAATAACATATATCAAGACTAATTCAAAATATTTCATCTAAATTAGTTTACCCTATGTCACATTGTTGCAGGAGAACTACCCAACCTAGCTAAGGAAGAAAAAACATCATTCTCTCTATTTTGTAATCAAATGACATATCATTTCATAACATATTCATTTTATTCTTGAAAAGTAATTATGCACACATTTGTCCTAAACTATCATAAACATCATGTTCTTAAACATCAATGTCTTTAGAAAGTTTGCAAATTCAACTAAAAATGAAATGATAAAATAGATCATATTCTAGTCTCATCAAATTGCATGTCAAGGAACCATAATCAAGATGTACAATTGAGTAAATATGTGTGTATTTAGGTGATCAATCCTAAACACATCATAAGGCTAATGTCACAAAAGGGAATGTCACTATATAAAGTAAGATGACAAACAAATGCAAAATATCAGCCCCCTATGGCACTTTAATCATAAGTAGTGCATGTACAATAAGGCACAAGATACAATGAATCCCAAGAATTCAATAATCTATATGAGTGTCCTTAGATGACATTGTTCAAATTAGAAGGCAAAACAAGGAAAAACTATTGAAACAAAAATACAAATGCAATATGACACTTTATCTCACTATGTTTGCAAGAATGCATACAAATGATGTCCAAATAAACTATAAGAGACATAAGACTAATACAATAGATACCACAAGTCATGAAAAATCATTCAAAGTAATGAAATTGAACCCTAGACATGAAACAACCTAGATATCCACCATAATGAAAAAATGCAAAAGATTGAATAGAATGTGCTTAGTGCAAAATTTGGAAAACAACCAACATCATTGGAAAGAGATTAGAAAGATTTTTCCAATGACATAAAGAATTCCCAAATTAGAAATTAGATGTTCAAGATATTCCTCTTGGAGTTCAAAAATGTACCCTAACTTTGATAGCAGAAAAAGCCATTAAAAAGTATCAAAATTGAAAACTAACTATATCACTATGATGACTTTAGAACCAACTTTTCAGCAATATCTTTTTTGCAAAAAAATGAAGCCCATATGCTTGAGATATGACGAAAACCATGAACGTAGGTCCAAAAAGAGTCAAATGAGGTGAAAAGATTGATGATGCAATACTAGCATTAGCAAGTGGTGAGCATAAAATTGACAACCAAATGGTTGTCGATGCAAAAAATACCATAAAATTACCCTTACTAGAAAAATATCTAGCCACCAGAAATAATACCAAAATATAAAAATACTATCACTGGTAAAAGAGTCAATATCAGAGAAATAATTCCACTGCTTAAATTAAAGCATGCGGGAAAATGAAATCCTTGTGTCCATGTCAAAATACCATATGCAATGGCTAGGTACCTATGTCTTTTGGTGAGTTGGATCATCTACCATATGGATAGTCTTCTTTTTGTTCCTACTTTCAATGCAACCTTCCTTGTTTGATTAATCAACTATTTAGGCTTTGATGTTTCATGTCATCTATATTTTTGAGTTCAATTTTTTTTTTTCTGCGTGCCTCTTGATTCGATGTAGATTATAGTCTTCTCTACCTATTCAAGTTCTATTTTAGTGGAGGTTCTTCATATCAATAGTTACCTTTGACAAAGCTTTGCAACTTCTACATGCTTTAGTGGTGTTCTTCATGATCATCTTTTGTTCCTATCTTCTGAGCCATTCCCTAGTGTGGAGGATTCTTCATTCCTTCACTAGTTTCCTATCAACATGTTTTCCATCTCTTTTTGGAGTAGGTCTTTTTCCATGTGGTTTTCTCTTTTTATTTGCTTTAGAGAGATTTGATTGTGCTTGGTACCTCATCAAGCTTAGTTGTTGGGACCCAAATTTACTTTCAGTAGTAGTCTCTAGGTTTTTAACTACTCCCTAAGTTTATGTTAGATTAATAAAATTATTTTCTTATTAATTAAATCATATTTAAATTTATTTATTTTTTGGAAAAAGTGCACAAACCATTGAATATATTTATATTTTATTAAAAGTGCTTCAAAAAGGCTTAGGTAGGAAAAAATCAGGAAGAAAACCTAGCCTCCTTACACAAAATATAAATCATCAATATTTACAACTTATTATCTTGACAAAATGTTACTCATTAAAAATATAGTTTTGAGCAAATAAAATGCAAATACATCAGATTTGAGCATTGTTTAATCATGTATCAAAAATTCAAAATTTTCATTTTCAACCTAACACCTCCATTTCCTCTAAGGTTATGCATGCCTCCTCTTGTGCATATCCTAGTTCCTTTGATGTAGATCCCCTTCAAATAATTGTAGAGTTTTCCCACCCTAATCTATTCTCAAAATTTGTAACATGAAGGGGATAATCAATAGCATCTAAATCCCTTTGTTCACAACTTGGATTTGTGGTTGTCACCCCATCAGAAGCCTCCCCACAATTCTCAATTGGTGTACCATGCCAATGCACCTAGTTGGTGATCACTAACTCATCATGTGATTCAAGAAATAAATCTTGATATGCACTTGAGGGATGCCCTCAATGAACCTGATAATCAAACTTGGACAAGCTCAACATATCCAAGATAACATAATTGGTGCACCTAACTTTTTCTTCCAGTTGGTAACCAAGAGCCTTGCAGTGGTTTGTAGGGAAGATTTCATAATGCAGGGATTCAATTTTTCAAAGGCTTTATGAAGAGAATTGAACATGACCAAGTGTTCATGTTGCTATAATAATTGAGATCTTTGAATGAGACCACCCACTAATTCCTTGCCAAACCATAAATCATAATACTACATGGCAATTACAAGTTTATTTTCATTCAAGAATTGGGGAAGAACAACTTTTGCCACAAAAATTTCTAGTAATTGAACCAATAGCCAAATACCTCGACGAATCATAGAAGAATTAATGGAGAACATCTATATCATAACCCCATCATCAATATGCAAAGGTAGAATAGCTTTGTTGACATTGGGGTTAATCCATATATGATAATTCTTGGGCATCAAAGACCAATGAAATTGATTGCAAGACTCACATTTAGCACAAAGCTCCATAGATGAAGACATTTTCCAACAGAGAAGTTCCAATATCACTCTTCTCCATCAATGAATAAGGCTAAATAAGCCATTGCCAGCATTTATAAAACAATAAAAAATACCTTCATTGTACCCATGCAGGATAACAATTGTTCACCTTTTATGAATATGTGTAAAGCATATGAAGGACCAAAAACCATGTGAATCTTTTATCAATGTGATCTTTGTATTGATCTCACCTTATGTAATATAACCACGCAACCAATGTGAAATCTAGTTGTGACTAGGTGATGTTAGCTTACATAATGTTGGACAATGAAAAAAATATTTGCAAGAGATTACTGAACATCACCATGTATATGCTAGAATGATTTCATAAAAGGACAATAATCAATACTTAATTCTGACAATCCATTAATTCATTATTATTGAGAAATTGTAAATCTTTGCATTTCTCAATAAGAGTTGATGGTTGCATTGTGAAATTAGTAAACCCATTGCAACCTAAATTGGAAAGATAATCTGTAACTTTGTTCCCCTCTCTATATGTGTGCGATAATGTAACCTCATGAACCTGATCAATTATATTCCAAGTTTGTTGAAGCACATACTTACGTTGCCAAGAATATGATTGTCTCTTGATGCAAGCTAATATTGTAACTTGAGAATTACCTTCTATCTGCACATGATGAAAATTCCTTTTCTTGGCAAGAATTAATCCTAATAGTAATGACTAAGTCTCGGCTATATTATTAGTTCTTGTGGGTAAGGGTGCCATTGTAATTGCAAGTACTTTACCAGTGCAGTCTCTAATGCATACTCACAATCTCGATTGGCCTAAATTCCCTCTAGATGCCCCATCAAAATTAAGCTTGAAAAATCCATGCAAGGGAGGTTGCCACTTAATTGTAAACCTATCTATACTTGTTTGTAAGCTTCTATATGGGCCAAATCCTAATAGAATAAATATTGATTTCCATTCTTGAATGATACCTCCACTTGAAGAAGTGATAACTGCATTGAATTTACATCTATTAACACTTGCATTATTAACTTTTGAGGTCAATTTTTCAATGATTTGGAGCACTCTATCTAGAGACGATACTTCTTTTGTAAAGATCCTCTTATTTATTTCCCATCAAACTGCCCATATTACTAATGAAGGAGCACATTTCTAGATCGCCACAAATAAGGAATTAGGGTAAAGAACTGGTCAAGCTTGAAAGCTATTCCAAAAAAATTTTTGTAATAAATTAGAGTAATTTAATTTGTTTAGAATAAACATCCAACATTGATATGCAAAATAAAATCTTACAAAAAGATGATCAACTGACTCATACTCTTCATCATATAAAACAAATTTAGAAGGAGGAGCAATACTTAACCTATCCAACCAATCATTTGTTAGAATGTTTTGTTTGATTGCTAGCCACGCAAAGCACCCAACCTTAGGTAACACTACCTTGTTCTAGCAGAACATGAAGGCTCAAGAAGGGGATTTTTCTGAATTAAATTTTTGGAGAATTTTGTATCCTTGCTTAATTGAATAATTACCATTCTTTGCTAGAATAAACAATAATTGATCCTCATTCTTTGACACAAAAGCCTATCTTTCTAAAAGAATAGATTGAAGTCACTATTTTATACTGAGCATCTAAAGGGAGCTGATCTAGATCTTTCCATATTATTTTCCTTGAAAAATAGATACTACATCCATAAAGTGAATAATAAGATTACCCCACTCTACTTTTGTAACTAACACAATTTTTTGAAAATTTGGCATTGCAATTAAAGGAGGTTGCCCATTCCAAGAATCACCCCAAAAATTGTTCTTATTGCCATAGTTTAATTCCAAGGAAATGTATTTAAGAAAAATGTCTTTAGATGTAATCATGAAATCCCAAATAGTAGACCCCTTGGGAGGATCAAACATGAAGAATATTTTGTGTGGATCGTTATTGTCTACATATTTCTATCGCATTATTTGACAACATGTTAACTGCGATTTAGTGTACATTTTCCAAACCAACTTACCTCCAAATGCTTTATTCCTTGTTATCAAATCATGAATTCTAGCTCCTCCTAAAGAAGGAATATGTGCCATGTCTTGGTTAGAAATAAGTGGAATATTCTTTTCATTTGTCAAATTTCAAGCCCATAGAAAACCCCTAATAAGTTTTTGAAATTTTGAAATGACTAAAGATGGTGCTTGCATGATTGCCAAGTTATAGTTTGGGATTACAAAAATAATTGACTTAATAAGCAAGATCATGCCTAATAAGGACAACCATCTTACTTTCCAAGAGACAATTTTGCTCTTAATTCTTTGGAAGACACCATCCCAAATGCTTTTCTTATTGGATCCCATAAAAAAAGGAATCCCAAGATAGGTGGAAGGCAAGAAGTCCTCAAAAACCCCAAAATATGCACAATCTTATCTGATATAACTTCATTTATATTAAATAAGAAAATTTTTCACTTTTGGGGGTTTATTTTCTGCCCTGAAACTTTTGAATATTACTTTAAGATTTTATTTATCTAATTATCCTCTAAAACTAGTGAAGTACCAAATAGTAATGTGTCATTATCAAATAAAGAATGCATGACAAAAAATGATGTGCCCTTAAGTTTTTCTTCTTTCCACTTGTTGGATCAATGGTGGTGCTTAATAGTCCTACTAAGAGCTTCAGCCATGATGATAAATAAATTTGGAGAAAGAGGATCACCTTGCCAGACACCTTGTGTGGAAGAAAAGAAACATAGCACTGATCCATTAATAATAACTAAAAACCAAACCCCTAAAATACATGCTTTAATCCACTTACACCAATGTTTAGAGAAGCCCATTTTTTGGAGAACTTGGAAAAGAAATTTCTAGTAGACTTTCTCATATGCCTTTTGCATGTTTAACTTGATTACAATATTGGAGGACTGATTACTATTGATGGAATGAAGGATTTTGTGAGCTAGCATTGTACCCTCCATTGTTTCTCTACCAGGAACAAAGCTGCGTTATTCAGGAGAAATTATGAGTAATGATTTTGTATTCCAAATTGCAAAGTGAGATTAGGCAAAAATTTGCAAAGGTATTGGGCTCCTTTGCTTTTTGAATGATTGCAATGTTTGTAGAATTAAATTACTTTAGCATAGATTTGGACTTTCTGGATTCCTTAATGGCTGGTAAAAATCCCAAACAATAAACTCCAAACAACTCTGAAAGAAGAGAGTATTAAAACCATCTAGTCCCAAAGCTTTATCTGGGAGAAACGAGAAGACTACATCTTGAACTTCTTGAATAGTGAATTAGGCGAATAGCTTATTATTCTCCATGGGGGGATACCATTGTGGCTGTATGCTGAATGAAGTTATCAACTTGTGAGGGCAAAGGTGATGGGTGTTCTACTAGTGCAAGAAAATTCTCAAAGAACTTGACACCTTTATCTCTGATTTGCTGAGCGTTAGTTAAAATAGTAACCAATTCTAAATCTATATTTTGAAAATTTGATTAAGCCACTCCATTTTGTTGGGAAAAGGCATGACAATTTTTGTTTTTTGGTCTCCTTGTTGTAACCATACTTCCCTAGACTTTTTCTTGCAATATACTTCCTCCCGACTACACAATTCCTCCCATTCTTGCTGAAGATTTTTTCGCCTAATGTAAGTATCATTATCCATCCCATGCTAAATTATGGAGCTATAAATTTCATCCAATTGCAATTTGAAAACCTCTTTATACTTGAATACATTATTAAAAAATTTTTGGTTACAAATCTTGATCTACTCTTTGACATCTTTTAATTTGTTGGAAAATTGATGGATTTTAGACCCAAGGACAAAAGGAACACTGATCCACTATTGTTTTAAAAGTGGAAGAATGTGTGGATGTCACAACCCCATACTTTCGAATTTGAAGGATGACTCATGTTGAATGTGATCTAGAGACATAGATTGATCGATGTTTATGGAAATTGGAAAATGATCAGCGTCTAGTGAAGACAAGATCTCTCAATGAATGTGAAAATTACCTAATTTCCACTTGTGAAAGGGAAGGAACCTATCCAATATAACTGCAATTTGTGTAAAACTAGACCTCCTATTTGTTCATGTATACTTACCATTAGAAGTTCGAATATCCATTAAACCATTATTTTCAACAAATTGAGCAAAATCCTAAATGGTTTTAATGGGTGGGCAAATGCCACCAACTTTCTCATTTTGATTCAAGATTGCATTAAAATCACCCCCAAGAATAACTTGATGAGATTTTTTAAGGTAAATTAACACTGATAATTTATCCCAAATTTTCAACTTGTCTTGAATTTAAATTTAATTGTTAGATCACTTATTATCTCTATTTTACTTAAGATAAACTTTAGCCATATAATAATTACTGTTTTAATTAACTATTATCATGCTACCTAGGTTAGATATTTTTAGGGTTTTAATCACCTTTATAAGGAAAATCTCTCTTTGTAATTTAAGCAATTTAGTTTTGATAATAGCAATTTCTCTTTTTGGTCATCTAAGAATATCTCATCTATGGATTTGTAAATAATCAATTCTTTTATTAATTATTATTATGCAACCTAGGTTAGACCATTTTAGGGTTTTGATCTCCTTTATATGAAAGATCTATCTTTGTAATTATTAATTGGATTCAATTTTGATAATAGAAATTTTTCTTTTTTTTCATCAAGAATGTCTCATCTATGGATCTCTGAATTTCAGCTTCCATAGCTTTTGCTTCTCTCTTTCTATGATAGGTGTTTGCATGCAGGTGATTCTTGGGAGCTATGGGGTCTATATTTCATTAACTTCAACATGGTATCAAAGCTTAAGCAAGCTAAAGTTAATTAGGAAACATCTAATTACTCTAATACTTCCTTGGTTTGACAAAGTGAGCTATGTATTCATTTTTTTCTCCTAATACTAGGTGGATGTAGTGGCTAGGTACCTATGCATTTTAGTGAGATGGATCATTGCAGTGGCTAGGTACCTAATTAGGTTCTACTTTAGTGGAGGTTCTTCAGATCAGTAGTTTCTTTTGATAGATCTTTACAGCTTCTACATACTTCTATGGTGTTCTTCATGGTCATCTTTTGTTCCTATCCTTTGGAACATTCCCTAGTTTAGAGGCTTCTTTAGTCCTTCACTTGTTTTTTTAAGGATTATTTCCATCTCTTTTTGGAGTAGGGTTTCTCCCATGTGGTTTTAACTATTTCTCCTCTTTTCATTGATTTGGTTGTGCTTGGGTACCTAATCAAACTTTGTTTGCTGAGACTCAAATCTACTTTCTATAGTAGTTTCTAGGTTTTTAGATACTCTCTAGGTTTATCTTAAGAGGGTTTGTTAAATAAATTAGATATTTTGTAATTAACTCTAGCCTAGTTAAGCTAAACTTTAGGGATATAATAATTAATTCTTATTATACAACCTAGGTTAGACTATTTTAGGCTTTCAATATCCTTTATAAGGATAGTCTATCTTTTTCTACTCTAAATCCATGTTGAAGTTGATGAAAGATTAACCTCACAACTCCCAAGAATCACCTACATGCAAAAACCTATCACTGCAAGAGAGAAGAAAAAGTTATGGGGGCTATAATTCACAAATCCATACATGAAACATTCTTGATGAACCAAAAATTGAAATAGCTATTATCATAATTGAATCTAGTTAATAATTACAAAGGGAGATCATCCTTATAAAGGAGATTCAAACCCTAAAAAGCTCTAACCTAGGTTGCATAATAATAATTAATAAAATAAATAATTATTATATGCCTAAATTTTAGCTTAAGTAGACTAGAGTTAATTAGAAAAGTCTAATTACTAAAGCAAGACACACACACACACACACACACACACACACACACACACACACACACACACACACACAGAGAGAGAGAGAGAGAGAGAGAGAGAGAGAGAGAGAGCTCTATTAAATATATTTTTAACCATATATATAATTTTCTTGAAGATTTAAGAGCTAAATTTTCTATATTTTATGTTAAATATACTGTAAAATATCAATAAATTGTCATGTTTAGATAGTAAAAACATGCTATTTTTTTTTTTTGTCCTTTGGCTCGGTTACTAGATTTATTTAAAATTTTATTTCTAAATATTTTTACAAAAAAAATTCTAAAATAAATTTAATATTTATTTATTGAATTAGTTTTCTATGATATATTTCACATCATGTAAATCTATTACTAGCTCTTTGTCCCATATATAGGGCTTTGTCTTTTTATCCTAAAATCTTCATTTTCCTTGTTCTACTTAGTTTTAATTCTAAATGACCTACATAAAATATTATGTATTGAATTGATTCATTGATTATGAATACCTTATAATGTAAAATGCAAAATTCTTATAATGCATTTTCTTCATCTTATTAACCATCCAAAAATTCATTAAGGGAATAACCTCGAATGAAAGACTAGTTTATTATTTTATTTAATCTAACCTAGAAAATAATGTATTAATGTAAAAAAATCTAGCTTTCCCCCCTTACTAAAATAATATAAAAAAGAGTGGAAGTTACAAGGGTTTTAAACCAAACCCTCTAGATACTTTGGAAAGGCACCTTCACCAGTCCTCCTCACTTGCTCAAGAAATATTACACTAAAGATCTCATAACTAAAATAGTTAAAATTTCCTATACAAAATGTGTGCCCCCAAATCTCCTACACAATGAAACACATTTTCTATGAAATTCTATATCACCTTTATGTGTGTCTAATGTGTCCCCTATTACTACACATGAGAGACATTTCCTCTAAAAGTCCACATCTCCTTTGTGTGTGTATAAAATTCATTGTCCTATACTTTAATAATAATCACCACTGATATCCCTGTCATCAGATGCCTTTCCTCTAAAAGTCCACATCTTTTTCAAGTGTGTCCAAAGCTTCCTAAAATTATTGAGATTTAAACAAAATATATATAAATCCTCCCTTCCCCTTGAAGGGACATTCATGACGCTAAGCTCCCTCTTCTCTTGAGGCACACAATATGTTAAGTCCGCTCATTTTTTTTCTAGAAAAAATTCACCAAGTCCTGACTTCTTAGGAACATAATGAGTTGTTTCTCATGTAGTGAGTCATCTTTGACTGAGATGGTATCTCAAGATTAATGGTACCCTCCATCCTCTATTCCTCTAGGAAATTTGTGATTCTTTTTTAATCTCAAAAGAATAAGTCTTTTATTAATTATTATAATTCATGGTGGATTTTCATTGTCAAATAAGAAATTTGCATGTTTGCAAAATACACAAAAGTGTGTTTCACCTTTAATCGTAGTAAATTTTTAATGTTATTTAACTTTCCATTGATGATGTCTTTGGCCCATTGAAATTAATTCATATCTACATGCTCAATCTCTAACAATAATAATATTTAAGTTATCTTCTATTGCAAATGTTAGATTTATTTCTAGTATTTAAAGCAGATTCCTTAGTTCAACTTTAACTATAGTGATTTTTTTAATTTTTTTTATTTTTTAAATTTCATTAATGATTTCTATGGCCCTTTGAATGTAATTCATATTTGGATGGCCATTCTCTAACAATAATAACAATTAAGTTCTCTTCTAGTAAAAATGTTTGACTTCTTTCTAGAAATTAAAGCATATTCCTATGTAATTTGATGACCCTTATATTAGCTTTACATCCTTCATCATTTAGAGAATAAATGACTCTTTGTCATATAGGATTCATTTTCTAAAGTGAAAATAATGAGGTAAAAACTAGAAAGCATAATATTCAATACAATTGATTGGGTATCATTATTGTTAACTTTATAGTTCATAGTTGTAAGTTTGTTAAGAACTGAATAAAAAGTGTTTATATATTGAGTAATATTATCACCTTCAACCTAAATAACTTAATATTTATATATATTTTCCACTTCATGCATGTTAACCAAATAATTTATGTAAAGCTTTTTTTTATTTTAGTGTTATCTTAAATACAAAAATAAAAATAAATTAAGTGAAATTATTTTTATTTTGGCCTTCTCTTCGATATAGCATTAAGTAGCACTGGCACTTGCACCTTTGAAGGGTGAAAGCATTAAGCCGATAGTCTTGAATACCTTTGATGATGTTCTTGAATAGTTATTTATAAACTCTCCATGTCTACTTCTTTACCTTCACCTTTATATCTTTCTTATTCACACACATAGCCAATCCTTTTTCCCTTGTTAACTATATCTTTTATTACTCCTCTTTACATTTTTCTCCTACATGTATCTATACCTTATTTCCTCTATTTCTCTTTGATCTACTCTATGTATGTGGTCTATCTATCTATCTATCTATCTACTACCCACCCTCATATATCTTTATCATTCCCTATCTTCATCTCCCTCCTCTCCTCTTCCTATTTATTTCCCTCCCACTCCCCCCCTCTTTGTTAACTATCGCACCCTTTAATACTCAATTCTTATCAATCTATCTCTACATAGTCTCTTTCATATTTCCCTAAAAAAATTTATCACTATTAATATTTTCACGTATCTATCTTTCTTATTAAATATATTATTCATCATATGCACTCCCCCCTACCCTCTCCCTATCTTTCATTATAATTATCTACCCCTCTAACTATTATTTTCTTTATGAAATGGACAACCTAGCTATTTGAAAACAATAATCTAAAATTCTCTCTATCTATTCATATATATCTCTCCCTCTCTCTCTTACTCTATATTTCTACATCTCTTTTTTATTTAATATCTATATGTCACTCTTTGATTCTAAAACTTTCCCTATTTACCTCCCTATACTTTTCTTACTATATTTCTACATACATATGTTGATTTCTCTTTCCCTATCATGTCATCCTTCTATTGGACTTTATCCCTTCTGTAGTATCTTATGCATGCAAAGGTATCTTTATGGGTGGGTGAAAAATAGAACCTAGCATCTTGGTGTAGAGGCACGTAGACTTTCTTTTTGTTTTATCTATCATTTTCCTCTCTTCACCATTCATCTCCCGTTATCTATATTTTAATTTAAACATGTATCTTTATCCTTTCTATGTATCCATTTATACACTATTGATTACCTCATGCATCTTTACCATTTTATCTCTTCATCTCCCATCTTTGTCTTTAAGGAATTGATTCATTGAAGACTATAGGGATCAATTTATTCTTCTTCATTCAAGTAAAACACTTATCAAGAAAGAAAAATAAATAGTAATGTCTAGTATTATGACTAAATATATAAATTTTTCATTTAATTTTAGTAGTGTAAGTAAATTATCGATTCGATATAAAAATAATTTTATATTTAAATAATCTGCATTAAAAACCTAGATATACATTTAATATTTTTTTTAATTAATAAAATTATCACTCTAATAATATATAAAATAATTTACATAAAACATAAATTTATAAATTTTAGAATGTTTTTTCTATTATGAAAGTATCATAATGCATCCAAAATTAGAAATATGTTAGTGTTATAATAGATTTCATATTTATCATTTCTACAAATTTAATTTAATAATTCAATTTATATGAAAGTATTTTAATTTCAAATCATTGATCTTATTAATCTTAATTCATATTTGTATTTATTTTTACATTTTTTAATTTTTTAAATATAACAATATATAATACCATAGCAATGTAGATTTTGTTACAATTATGGAACAACATTATGTACTAAATTTTCTTTTGTTAAAGCCAATATGATCATTTACCAAATAAAAATAAGAGAATGCTCACCAACATCACAAAGGGTAGAAATTCATTAAATTATTAACTTGTATTGTTGTCTTATACACCATTCGGGAAGCCCAAAATATCAAGTTAATAATGACATCATCTATAAACATAAGGATCATCATCATCTTCACTGTTGTGAAGAAATTCCAATCCAATTTATACAGTGGAGTCACCATTTGTGTGGGCCAATGATTCCTCAAATAAGTCCTCCTCTACTAATTTAATCCAGATAAATGGAACTCATCATACAAAACATAACCCTTCCTTCGTACTTTTAATTGAAAAGCTAGTCTAGAAGAAATCATCACGTCTTAGAGAAGGCCATCGCTAAATATTCATTAATTTTAGTTACCTTGATATCGTTCCTATATCCACAACACATTGAGAGTAATAGAGAATGATGTCAAAATAGTTTTTCATAGGGCAAACAATTTTTCATGGTGTCTAACACCACCAAAATGTCTCAACATTTTGGTGGCAAGTCTCATACAAATAAGCCTATCAGCTTAAAATATTAAATTATCTAACAATATATATTGGATAAAAAATTATTATGACCTTTATTTAAATATCTTTATCTAGAAAAAGTGTGGAATAAGGAAACTAATTTTCTATTTTATATACTTTTGTGCAACTTTTATGTAGTATTTCTAATGTTTGTATCCTCAAATCTAGCTTACTTAGCTTCATTTTTTGAATTTTGTAAAATGTAATAGTAAATTAATGATTATGTAAAATTGGTAATTTTTAAATTAAAGATGAAAAATATAACTATTTTTCAATACCTCACTATAGATTTTTTTACTTAAAATCACCTCCAACACATTTTGTACACATTTTGAATAGAATCAAATTATTACAAAACCACGTTCCTAGCAAAGTGAATTGTAAAAGCACATGCCTAATAAAACATGTATGCATGTAATAAATGAGATTTTTTTTCTTTCATATTCTAGTATTTTTCAATATAAATGATTAAAAATGCTAAAAATAACTCTTTGAAATTAATTGTTTTCAAACATTCTAAGAAGGAAAAGATGGGAATTTAAACTAAACTTATAACATGCACACTAATTAAAACTATCACCAAGAAAAAGAAGTAGTACATTTCCATCTCCTTTTCAGTTTTATATTTGATTCTTTCTTTGAATCCTATATTTTTAAAAAAAAAATTGATCTAACACATCACTTATTATTTAGCTTTTTCTCACTAGATACATGTCAATACATAATCTACAACACATTATTGTGAGCTCAGAGATTCCAATGATTGAAAGGCATCCATAAAAGAGAATTTCTGAAAGGTCTTTTTAAGTTTTACATTTATTGAATACTTATTACACCTTCCAACAAAGTATGGATGTCTATAAAAGTATAATGGAAGATGATTTTTTGTTAAATACTCTAGTACACATGTTTACAAAATATTATAGTTATAAATTCTATAGTAAATATGAATGTAAGGAGTGAAATCATAGAAATAGAAACTAATGAAGGGCATTTACATTCTTTTAAGAAAACACAAGAAGGTGCAAAATATTTTATGAAACCTAGGTGAGATTCCTTCTTGCCTATGCTAAATGTAATAAATTACATCCTTTGAAATGAATATCTATATATTCCATACATCTTGTCACTCCTAAAAAATAGACCATCATACAAGAATCACTACTTTTCATGCATTAGATATAAAGTTCCTAAATTGGTAGAATTATAACACCCTCGCTCTTTGTGGAGTCCATAACAAGAAGAGTGTGAACTATAAGGAAATGGTGTCAAATCTTGAAGAACTCAAAGAAGATAAAGATAAAATCCTAGAAATAGAGGAGGAAGTAGAGAGTGGTTAGTTGGTAGAAAAAAATTAGGCCACCGTGTACCTATCCTTCCCCTATTTTTATTCACTCTAAGGATGAAAATGATTGTTTACAAAAGAAGGAATAGATGGGTGGAAAAAATGTGGAAACTAGTGAATATGAGGAGGGAGCTAAAAATGTGGAGACTAGTGAAGTAGAGGATGATTATGATAAAGATGCCCTATGTGATAACTATTTTGAGGAAAATGTGACTCATGATGTGTACATTGAACTAAAAAATCTCATCTCTAGATGGCCCTTGAAGAATCTAAGGATTAGAATTAGGAAAATAGATGGAGAGAATTCCCTATCATCAACATCATGTATGAAGATGATGTCCATATTAAGTTGTTTGACTAAGATTTGAAAGGTATTGATATTCATCCTTCACTAGGTGTGCCCCAAATGATGAAATCTATTTCCATGTACATATTTAAAGAATGGAGAAAAGGACCTTTGATTCCATTAAAAGGCTCAACATCAGCTAAAAATACCTAAATATAAAAATGGAAGAAGCTGAGAATAAGCTCAATGAGGAGGCAGGGAGTGGTAATGTTAAGATTGATGCAGAGGTAAAAATACAAGAGATGGTTGACAAAATTGAGAATTTGGAAATAAACACCTCTTATGTAATCGATAGTTACCAAAAGTTGTTGGAGGCCATAGTGGAAAGTATATATTAGAATTTTTCTAAAAATGTGGATATCTAGGTGGACAACTACATGGTGGTGGACTTGGATGAGCTTAAGGGAATGAAAGATACATTGGGTAAGAAAAGAACTAGATCTACTACCAAGAATCTCAAGGCCAAGAGTGGTGAATAGGTCAAAGAGGATGTCAAAGAAGTCATGAAGAAGATTAAGAAACATGAGGAGATGGTAGTAGATCCATCATAAATTATGAGTTGGTTTGATCTTCCTCTACTGTTTTGCTTCTTCTTTTTCTTTTAAGGGTAGTTTAGTGATTTCATTTTGATGCTAGTTCTAGTCCCACTTTGTCTACTAGCCTTTTGTGGGATGTTGGTTATTTGGGGATATTGGTTTTCAATTTCAACAAGGTTTTTTCCTCATAAACTTGGAATTTAATTTTGTAAAGATAGTTGGGGTTTTGAGTACCTTGTAAAAAACCTATTTTAACTTTCTATAAAAAAAAAATATACACTCTTTTTAATATAACATGGGCAGATCCTCTGTGTAAAAGAACTATTCTTTTTCTCTACCACAATAGCACACAACATAATGTGAATCGGTAAATAGTTTTACATTATATTATAGGATATGTTATTACAAAATAGAAAGATGAATCACTTATTCTATTACCATATAATGAGTATGCATGAAAATTGTTGAGCTTCTACTATCCTCAATCTAACTAGTATTTAAAAAAAAATCATTTCTCTTCTCCTAGGGTAAAGATTAATTTCTAGAAATTTATTTGAAAAATTTTGTTAAATGTGTTTTAAATTAAAAAACCATTGAATAATGACAACATTTCTAGTATAAATAAACTTTTTAAGGAGAAAAGTTCTTGTACAAAGCCTCGGCTTAAAGATCAATTTCATTTGGATTGCTTAAAAAAGTCATCCATTTTCTCTATATCCATAGATCAAACCGAACCCAAGTCATTCCCATATCATTGGTAGGTACGTGTCGATCCTATAGGAATGAAGAAAATAACATCTGCACAACATGCACATGAACCAAGGTCATATCAACACAATTTCAAATTAAAACTAGTGGTGAGGATATATATATATATATATATAAACTTATATGTTGAATCCGGTCACATATTTTATAATTTTTTACCATTTTGATATATACTTATCATTCATTAACCAAATTAATTATGTATAATGACTTTATTGATACACTAATTAAAAAAACCTATAACTATCCAATGATATAACTTTTTTTAAATTTGAAATATGCTTCAAATGCTAGATAGGATAAAACAATGTGTTGGTTTAAGTTTAGACCAAGTTATGGTGGTTGGATACATAGTTTTTCAATATTAAAAATTAGTTTTATTAGAATACCCATAGTTAATTATTTAATTTGAAAAATATTTCAATATGCATCACATTCAAGCATGACTCTTATACTTATATAGGATTTGATAAAAAAAATATCATAATTATATTGAGGTTAGGTTGATCATACATATACCTATTTGTTTATCATTTTCCAAATACTTCCATGCTCCTATATTAAAATCTTATATTTTATATCTTTAAAAAAGAAATTAGTAGTTTAGAAACTAAAAATAATTTTTTGTATATTGTATTGGTACATATTTTTTAATATAATTTTTGTAAATTATTAAAAAAAAACAAATAAAGTTTCCTAACACCACTTTTATAAAATAATTCTGCAACTAGAGGGCTTACATTGGCCCACCATAATCTTGAACATAGCCAACCACAAGAGAAGACTACTTGTCTCAAACAAATAAGTCATTTATTTGTGCTATTATATTACCAATGAGGCTCACTAATTAATTTGTTTGTCCAACCTCATGTAAAACCATAAAGTACTATATTTGGGCTTATCATTTAGGAGATGATATATTACTTCTAGTTTTCACCCTTTATTATGAGCTTATTTAACTTACTTTTTATTGTCTATACATATGTCATGGAAGGCTGACACAATCTCCAAAAAATGAGAAGGTTGCACAAGATAAAATCAATACACAAATATGAATTCCTATCATCATTCGACACATTTTCATTACAACCTCCCATGTCAATGTTATTGTGAGAGAAACTACCCAAATTAAGCTTTAACCAAATGGATAGAAGGGAATAAAGAGTAAAAAACCTAATCAAATAATAAATATATATTTATTTAACAACATACAATAGAGTAAAATCAGATATCTTTGGACATGGATAATTTTAGGATTCTATATACTAAATTATTTTTAACTTGGTTAGTAAAATCTCAAAAAAAAAACCACAAATCAATTCGGGAAGGATAACACAGACAATAGCTAAAGGATTCTTTGGACATTTTATTGACAATCTTGTATTTCATTTTGAATTCTATTGAAAGAGAAAATATTTTGCACTATAATGAATTAGTACTAGCAACAATTTAAAATCACATAAGTAAACAAATCCATGAAATCCTAAATGGAGAAAATAATTTAAAATAAGTTATTTGAGACTACCACATAAAATATTTCTTGACAAAAAGACTAGTGTATAAATAAATTTCTATCCAGAAATCAATGACTATATTCAATCATAATATTTCTCAATGCTTTTGATACTAAATATGCTTTGAATCTATATGGGCTCTCACATGGTGAAAAGATTTCCCCAATCAATCTTTTTCAAGGTTAACGTACAAGATAAAGGAGATTATTCAACTCCTATTGACCTTTCTGAGGACTCATTTCCTTCTATGAATCACAAAATAAAATTCATTAATGGTGACCTAAAAGAAGGGAAACTACCTCAAACACCAATAGAAGAAAAATTACACCTAAAAAAACTCAATAAAAAATCTAGTGACAATCCTAGGAAAATTTGAGAAATCATAAAGTGATTTTTTCAATGTTCAAATAAAAAGTTATTGATAGAACCAAATATGATGAATTGTAAACATGGCTAGCAATCGAAACAAGGAAAATTGAATTTTTTTAATCCAACAAAATGAACTTAGTCATTCAATGTTAAGTTTTTTTTAATCAACCTTGATAGTAAAAATTTGACAAAGAGGAAGAAAAAATGAACAAAGAAAAGGGTATGAAAAAAAAACTATTTGTTCAATCCAACTTATACTAAATTTTTGAGCCAACTTGTTCAAGGAAGAAAAATTGCCTCTTTTAAGCATTCTAAATGAGAGACATTTTATGATGTGATTTTTCATCTTCAATAACAACTTTTAAAAAATTATTGATAGAATGGCCATTAGCTATGTAATTTTGAACATTGGGAAGATAAATTCTCTTTACTAGAGAATACATATGGATTAAAAATTAACCAAAAGCTTCTACAATGAGGACATTGGATGACATAGAAAGAAGTAAAGGTTGTTGAATATAATTGGAGATCCCAAAAGGTCAATATTATAGAATGCACTAACTTATGTGAGTATAGTTAACAATGTAATAGATAGTGCACATTTCATGTAGGAAAATTAAATTTGTCTACATTTGGTAATCCAAAATTAACTTCTTTATAATTACTCATTATAGAGGAGAACAAAAAAATTTCTTTACAAGTAAAATAACAATCATTCTAAAAGTGGTTATTGTTATAGTTGAGGAACTTAAAATAAATAAATATATTCCTTAAAACCCATTCAAAACATTCCATTCATTAAAGTAATTACAAACACTCATTAACTAGGTAATCACAAATCTATTGATCAAAATATCATAGACAAAAAAAGCATTGTGAATGCCTTCATACATAGATATGTTGAATGAATTAAATATATTTAAATCTTATCATGCAATTCTACATGTTGATTATAAATTATAGAATATTTGTTCAAAAACTATTTTTTGATATTTAGTTCTAACTTAGGCATTAACTGTTATTCTTTTGAACTCTTTATGAAAGTGGATAGATCAAATTTAAGAAATCTCTCCTTTAAATTCAACCACTAATGTGTGTGTGTGTGTGTGTGTGTGTGTGTGTGTGTGTGTGTGTGTGTGTGTGTGTGTGTGTGTGTGTGTGTGTGTGTGTGTGTGTGTGTGTGTGTGTATCTATCTGTCTATATAAATATATATATCGTAGAGAGTTGGTTTCACCTTTTAAGAGATGACATCTACATTGTTAAAAATATTGTCTTTGTTCTCTCAACTTGGACTACTTCCTTTTCAAAACTTAGTATTTCTTTAAACATGGTAAAGGATTCCATTTACATTTAGGCTAATCAGTTTCTTTGGATGCAATTTTTCTATATGACAACTCTCTCATGACAAGAGCCACCCAAAGTACAATGGTGAATTGGCATCACTTCCTTTGGCAATGTCATTAGTTCAAAACCTTGCATTGTCAATATTAGAAAAAGAAAACTCTCTCATAAAAAGACACAATAGCTCTTTTTTATAAAGAAAATGGAAACTTCATAAACTATGGGTTTCTTCTCTTATTGTAGCATCTATATATTCTTTTCTTTTAAAACTTTAACCATGGTTATAGAGAATAGGTTGTGAGAACAAATAAAGAAAATGAAACAAAACAAAAAAAAATTACTCCAAAAGTAGATTAAACATTCCATTCATTCAAAGTAATTATAAACACTTCTTGATTGAGTGATCAAGGATAAACTACACAATAGGTTACAAATGAAGACTTCATTACAAAGACCACAATACATGGAGGTCTTGAACACATCAAAGATTTATATAGTTTATCATGAAATTCCACATCCAAATTCCAAACTCTATAATACTCATGTAGCATAATGCAAAGCTATTCTTATAGGCCTAGTTTTAACTTAGACATTAAGTATTATTCTTCCCACTTGACATTTCATAGAAACTAGAGTAATTAATTTCCAACTGTCAACATACAAATTGGACTATGAGAAAACTCAAACAAAGTAGTTTCACTCATTCTAGTAGGAGCATCTTTATTTATTATTTGTATAGAGCTTTCTTAATGGTGCTGAGATTCTGGACCTCTAGGAATTTGTCTCTTACATTGAAGTTTTGGCTTCATCTTTATTTATCTCAACAATCCAAATTTTGCATTTTCTTGAATGTTACTTTCCCCCTATATTTGTGGATAAGTCAACTAATTTGAAATTGACATAAAATAATTCAATTAGCCTTATTTTAGTATTGCAAAACTAAAATCAAATGGAAATACAATTATTATCCAAGAAAACCTTTGACAAAGCTTGGTCACTTGTAGAGTTTATAAGAACTCTTTTAGTGATGCCTTCATTATGTTGTGCCTTCAAGTATTCCATACTTAACTTACCACCTATATTAGAAAATAAGTAGAAAATAAAAATAGATTTTACATTTATTAAATACTACAAATTAGTGACTAATTTTATTTTTTTTCAAACTATTATTTTCATATATGCAAATCATAATTATCTATCTAACCAACAATGCTAGTATTTAGCTTTCCATACACAAATTATATAACCAAAGCTAATCCACTATACAAACATTTCAGATAAAAGAAAAACAAAATGATATAGATTTTCAACAATAATTTGTTTAAATTTTTTGATTAATTATTTATTTAGAAAATAATTTATTTTATTATTATACAATTTGATTAAATAGTCATTTAATATTAATAATTCATCTAAAAACAAATCTGAAATATATAACAGACTTTTCCATTTCCATTCACAATTAAATCTCTTACATCAAATTCTTGTCCACTGAAAACATGTTACAATCATATTCAAATTGTATTCATAAGACTACTTTGCATTTGTAATGGCCACTTCTATTATATTTATGAATCTTGGTCTTTATTTTAATAAGAGAAACTGTAGTTGATAACCGAATGATTAATAAACATGATCAGATCTTTATAGACAAGTCACCCAAATCATGACAAATAAATAGCCAAATGTCCACCAACTTCTGAACACAATGCATTCGTTCATAATATTTGAAATCAAGAAACAAAAGATCCGTTCCTAATTTTTCACGTTAATTAAATAATTAAGAAGCAAGGAGAAATGCTTACGTTTTCCTGCTGGCCTGCCGCAGCGACGAGAGAATGTTGACCGAAATAATGAGAGAGTAATAAGAAGCAACATAGTCGCAAATACAAAGCGTCTATAGAGGGCCATTAATCTCTCTGTACTTTTATCTCCAACTGCAAAGAGTCCAGACTCTTGTGCTCTGGCGAGCTGATTATCTCTTGGGTGCATTTCTCAACGAAGTTAGGCGACTTATAAAGACATAAATTTGCAAAACAAAACAAAAAAATTGCTTGAAAATTGAAGGAAATGATAGAAAATGTTGAAGGTTCAAGGCTTTTAACCCCCACAAACAATAGTTATCGTTTGATAAGACTGTTATTAAAGGTTTTATTATATATTTAACACTATTGTCTGCCACAAATATTAAAATAAACGCATGCTAAGCAACTTGGATAATATTCAAAACCGTGTATCCTAACCTGTCAGCAACTCGTTTTTAGGGAGGCTTACCAAAGAAACCACTTTGTGGTCGTCGGCAAACACTTTCGGCTTGAAGTTGCTGTACCAGAGAAAAACGACGTTGAGAAAAGCAACTGCCGCAAGTTTTTATTGTTATCTTGCACTGGTGCTAAGGGTTGGTTACATTAGACTCTCCTAGTGCATTTGGGAGGCACCTCCCTCGTTTATAAATAATATGTCTTCATGCTTTCACATACATTTGTGAATATCTATACGAGTGTGAGACAATGGAAAAGGGAAAGCCGACGGTTTTAGGGATATATATAGGCCAAACATTTCTTATAATTTTCCCGCTCCCCTATGGAGGGTGTTGGGAACGATTAAACAAAGGTTGTTAGATCAAAATTCAAATTTCTTTTAATCAAGTTGTTGGAATAATGTTTATTTATTCAGTAGTAGAAATACATTTAATGCATATTCCAGAACTTTCTACTTATTTCGTGAGGCTTCCTTCTTAGAAATGTTTAGAATGCTTCCTTTCTTCAAGCTTCTCAAGAAGTCTCTAGAAACATGTATAAGCTCTATAAATAGAGCATTCCTCTCAGCTTTAAGTGCAAGGAAAAAAAATATAATGCTTAAAGTGTGTTTATTTGATATGTTCAATCTTGTTTTGCTGTTATATTTTTCTAGCTCTGGTTTACCTCTTTATGCTATTTTGTTTTATTTAGTTCAACATT
Source organism: Cupressus sempervirens (assembly GCA_028749045.1). Classification (NCBI taxonomy): domain Eukaryota; kingdom Viridiplantae; phylum Streptophyta; class Pinopsida; order Cupressales; family Cupressaceae; genus Cupressus; species Cupressus sempervirens. The sequence continues at coordinate 171,654,829 of CM053784.1, forward strand.
GTATCAGAGTGTATTATGATTCATGGGTTGTGCTATTTTTGTTGTTATGTCAAATTCTGACTTGTTTGCAAATTTAAAATTCTATAATTACCAGATTGCTGGTTGTAAAAAAAAATTCCCACAGAAGAGAAATGCTACTAAAGTCTAATTTGATAAAATGATTGGCCTAGTCGGAAGAAAGAGCAAGCAAAGTAAGCATTATTTGGAGCAGCTAGTTCGTAAGGATTCTAAAAGGGCACCACTGTGTCTACAGAGCACATTGAAGTGTATTTTTAAAAAAAGGGTTATGCATCTTCAGCTCCTGACCAAGGTTGAAAGTGATCAAAGTTTGCAAATCGCTACCAGGAGTGTCAAAAAAATGAATCAAGGTACGCATGAGATTTGATGATAATTTTTGATGTTAACAAAGAGTGTTAAGAATTGTGTATAGCTTGGATTGGAAGGTTACAATTAATAGAATAATAATTGTTTGGTAAATGTATTTTTTTAAAGATCTGAGAAATTGTAAAGAATTTGACAAGAGAGAGAGAGAGAGAGAGAGAGAGAGAGAGAGAGAGAGAGTGTTTCATCTCAATGGGAAAAGCTAGAAGAGTTAGAAAGGAGAGGACCAATCATTTAGAAGAAGAATTAATGAAGTTAAAGAAAGAAAATGCAAGAGTAATATGTGAAAATGATGTTTTCCAAAGAGAATTGACAAAACTAAGAAATGAACTAAGTGTAGAAAGATGTAGCTTTATAGATCAGATTAATGTTTATATAGAAGCAAATGGAGAATTAGAACAAAAATTAAAGATGTTTGATGATGTTAAGAAAAGAAATGAAGAATTAAAGGACAAAATGAAGAGACTAAAAGAAGAGAATGACTTGTTAAAGGATAGACTAATTCAATCAGTTATTGAAAGAAATACACATGTGAAGACAAAATTATTATATGATGTTTCATGTAGTATAGATGACTTGAATTCACCACTAGAAAAGTATGATTCTGTTGAAGTTGTTTGTGATAAAGAATGTAAGAAAGAGTATTAAAATGTGGCATCAAATACTACTAGTTGTGATAATAGGAATGTTGGTTGAAATATCATGAAGAAAATAGGTTACAAAGGTAAAGGATTGGGAAAACATGAACAAGGAATCATAGAACCGATTCTATCAACAATGAGATCAAAGGTTGAAGGACTAGGATATGCAACAGATGAAAGAAATAATTTCATTGGTTCAAGAAAATTTGTTCAAAGTAAACAATATATGCAATGTGCAAATTGTAATAGGAAAGGACACACAGAAGACAAGTATTGGGATCTACATCCATGTAATATTTGTGGCTTAAAGAGTCATAGTGAAAAGATGTGTTGGAATAGAAAGTGCAAAAATATTTGTATGGGCAAGTGCTTTAAAATGGACTTTGGATGGAGCTATGGATCAAGTTCACAAAAGATTGTCAATACAATCAAAGGTTTGTTTAAATACAAATCTTCAAGTGTGAGAAATAATTAAAATCCATCAAAATGTGAATTCTCAAGGAGTACAAATGGTTTGAGAAAATCAGAATCGTTGTTCAGTAAGACATCCATGAAGAATGAGATTTCATAAAGGAGAAAATCCTAAAGATAGTTTCCTCATTATTGAGATGATATTTGTGCCAAGCCTTTGAATGGTTTATGGTAATCCATAATCACTTGCTTGGGTGAAAAACTTAAAGAAAAAAGAAATTGTATTAGTTGGAAAATCCCAAATGGTTATGGGTGAACTAGTAAAAAATCAAAAGTATAATGACAAGAGGAATAAAGTGATAATGATACTAGGAACCAAAATCGTATGTGGTAAATGGGTACCTAAAATGGCTTGATGTCAAGACCCATGTCCTATTTGATTAATTTCTCCCACATATAGATCCATTAGTGGTAGAAATTAAGAGAGGGTGTTGGAATAATGTTTATTTATTCAATGGTAGGAATACATTTAATGCATACTCCAAAACTTTCTACTTATCTCGTGAAGCTTCCTTCTTAGAAATCTCTAGAATGCTTCCTTTCGTGAAGGTTCTCAACAGTCTCTAGAAATATGTATAAGCTCTATAAATAGAGCATTCCTCTCATTTGTAAGTGCAAGAAGAAAAATTATAGTGCTTTAATAATAAAGTGTGTATATTTGATATGTTCAATCTTGTTTTGTTGCTATATTTTTTCTAGCTCCATTTTCACTCTTTATGCTACTTTGTTTTGTTTTGTTCTACACAAGCTCTAGGAATTGCAACTATACCCGTATCTCCATAAAAAATTATACCTAAGAGATTGAAATTGTAAGGATGTCTTTAATTTTTATAAGTAACATTTTAAATTAAATATTAAAAATACTAACTACTATATTTTGTCTTTTATAAAAACCAATATAGATATATTAAACAAATCTATCTTAACAAATGTCGATAGATATCCACTATAGAATAAAAATTTAATTTGCTACATCTAAATTTTTTTTTTAATCTTTTTTTTTTAATTTTTAAAATATTTACTTTATTTCCATTTATTTATTTTTTTACTAACTTAAGCTTTTTATTTTAATTTCTAAAAAAATTGGATGATTTAAACAAATATTTTATGTGGTATTTATTAAATTTCTATTAAAAGTATTTTCTATTTATAATAAGATTTAAACTTTTGACATGTATATGGTTGTCAAATTTAACCTAGAAAAATAAAAGTTAACATTAACACATTCACACCATCCCACTCCACCCATTCTGCCATTGTAGAATGCCTCTCTACATTAAATATTAAATATGTTAAGGAATATCATTCTTAATATGCTTATCTCATTTAAATCATATTGAGTTATAATAAGTGATAGTTTTCAATTTCATGTTCATCAATATCCACATACAAAGGAGAATGGAGACAATACAACACAATCTCTTGGGATAAGGTGGCTCAGTCTCACCATGATTTATTTCTATATGTGTACTTTCTCAAAAAGTTGCTAAATGAAGTTGGATTCTTTGACAAGAAAAGACTTGCAGTAGAAAAATAAAAACCTTCTATTTTTTGGCAATTTATTCTCTTATGCTTTTTTTCATGCAAGGGTTGTGCATAAGGAAGTTTCTAAAATAATTTGTAGATGTGTTGAATGTAGACACTTTAGAAATTGTTTCCTCTTGTACAAAAATTCTATATATATAAAGCATTGTTGTAGAGAATTAACAGAGAGATGAGAAGTTATTTGCATAGGGTTATGCTGCTAGATATTCTCCAAAATGGAGCAAGATGTATATCTCCATGTTAAGACTAAAAATGTATTCTAACTTGTTCTTGAATAATACATTAGCTTGATGGTCTAGAGGGTGAGGTTTTTACCTAGAAAGATTTTCCCCACGTATATATGTGTTCTCTATTCTATCTCATTCTTCTAGTTTTATGATTGTAGAAAAATAATCTATTTGTTGTAATGCTGCTAAAATTTATTTAAATCGATAAATTGTAATCACTTTCCTTTAAGGTTTTAACCATGGGGGAAATCAACTATGTTTGTTTTCACTTTTATTGCATAGTAGTGTTCATTTATATATTTTTATCAAAAGTTATTCAAAGAACTATTGGATACATGATGTGCATATTAATCTTAGATGATTTTCAAGGGTGCTCTCAATTCCCTTCACAACCAACTTTTATTTTAGTTGTTATAATTTCTTTTGATTCAAAGGGTGTGTCCTTATTCTAAGTAGATGCGAAAATATGTAATTTTTTCTAAAGATTGATATGTTAGTAACATTTGTATTCATGTCTATAGATAAAGAAGACACTATTCATCTATATTTTAGTGGTAACATCTTATTTTAAGCTAATAATCATACTTTTGATTAGCTAAAATGCCACATTCATACCCTCAAAAATTATCGTTTGACATCAATTTACATTTAATTACTTGATTAACAAGTCTTTGATAAGCTGCCCTCAATGTGTAGCAAAAAATGAGTTTTTGATAATAAAATTGCATTTTAATTATTTGATTATTAAGCTTTATTCGCCCTTACATTCATGTCATCTCTTACACCTATAAATCACCAATGCAACTATACATTAATGGGGTAAGCACTTAGAATATAAACAATGAAGCAAGGAAAAAATAGTCAAACTAGAATATTAGAGATTGAATTTGAAACATATATCCTTTACAAACAACCCTTTTTTTTTTAGTTGTTATGATTTCTTTTGTTTTAAAGGGTGTGTCCTTATTCTAAATACATGCACAAATATGCAATTTTTTCTAAAGATGGATGTGTTGGTAACATTCATAATTACACCCATAGATAAATAAGACTGTATTCATCAATATTTTAGAGGTAACATGCTGTTTTAAGATATTAATTATACACTTGATTAATTAAAATGTCACATTTGTACCCTCAAAACATAAGTTTTTGACACAAATTTATGCTTAATTGCATGATTAATAACCCCTGTATAAGAAACCCTCAATAGATGACAAAATGTGAGTTTTTGACATAAATTTTCATTTTAATTATTTGATTATTAAGCCTTTGATAAATTACCATTACATACATGTCAACCCTTACACCTCTAAATCACCATTGCAACTTTATAATAATGGGGTTAGCACTTAGAATATAAATAATGAAGCAAGAAAAATATAGTCAAACTAGAATATTAGAAATTAAAGTTGAAACATGCATCTCTTACACCTATAAACAACCATTATACCTCTTTTTTAATATAATGAATACATAAAAAATAATCAATGAAACAAGAAAATTATTAGAAATAATAATATTAAATATTAGGTTTAAAACATGTATCTCCTACACATATAAATCATCATTGCATCTTTATATGAATGGGATGATCACTTGCAATGCAACCAATGAAGTGACAAAAAATAAATAAAAAATCAATGAAATCTTAAAGATTAGTTTTGAAATATAGACCTAGTACAATTGATCTTCAAGATTTGATAATATTTTAAAAATAATCAATGAATCAAGAAAAAAGTAAAAAATAAGAATATTGAATATTAGGTTTGAAACATCTATCTCCTACACTTATAAATCATCATTGCATCTTTATATTAATGGGATGATCACTTGCAATGCAACCAATGAAGTGACAAAAAAAAAATAAAAAACAATGAAAACTTAAGGATTAGTGTTGAAATATAGACCTAGTACAATTGATCTTCAAGATTTGATTCTCTATATTATAACTTATAGATCATTTATATATTGTCTTAATATTATACATTCTATCATAAAATATATCAACCTTTCATGTTATGATTGACTATAACAATAAAAAATCTTTTATAAAAATTACATTTATGTGTATGAGTGTAGGATGTGCTTACATATATGTGTATATATGTTTATGTGCATATTTGTAGTACATGCATGTATGTCTAGACACACACATACATACACACAAATACTTCTAGAAAATATTTCTATGTATATTTGTGATTAAAATTATTCTTATAATATTATAAAAATATTATCAAGACTTATGTTAAGTATACCTAGATAATGGTTAAAAATTTAGAGATATTAATTATTATTTTGAAAATTCTAATTAAATTTATTGACACAAATATACATTTATTATTATTTAAATATGAAGGCTTTAACAAGATACTCTTACATACATGTATTTTAATACACTTGTAAGAAACCATTACACTTTATATAAATAACATAACCACTTATACTATGAACAAAGAAATGAGAAAAATGTTGATTATTAAATATTAGGGTTCAAGCATAAATCCCATACACTTATAAATGATATTAGCACCTCTATATTTAATTGTATAAAAACGTAAAATATGACTAATAACGAAAAAAAATTATAAAATAAATTGAAAAGTTAAAAGATAGAGTTAAAGAATATGAATATTAGAATTAATCTTTAAGATTTCCTTCTCCTTGTAACTTTAAAATATAGTTTTATATTTTCTAGATTTCATCAATTTTAAAAATATATCTTATTTACCTCTAATGTAATATATTTAAAAATTAAATATAAAAATAATATTATTCTTACCTATTTTATTACTAATATGGTAATATGATAATTTTATTTATTTAATAAATAAAATCATTAGAAAAATATATGTTTAGCTGCAAATACAAGCATTGACTATAATACTTTCAGCATATCATTAAAGGTTTATAAGGTACAATAATTATTAATATTTTGGTATTTTGGGATGAATTTAATGTGTGTTCCTTTTTTGGCACATTTTATTTTAATAATTGTAATGTTCATCAATGTTTCCCAAACACTATTTTAAAGCTTGCTAAAGAATAAGGCAACAAACTATTGCCTTTATTCCTTTTTAACATAAGATAATAAAAGAATGTTAAATTTTCTTGAGAAAACACAATACTATTTGTTTACACTTTCTCTAAACATAATAATATTAGTTTTAGATTTTCTAGTAGAAAATTCAAGCTAAAGTGGTCCCTAATAGGAAGTATATATCCTAAAGGAAGATAATCCTTTTCTTTGCTTTGTTTGGAAAAAGATAAGCATTTAAATTGGTCTCTGATATATGACTACTAGTTTTTCTTCTTCTTCAAAAGATATATAAATTGATTTTATTTATAAGTAATGAGATGTAAATTCCATAAATATATTCTTATTTTTTAAAATTTTGAACCTAAGAAATTTTCCTTTAATTCACAAGTCTCAAATTTGGGAGGACTAGATAGGATTGACAACCGCATGGACATATGACATATATTTTATATAAATTTATGCTCTATTGAGAAATATTTATGTGTACAAGACCTTGTTAGCAAATAATTCATATGCAAAAAAAAAAGTGAACATACTTTTGGCTAGTGAAATGGCATTGTAAGAAAACAAAAGTTGTATGTGTATAAGAATGAAAAATGTCAATGAGTGTACCATATCAATTGTGAAAGATTGGTATTGAAAATATGAGTTTGAAAGAGCTAAATGTAATTATAGGAGTCTATATGGGAGCTTGTCAATATCACTTCTTGCAACATAATTCCTCAAGTTGTATAGTATGAGTAAATTAGTATTTTTTTTGAAATTTAAAATTGATATCCCTACAAACATTAGAGGAAGAGTGATGAAGCAAGGTGTGTTTCACTCTTGAAGATGGGTGGCCAAATTAGCAATAAATCCTTGACATATTCCTCAAAGATTCCTACAGAATCATCCATAATTGGAAATCAAAAGGTAGGATAGGAGATGCTTGTAGATTTCTCATAATGAAGCTTTTAACCTTTCTTAAATGTTACAATGTTAAGAAACTTACATTTTAGCAAAATAAAATAATTTTACAACTTCCTCAAATCAATAGAATTTTATAGAAATTAAAAATGTAAATAATAGTAAAATATATTGATAACAAACTATTTATGGGCTCAATAGTTTTTATTGTTCACTTTCTTCTATCATGCTAAGATCAAGTTTCATCACTTCTTGATATAATTTTTGGTTGATCCCTTGGCCATCAAGCATAATTTTCCTTTTAGGTTTGAAAGGATGTAGATGGAACACCCATGTTTGATATTCTTGTTTATGATTGGTGGAAGGTGATGGTTCATGGATTGACCATGTTTAGGATACATAAAAAATCAATCATATTAAAAGTAAAGTCAAATCTTTGAACAAGGAAACTTTTAGAATATTTTCACCAAAGAACTAACATAAAAAAGGACCTAGATGAAAATACTAAAGGCTATCCAAGTAGATGGGGATTATTAGGGTAAATTTGAGGAGGAAAAATATTTAGTTGTGACGTATCATGATATCGTGGCCAAAGAGAAGATTCACTAAAGATAAAGATCAAGAACCCTCTAGTTGAAGAGTGGAGAGAGGAGCACTAGGGTTTTTCATCTGATGATGTCTGAACATAGAACTTCCAAAAGGATTTTAAATATCACTTTAGAGATAGGATATTTGCAATCTAATGGGGATCTTTCTAAATCTTTTGTGGATTTCTTCTCCAATTTTTAAACAAAACAGTTCTAATCTTTTCCCTAAAAGTCAAAAAAAACTTTTGGCTTCCATTCCTTTGATACTAGATGACAACATTAATAAAATTTTGGTTTCTATTCCTTCAATGAATGTCATAAAAAATGAGGTGTTTTCTTTTGAAGGAGAGAAGTTCCTAGGGGTTGATGGTTTACATTTTTTTTCTCTTTCAACAAATTTTCAAGTCAGTGGGGTTAGAGATGTGTGTAGTTGTTAGAGATTTGTTTGTATCTATGAAGCACCTTAAAGAAAAAAATTCTACTTTTATAGTTTTGATCCCTAAGAAAGAGGGCACTAGAATGGTGACAACATATAGATTGACTAGTTTGTACAATTTCGCATATAACGTGTTCCCTAAAGTCATGACCTCAAGATTGTTGTTTATTTTGCCTTTGATTATTTGATTAGAACAAAATGGTTTTATTTTGAGCGGGAAAATTTTGGGTTCCATTATCAAAGTCCATGAGGTGATACACTCTACTAATACTTCAAATTCACAGGGTTTTCTCCACAAGATTGACTTGTCTAAACCTTATCATAGAGTTGACCAGGACTTTAAGTTCAAAGTATTAAAGAATTTTGGGTTTGGGAATGATTTAATTTAGCTTGTTTCACAATTGGTTGAGATGTCCTTTTCAATGATCATAGTTAATGGTTCCTCTTAAACTTTTTTCAAAACTAGAAAAAGAGTGAGACAAGGAGATCCTCTTTATCTTATCCTTTGTTGCAATTACAATTGAGAAACTAGGTAGATTTTCCAGTTCTCATGTGTTTGATGGTCTGGTAGCAAGCATTCAACTTTCTTATGATCACCTCACTTAATCTCATGAGAAATGTGCTGATGATAAAATTATGATGGTGGAATCTTTGATTATGAGAGCAAGAAACTTTAAAGATTTCCTTCAAGTGTGCATTAAGGCCTTGGGATAATTGTTTAATTAGGAGAAATGATGCATCTTCTTTATCAACACTCCTATTCCTAGACTAGGGCATAGTGCTGGAATCTAGGAATGTAAAGTCGAGAACATGCTTTGTTACTATTTGAGGCTTCCTTTAGGATTGAAACATTCATTGGCCTTATGGGCTAAGATGGTTGATAGATTTAATGAAAAAAAGGCTGGTTTAAAAGCTTACCTCATATACCAAGTAGGAAAAATCATAATTCAAAACATGGTTATTTATGCTCTTAGTCTATTTATAATTTTAGATATGTTTTTGGATAAAATAGAAAAAATATAGAGAAATTTTCTCTGGTCTCAAGTGGAGGTCAAAAAAAGGTTGGCTCTAGTTGCTTGGGATAAAGTCTACAATGAAAAAGGAATTGGTGGACTTAGATTGTGCTATATCAAATTATTTAATTTGACACTCTTGGCAAAGAAAATTTGAGACATTTTTGAAGAAAATAAATATTGGAATAAAATCCTAAAGGATAAGTACCTTACCAATCATGAGCCTTCTATGTAGAATCTTATTTAAAAAATATTTTTATTTAATTATGATTAGATTGGTCATACATACACCTAGTTTTTTTCCCCATTAAAAAAAAAAATTCTTTCACCAAATAGATTAATTTCTTTCACATGCTAACTAGTAGTTTTGAAGCTAAATTCAATTTTCTAAAAATTCCATTGTTTCATATTTTTGATATAATGTACTTAACTTATCAAATTTTTTACATAAAGTTCCCTAACTCAGCTTTAGGGAAATCTTATTACCACTTGAGGTCTTACTTTGGCCAACCATGATCTTGACCATAGCTAAGAACAGAGGAGGACTAGATCTCTCAAGAAAAAAATTATCCCTTTTATCTTGTGAGACCAACAATGAGATTAACTTTTTTAATTTATTTATATAAACAAATATAAAACCATGAGATTCAAGATTTTTATTTCTCAATTAGGAGATGATATACTACTTATAAGGTTCCACCCTCCTTATTACCTTATCTAACTCCATTATATTGGCTAAATAGATGTCATGGAAGCATGATCGAATCTTCACGAAATGAGAAGTCTGCACACAAAGACACAAATATGAATTTCCTATTATGGTTGTACATGATTTCCTTCTAGCCTCTCATGTTAAAGGTCCTATGAAAGGAAATTTGCAAAAGAACTTTTAACCAAATGGATTGAAGACAAAAAGTGTAAAATAACTAATAAAATAATAATTATAAATTTTCTTAATGGTTTTAGGTTTGTATACAGTTATTCATTTCTACCCTAGTTCCAGTAAAATCTCACCCAAAATTCATGAGTCAATTTTGGAATGATGAAGTAGATAATAGCCAAAGTAGTATTTTTACATCTTATTGATAATATTGTATTTTATTGTGAATGGGTATGTGTAGGATCATGGTGTGCCAAAAAGTGGTGATCTGAAAAATATGTAGTTATGAAATGCCTCAAAGAATTTCAAAATCTATTCCAACTTTTTGTTGAGATAATGGGTGTTGCACACATTGCATAATATTGTTATTTTATTTTATTATGTAATGTTGTACCTAGATGGACGTGCAACATGTAAAGATTCTCATGGAATATTTTTGATGAGTTGTATTGTAACATTGTGATAATATTTTATATAATTATTTAATATTGGGGAAAAGAATTAAATGCCCAATATTAAATGTGGGGTCAGTGGGTTAGGTAGCACATGGTTTTAGCACATGGTTTATGTAATACCACTTGGTGGTTTTGTGGGACTTGCTACTATATAAGCAGCCACAAGGGTAGTTGTTGTATAGAGATAGAAAAAGAGTGACAAGGAGAAGACAAAAGGCAAGAGTCGAGCACGACAAGGCTTGACAGGTTAGCCAAGGGAGCATTTGTGAAGGTTGAAAGCATGGCATGGGATGTGTGGATTCATGCTTGTTCACATAGTTTGCCCGGTTGTGGCTATGGCCATGAAGGCTTCCATGGTTGTATGGCAATGGTATTTTTGCTGAATAATACATGATGATGGATGCTTTTGGAGGCTGGGTTTTTCCCTCAATGAGGGTTTCCCAGGGTATATCTTGTGTCACAATTTTGTGGGTATGTCATCTATTTTCTTGCATGTGGATTTTAATTCCATGTTTATTTCAGATCTATTATGGGTTATGTGGAAACGGTTATATTCTTTATTGTCAAGTTTCCTTACAAGTGGTATCAGAGCTATGGTTTTATTATTGTAACCCTAGATTGAATCCATGGGAATGCATGAGACGATAATAGAAAGGGCAAGATATATGAATGATTTATTGTAGATCTAAGGGTTTTGGGTTTGCTGTTATGATGGGATGTTAAAAGATTTGGGCATGTGAAATTGTTGGACAAAAAGATTTTTTGGATGTTTCATTTAAATGAGGGTTTTGGGGGGTAGCATGCAGAAATGACCTCCTGGGTAAATATAGACCTCACCATTGGATCCGGATCGACATTTCCATAAATTTTGATATATAATATGCCCTAATTTGGCCATGTTAAGAGAAAATGAAAGAGTTTTTTGGTTTCAGCCCATGATGGCCATCAAATTTAATCCCGTCGGAATTTTCGTCACTGAAAAAAAATAAAAAATGAAAAATCGTACTGAATATGATAAAAAGACTGTCTTAGTAAAATGGCCATAACTTTCTCTCAGAATATCGGATTTCAGAGTTCTTATAGGCATTGAAAAGCTAATTCAGAGCACTACAAGATGGTGTAGGTTTGGTTCTATAATTTTGAGACTTTGTCAGGTTTTCAAAACCCTAATGTCAGACGTTATTTATTTTGAGCACGAATTAGGGCATAACTTGGGCATACGGAGTCAGATTTTGGACTTCAAGTAGTCAACGAAAAGCTCTTGGAGAGCTCTACACATTGGTTCATATTTGGTGTAGGTTTGGCATGATTTATTTATTGATATATTGATATAAATAGTTTATAGGTATATTTTGACTATGGTAACATTGTGAGTTTATGGCATTGGAGATTTAAGAGTTGATGTCATTGTATACTCAGTTCATATTTCAGTTTGGTCTCATGATGATATGGTTATCAATGTTTGGTTTGGATATGCATGATGACTTGTTGGGTCTACAAGTTGTGCAATGTTGTAAGCGGTCTATACTTACAAGTTGCATTTATAGCTTGGTTATGGGTTGTCTTTGCCCATTGATCTTTCATTATTGATGCATATTCAGATTGGTGGCTTGGATTTGGGTTGTCTATGCCCTAAGTCACATGATTTTATCTTCATGTAGAAGGGATGAGATGTTGTTACCAGGTATAGTCATGGCAGAGGATTGTGGTTGACTATTTTATGCTGACAGGTTGGACATATTGAGAACCAGATGCTCAGTTCATGGATGTGATCATGGTGTCATGGATTTTGGCATGACATGATTAGTTATACAGGTACATCCTTGATGTTCATTAGCTTGGATTTCTGATTCAGTTATGGTGGTATATCTTCTTGGTAGAGGATCATGGTTATTTGGTTTCTTTTGAGGAGCTCATGATGTGCACTTTGAGTTCTTTGATGGTTTGATGCTTTGGTTGATTCTCATGGTTAGAGGATGGTTATTTTTTCATCATTATGTCATAAATAGCTTGGATACACAGTTTAGTGGGAGCTTGTGATAGTGATGGGGTGACAGTGCAGGATTAGTTCTTGGTTTGGTTTATATCTTCTTGGTTTGGAGAGGATGGATTTTATGATGCCATAGGTGACTTGGTACCACGGTTGAGTGGGAGTTTTTGGCATTGATATATTTATTGAGTGTTTGCAGATGTTGGAGGTTTGTCTTAGATCCTGTTGCTGCAGAAGCGTCTTTGACATTTGCATGGTGCACTTGTTATCTTCATGGTGTTTGAAGATGGTTAGATCTTGAGGACTCATGGAGTTCTTGGTTATCTTCATGGTGTATGGAGATGGTTCTTCCTGGTATGTGGAGATGGTTTTCTTCATGGTGTGTGGAGATGGTTGCATCTTGAGGACTCATAGGGTTCTTGGCAAAGGTGTGGTTTATGCTTTTATTTGGCATGTTATCCTTGGTGTGAGGACAGTTTCATTATTATGTCATGGTATACTCTTGATACGCGTTTAGAGTTGTGACATGTTATGGTATGTTCATGTGGAGCATGTTATCTCTTTGGTTGAGATGGTAAGATCATGTTGTCATGTTTATGTTCCTGAGGCCATGGTTGGAACTTTGACATTGATCTTGGTTTAGTTTCTTGGTATTGAGTACACTGATCATAAGCTAGATACTTCATGATATTGCTATGTTGCATTTGGAGTTGGCATGGATTGATTGGTTACAGGTGCTCATGGATACTTAGAGATGGTGGTGATGCTGATTTCTCTTGAATTAGAGAAGTATTTGTTGGGATGGTTGATGGTTTCTATAGGAAGTCAGAGGGGCAGTCACCTGATATAGACTTGAGAGGAGATTGTTCTTAGATGAGTCTTGGTTGGAGACTTGGGTATCTTGATGAGCATTCTCATTCCCCACTCTTGGTCTACTCGGCGATTTGCTACTTGAGAGGTATAGCCCATTGTTTCTCTCAGTTGCATTATATTTATGCTTGTCTTTCATGGATATGGATCTTGAGCTATGGTACATGAGTTAGTTCTAGAGGGTCCATTTGAGAGATGGTTTAGCATTGGTTATCTCCATGTGCATATGTTGTTATGCTAGTTGAGTTTGGGAGATGGTTTTATATTGGGCATATTCTTTGGATTAGGAATGGTTATTCCTTGGTTTAGGAATGGTTTATTGAGTTTGATCTTCTTGTGAGAGGCTTACATCCATGATGAGTTATATGGTATGGCTTGGGTGTTGTTGATGCTTCTTGTTGGGGTTTTATGGAGGAGATCATACTTGCACAGTTTACACCTAGAGGTGTGTGTAGAAGGACATGATACAAGTTATGATTTGCATGGTTTCTCTAGTCTTGGTTATCTTCCTAGATGTTCAATTTTGACTACATTGGATTTGAGATTGGTTAGAGATTATGATCACTGGTTTGTGCTCATGTATGTCATGTGAGAGATGACATGGTTATTCCTTTATCTCTTTCCTCTGTTGGTTGTGGATAATTTGGGAGACTATTGGAGACTTTTTATGAGAGTTGTTCTTGCAGGATATTAGTTTATGTATTGTGGATGTCCTTGATGCTACATGGATTCACTTCTTTGAGATGTGTTGAGTGGATTGGTTATAGATTTGACATTATCTTTTGCAGTGGGAGCTTCTTGGTATATATGTGGCAGGTATTGCTCTTGAAGCTTGTGATTGCAGGTTGCAGATTGGATATGTCGGTGATATAAGATTCACTTGTTATACCTTTGAGGTATGGATAGTTGGATGGGTTTGGCACTTTGCTGTGGGTGCTATTTCAGCTATGGATATTTTGACAACTATGGATACATTTGATTACCTTTGGATCAAGTTATTTGTGCTTGGAATTTTAGTTGGTACAGGATTTTATGATCTTCTAATGCGACAGGTTGGGTGGCTTTCTCTTTGGATGGCTTCTATGTACGTCCAATGGCAGTGGCATAATAGGAGGTGAGATCATTCATATTCGAGATGCTGGATACTTTGATTTTGTTGCGGGTACCAAGATGGAGCACTTGGTGTATTTTGATCCATGATGGTGGATGTGCTTGGAGGGATTATTCCCTTATTCATTTATGTGGCTACGGATTGACCCTATGCAATGTATACAACAAGTGGGAGATTTTTGAGATAATGGGTGTTGCACACATTGCATAATATTGTTATTTTATTTTATTATGTAATGCTGTACCTAGATGGACGTGCAACATGTAAAGATTCCTATGGAATATTCTTGATGAGTTGTATTGTAACATTGTGATAATATTTTATGTAATTATTTAATATTGGGGAAAAGAATTAAATGCACAATATTAAATGTGGGGTCAATGGGTTAGGTAGCACATGGTTTTAGCACATGGTTTATGTAATACCACTTGGTGGTTTTGTGGGACTTGCTACTATATAAGCAGCCACAAGGGTAGTTGTTGTATAGAGATAGAAAAAGAGTGACAAGGAGAAGACAAAAGGCAAGAGTCGAGCACGACAAGGCTTGACAAGTTAGCCAAGGGAGCATTTGTGAAGGTTGAAAGCATGGCATGGGATGTGTGGATTCATGCTTGTTCACATAGTTTGCCCGGTTGTGGCTATGGCCATGAAGGCTTCCATGGTTGTATGGCAATGGTATTTTTGCTGAATAATACATGATGATGGATGCTTTTGGAGGCTGGGTTTTTCCCTCAATGAGGGTTTCCCAGGGTATATCTTGTGTCACAATTTTGTGGGTATGTCATCGATTCTCTTGCATGTGGATTTTAATTCCATGTTTATTTCAGATCTATTATGGGTTATGTGGAAACGGTTATATTCTTTATTGTCAAGTTTCCTTACAAGTGGTATCAGAGCTATGGTTTTATTATTGTAACCCTAGATTGAATCCATGGGAATGCATGAGAGGATAATAGAAAGGGCAAGATATATGAATGATTTATTGCAGATCTAAGGGTTTTGGGTTTGCTGTTATGATGGGATGTTAAAAGATTTGGGCATGTGAAATTGTTGGACAAAAAGATTTTTTGGATGTTTCATTTAAATGAGGGTTTTGGGGGGTAGCATGCAGAAATGACCTCCTGGGTAAAAACAGACCTCACCATTGGATCCGGATCGACATTTCCATAAATTTTGATATATAATATGCCCTAATTTGGCCATGTTAAGAGAAAATGAAAGAGTTTTTTGGTTTCAGCCCATGATGGCCATCAAATTTAATCCCGTCGGAATTTTCGTCACTGAAAAAAAATAAAAAATGAAAAATCGTACTGAATATGATAAAAAGACTGTCTTAGTAAAATGGCCATAACTTTCTCTCAGAATATCGGATTTCAGAGTTCTTACAGGCATTGAAAAGCTAATTCAGAGCACTACAAGATGGTGTAGGTTTGGTTCTATAATTTTGAGACTTTGTCAGGTTTTCAAAACCCTAATGTCAGACGTTATTTATTTTGAGCACGAATTAGGGCATAACTTGGGCATACGGAGTCAGATTTTGGACTTCAAGTAGTCAACGAAAAGCTCTTGGAGAGCTCTACACATTGGTTCATATTTGGTGTAGGTTTGGCATGATTTATTTATTGATATATTGATATAAATAGTTTATAGGTATATTTTGACTATGGTAACATTGTGAGTTTATGGCATTGGAGATTTAAGAGTTGATGTCATTGTATACTCAGTTCATATTTCAGTTTGGTCTCATGATGATATGGTTATCAATGTTTGGTTTGGATATGCATGATGACTTGTTGGGTCTACAAGTTGTGCAATGTTGTAAGCGGTCTATACTTACAAGTTGCATTTATAGCTTGGTTATGGGTTGTCTTTGCCCATTGATCTTTCATTATTGATGCATATTCAGATTGGTGGCTTGGATTTGGGTTGTCTATGCCCTAAGTCACATGATTTTATCTTCATGTAGAAGGGATGAGATGTTGTTACCAGGTACAGTCATGGCAGAGGATTGTGGTTGACTATTTTATGCTGACAGGTTGGACATATTGAGAACCAGATGCTCAGTTCATGGATGTGATCATGGTGTCATGGATTTTGGCATGACATGATTAGTTATACAGGTACATCCTTGATGTTCATTAGCTTGGATTTCTGATTCAGTTATGGTGGTATATCTTCTTGGTAGAGGATCATGGTTATTTGGTTTCTTTTGAGGAGCTCATGATGTGCACTTTGAGTTCTTTGATGGTTTGATGCTTTGGTTGATTCTCATGGTTAGAGGATGGTTATTTTTTCATCATTATGTCATAAATAGCTTGGATACACAGTTTAGTGGGAGCTTGTGATAGTGATGGGGTGACAGTGCAGGATTAGTTCTTGGTTTGGTTTATATCTTCTTGGTTTGGAGAGGATGGATTTTATGATGCCATAGGTGACTTGGTACCACGGTTGAGTGGGAGTTTTTGGCATTGATATATTTATTGAGTGTTTGCAGATGTTGGAGGTTTGTCTTAGATCCTGTTGCTGCAGAAGCGTCTTTGACATTTGCATGGTGCACTTGTTATCTTCATGGTGTTTGAAGATGGTTAGATCTTGAGGACTCATGGAGTTCTTGGTTATCTTCATGGTGTATGGAGATGGTTCTTCCTGGTATGTGGAGATGGTTTTCTTCATGGTGTGTGGAGATGGTTGCATCTTGAGGACTCATAGGGTTCTTGGCAAAGGTGTGGTTTATGCTTTTATTTGGCATGTTATCCTTGGTGTGAGGACAGTTTCATTATTATGTCATGGTATACTCTTGATACGCGTTTAGAGTTGTGACATGTTATGGTATGTTCATGTGGAGCATGTTATCTCTTTGGTTGAGATGGTAAGATCATGTTGTCATGTTTATGTTCCTAAGGCCATGGTTGGAACTTTGACATTGATCTTGGTTTAGTTTCTTGGTATTGAGTACACTGATCATAAGCTAGATACTTCATGATATTGCTATGTTGCATTTGGAGTTGGCATGGATTGATTGGTTACAGGTGCTCATGGATACTTAGAGATGGTGGTGATGCTGATTTCTCTTGAATTAGAGAAGTATTTGTTGGGATGGTTGATGGTTTCTATAGGAAGTCAGAGGGGCAGTCACCTGATATAGACTTGAGAGGAGATTGTTCTTAGATGAGTCTTGGTTGGAGACTTGGGTATCTTGATGAGCATTCTCATTCTCCACTCTTGGTCTACTCGGCGATTTGCTACTTGAGAGGTATAGCCCATTGTTTCTCTCAGTTGCATTATATTTATGCTTGTCTTTCATGGATATGGATCTTGAGCTATGGTACATGAGTTAGTTCTAGAGGGTCCATTTGAGATATGGTTTAGCATTGGTTATCTCCATGTGCATATGTTGTTATGCTAGTTGAGTTTGGGAGATGGTTTTATATTGGGCATATTCCTTGGATTAGGAATGGTTATTCCTTGGTTTAGGAATGGTTTATTGAGTTTGATCTTCTTGTGAGAGGCTTACATCCATGATGAGTTATATGGTATGGCTTGGGTGTTGTTGATGCTTCTTGTTGGGGTTTTATGGAGGAGATCATACTTGCACAGTTTACACCTAGAGGTGTGTGTAGAAGGACATGATACAAGTTATGATTTGCATGGTTTCTCTAGTCTTGGTTATCTTCCTAGATGTTCAATTTTGACTACATTGGATTTGAAATTGGTTAGAGATTATGATCACTGGTTTGTGCTCATGTATGTCATGTGAGAGATGACATGGTTATTCCTTTATCTCTTTCCTCTGTTGGTTGTGGATAATTTGGGAGACTATTGGAGACTTTTTATGAGAGTTGTTCTTGCAGGATATTAGTTTATGTATTGTGGATGTCCTTGATGCTACATGGATTCACTTCTTTGAGATGTGTTGAGTGGATTGGTTATAGATTTGACATTATCTTTTGCAGTGGGAGCTTCTTGGTATATATGTGGCAGGTATTGCTCTTGAAGCTTGTGATTGCAGGTTGCAGATTGGATATGTCGGTGATATAAGATTCACTTGTTATACCTTTGAGGTATGGATAGTTGGATGGGTTTGGCACTTTGCTATGGGTGCTATTTCAGCTATGGATATTTTGACAACTATGGATACATTTGATTACCTTTGGATCAAGTTATTTGTGCTTGGAATTTTAGTTGGTACAAGATTTTATGATCTTCTAATGCGACAGGTTGGGTGGCTTTCTCTTTGGATGGCTTCTATGTATGTCCAATGGCAGTGGCATAATAGGAGGTGAGATCATTCATATTCGAGATGCTGGATACTTTGATTTTGTTGCGGGTACCAAGATGGAGCACTTGGTGTATTTTGATCCATGATGGTGGATGTGCTTGGAGGGATTATTCCCTTGTTCATTTATGTGGCTACGGATTGACCCTATGCAATGTATACAACAAGTGGGAGATTTTTGAGATAATGGGTGTTGCACACATTGCATAATATTGTTATTTTATTTTATTATGTAATGCTGTACCTAGATGGACGTGCAACATGTAAAGATTCCTATGGAATATTCTTGATGAGTTGTATTGTAACATTGTGATAATATTTTATGTAATTATTTAATATTGGGGAAAAGAATTAAATGCACAATATTAAATGTGGGGTCAATGGGTTAGGTAGCACATGGTTTTAGCACATGGTTTATGTAATACCACTTGGTGGTTTTGTGGGACTTGCTACTATATAAGCAACCACAAGGGTAGTTGTTGTATAGAGATAGAAAAAGAGTGACAAGGAGAAGACAAAAGGCAAGAGTCGAGCACGACAAGGCTTGACAGGTTAGCCAAGGGAGCATTTGTGAAGGTTGAAAGCATGGCATGGGATGTGTGGATTCATGCTTGTTCACATAGTTTGCCCGGTTGTGGCTATGGCCATGAAGGCTTCCACGGTTGTATGGCAATGGTATTTTTGCTAAATAATACATGATGATGGATGCTTTTGGAGGCTGGGTTTTTCCCTCAATGAGGGTTTCCCAGGGTATATCTTGTGTCACAATTTTGTGGGTATGTCATCTATTCTCTTGCATGTGGATTTTAATTCCATGTTTATTTCAGATCTATTATGGGTTATGTGGAAACGGTTATATTCTTTATTGTCAAGTTTCTTTACACTTTTTTCCCACCCATCTTAATGCTAAATGAAAACAATTAATACCTTTATAATTCCTACTATATCTTTCAATACCAACCTTATATGGTCATGTTTAAAACATCCTAAAAATGTGTTTTTGGCATGTTCTTATGTGGTTTTTACTTCAAGCATGTAGTTGACGACTTTTTTTAACCAAAATTTGATGTAATGAAAATGGTTTCTTAAGAATATTCTTAGCTTTTCATAAATTTAAGTTTTGTCAAATTACAAGTTCAACAAGTAATTATTACTTATTTTCTAATGGAGTTAGCTAAAAAGTACTAATTGACATACTGGTTGAAAAATAGCTATAAATTTCAAACCATATAAGATTTGTGAAATCCAAAAGATGCATCACATTCTATGCTTCGACTAGTATAAGAAGAAAAATAGAAAACCTTAATTTTAATTTTTTTTGAACTAGTTAAGGTGGTCAAACACGGGAGTTTTTTAATTCTGAAAATGGTATAGTAGAAAATTCATAATTATTTATTTATTTGGAATTTAAAATTCCCAAAAATATGTGTCACATCCAGGTAGGAGTCTACTTTTTATATCTAAAATTATATTTAAAAATCTTATCATTTGATTATGATTAAGGTGGTCAGACATACACCTACTTTTTATTTTTGCCCTGAAATTTTTGTAGTACTGCATTAAAATCCAAACTTTTGACCAATCAAATAATCTTTTCTCCAAATAAGGCCTTGAAGTTTAGAAACTAGATTCAATTTCCTATAGATTATTTTCTTACAACTTTCTAATATAAAGTCCAGAACCACTTTAAAATTATGTGTCAAGTTGACATAACCCTGATTTGTTGGTTTTTCACTACCACTTAAGGCCATAGTTTGGTACACCATGATCCTGTACATACCCGAATTTGATGGAAAAAGAGTATATCTTGTAACATAATGAATAAATTCTACCAACAATTTAAAATCTCTTTTAAATAACTCATGACACCCTAAATAGAGCAAATTATTGAAAGTAAATAATTAGAGACTCCACATGTTATATTTATTGAGAAAGAAATTAGTGCACAAATAATTCTCTTTCCAAAAGTCATTTATTTTAATTCATCCTAATATTTCTAAGTACTTTTGTTATTAAAGATGCTTTGAATCTAGATAGGCTCTCGCATGGTGAGAAGACTACTTGAATCAATTTATTCTTAGGATAATCTACTTGAAGAGGGGCTTGTTCAACTCCTATCGACATTTTTTAAGATTCATTACTTCTATAGATTGTATAATTTATTTGAACCAAAATATAATTTTGTCATGGTGGTCTAAAAGAAGGTCCAACTTTGTCAAATCCCAAACTAGTGAAAAATACTCCTAAAGAAACTCAATGAAAAAATTGGTCACCATGATTGGAAAATTTTTTGAGATCATAGAGTGGCTTTTCAATATTTAAATATGAAGCTTTTGATAGCACCAAATATGATGAATTTTGGACTTGAATTATAAACTAAGATTTTAGAAGAAAATTAAAACTTGCCATCAAAGGAAACAAACTTACTTATTGAATAGTTAATCTTTTCATCTATCTTTAAAGTAAAAAATTTCCAAAGAGAAAGAGAAACCTTGAAAGAAAATGGGGTGAGCAATTTTTTCTTTCTTCAATCAAATTTATATTGAAATAAAATAACCAACTTGTTCAAAGTAGAAAAAGTGTTTGTAATAAGCAATCTAAGCAACAAAACTTTTGAACATATTATAGTTATCCTCAATAATAATGAAAAGAATATTCACTCCTAAAATGACCATTAACAAATTAACTTTGCAATTTGGGAAGAATAATTTGAGAATGAAAAATTTTATGCACTAAAAATTAGCCAAAAGCTTCAAAAGTGAGCCCATTAAAATATTGAAAGGAATAAATATTTTTGAATATAATTAAAGGGTCCAAAAGATTATTATTTTATAATGTTGTAACTAATGTTACTATAACTAATATTTTAATAGAAAATACACATTTCTTTTAGAAAAAATAATTTCAACATGAATTGGTAATGCACTAGCATTGAAATTAACTTATTTATAATTACTCGGTAATAAAGAAAAATAATAATGATTTATAATGTGAAATTTAAATGATTGTGAAAGTGGTTATAGTTATGGTTGAAGAATAAATAAAAATACAAATTACTCTAAGGAATATAAGTCATTTCATTCATTAAAATAATTACGATAACTTTTTGACTACGTGATGAAGGATCAATTGATCAAAAGACCATAAACAAAATATGAATTATAATACCTTCATTCATGAAGAATTGATTAAATAAAATATTATTAAACCTTATCATGGTATTCTACAAGTGAATTATGAATTCAAAAATAAAATTGCAATATTTTTTTTAGAGACATTTAATTTTGACTTATGCCTTAACTATTATTCTTTCAAACTCTTCATGAAAGTCTAGGATCAATTTCCAACAATCCCCCCTTTAATATTAACCAATGATGCATATAATATTAAATAATTATATTTTATTCCAACTTTAGCTAGATAGTCTTCTACCATGATGCATTATGTATAATATTCAATTTAAATGGAAAAATATTGGCTTGGTCAACTCCTTCCAGCCTTTTATAAGACTTGGATTTGACTTATTCCAAAATAAACTTGTTTTGATATGTAATCCTCCTACAACTTAAAAATTTCTATAAATAACATTGTCTTTAGGCATAGCAATCTTCTAGTCTTATTGGCCATGAATTCTTACAATTTGTATCTCCTATTCTTTTGAAAAAGCTTTTTAATTGATCACAAGGTTATATAAAATCCCCAATTAATTGCTTTGAACTTAACCCCCTCATATGATGACTAGTTTTATGCTTTCTTCAATGTGGACTCCCACTTGTTAAATTTTTTCCTTTTGGATTCTTTGGCCTCATTCTTTCAAGAGTTGGCTTCAACTTTTTAGAGATGACATATGCATGATAACAAGATTTTGTTTGTCCTTTCAACATGGACTATTCTAAGGAATATAAGTCATTTCATTCATTAAAATAATTACGATAACTTTTTGACTATGTGATGAAGGATCAATTGATCAAAAGACCATAGACAAAATATGAATCATAATACCTTCATTCATGAAGAATTGATTAAATAAAATATTATTAAACCTTATCATGGTATTCTACAAGTGAATTATGAATTCAAAAATAAAATTGCAATATTTTTTTTTATAGACATTTAGTTTTGACTTATGCCTTAACTATTATTCTTTCCAACTCTTCATGAAAGTCTAGGATCAATTTCCAACAATCCCCCCTTTAATCTTAACCAATGATGCATATAATATAAAATAATTATATTTTATTCCAACTTTAGCTAGATGGTCTTCTACCATGATGCATTATGTAGAATATTCAATTTAAATGGAAAAATATTGGCTTGGTCAACTCCTTCCAGCCTTTTATAAGACTTGGATTTGACTTATTCCAAAATAAACTTGTTTTGATATGTAATCCTCATACAACTTAAAAATTTCTAGAAATAACATTGTCTTTAGGCATAGCAATCTTCTAATCTTATTGACCGTGAATTCTTACAATTTGTATCTCCTATTCTTTTGAAAAAGCTTTTTAATTAATCACAAGGTTATATAAAATCCCCAATTAATTGCTTTGAACTTAACCCCCTCATATGATGACTAGTTTTATGCTTTCTTCAATGTGGACTCCCACTTTTTAAAATTTTTCCTTTTGGATTCTTTGGCCTCATTCTTTCAAGAGTTGGCTTCACCTTTTTAGAGATGACATATGCATGATAACAAGATTTTGTTTGTCCTTTCAACATGGACTATTCATTTTTAGAACTTGGTATTTGTTCACACATGGTGAGGAACTTCATTTATATTTAAGCTAAAAAAAAAAAAATTGGGACGTGATTTATCTTTATTGTAGCTTTGTCATGATAAGACACAATGACTTCAATTTTAAAGAAAATGAAAACTTTATAAACTTTGGTTTTCTTCTTTTATTATAGCACCTAAACCTTCTTTTATTTTCAAAAGTTAACCATGTAAACATGATAGAAAAAAGTTGTAAAAACAAATAAAGAAAATGAAACAAAAACACAAATAAATCAAAAGGTAGATAAAACATTTTAATATTTAGTGTAATTACACACATTTGTTTATTGAGTGATCAAGGTTAAACTAGTCAATAGATTATAAATGAAGACTTCATTACAAATGACTTGATATACTTAGAGGTCTTGAAAATATCAGAGATTATATAATTTATCATGCAATTTAACATACAAATTACTAACTCTAGAATGCTAATGTAACTTGATACAAAAACTATTTTTAGACAGCTAGTTTTGAATTATACATTAACTATTATTCTTTCCACTTGATATTTCATGTGAATTAGAGAAATTAATTTCCAACTATCATTGTGGAAATTGGACTATGATAGGAATCAAACTATGTAGTTCACTCATTCTAGTAGGAGTGGATTTATTTGTTATTTTCATTGAGATTCTTTAATGGCAATGAGGATCTAGACCTTCAGGAATCTATCTCCAATATTGAATATTTGGCTTCATCTTTCTCTCTTTCAACAATTTAAATTGCCCTTTTTTTGAGTGCTAATTTTCCCTTGAATCTATGGATGAGTCAACTAATTTGAAATTCACATTAAATACTTCAATTAGTCTTGTTTTAGTATTGGAAACTAAAATCAAAAGGAAATATAATTGGTATCCAAGAAAACCTTTAACAAAGCAAGGTTACTAGTGGAGTTTATAAAAACACTTTCAATTATGCCTTCATGATGTTGTACTTTCAAGTATTCGGTACTTAATTCGCCCCATGTATTCAAAAAATAATAGAAGATAAAAATAGGTTTTCTATTTTTTGTTAAATAATAGAAATTATTTTTAAAACTATTATTTGTCATATTAATTAACAAACAAAATAACTATTCCTAATTTTTCATGTTAACTAAATAATTGACCAAACTAAAATTTTTAAAAAAACTACCAATTTTACAAACAAATGGCATACAATCTAAATATTTGGAAATAAGAAGAAGAGGAGAATTTGTGCTTACTTTTTTCTTCCTAACTTGATGATCGAATAAAACTCTTGAAGATATTTGAACAAAACATATGCGTTCAAAATATTTGAAATTAAGAAGCAAAGCAGAAGTGATTATGTTTTCGTACTGACTTGTCATAGCCACTAGAGAATGTTCGTTGAAGATCATTGATCTCTCTCCACTTTCATCTCCAACTGTAACTACAAAATAATAATTTCTCAAGCTGATTATCTTTTGGGAGCATTTCACAACGAAGTTATATGAGTTATAAAGATGTATATTTGCCTAAAATTTGAAGGAAATGATAGAAGATGTTGAAAGCCATTAACCTCCACAAATAGTTGTTAGCAATTTAGATAATCAAAACCTTGTAGAATAAGTATAATAGAGAAACCACTTTTTGTTCATGTGCAAACACTTTCAGGTTGAAGTTGTACGAGAGAAAAATGACCTTGAGATAGTGACTACTTTAAGTTTTTATTGTTCTCTTTATATGATGCCAAGGATTGATTACTTTAGTCTCTCCTTAGTGTAAACCTGTTGGTAAATAGATTTTTCATAGTAGAATATGCCCAACGGAGTGTGTGGCAAACCATTCACAACAGTTGGATAGGCCTTTGATATCTAGCCTTCCTCTGTATTTAGAGGGGCAGCTCCCTCGTAAGATAAAATTTTAGATTTTCCAATAAAGATAAGAAGAACTTAGGAAATATGAAGGAAAACCATTGACAGCGAATGCACCACACGCTTTCAATGTTTTCATAAAAATGATGTAAACTATTAATGAGAGCTATCAAAGACTATGCTTGAGGACTTTCACCAACACAATGCTAATTCAACCATCCAAAAATACTCACATCATACCATGAAAGTAATCATAGATGAATCAACACTTTAACAATCCACATTCCTTGGAGAGAGAATGCTAAATGTACTTCTTTTTATTTCTTGCACCAAAAAAGACAGAAATAACTGATTACACAAAAACAACCATTGCACACACTTTCAAAAAAAAAATTATGATTAGAGAATAAGGCTTCCCCTGCATCCAAGTCCCAAAAGTCCCTTATTACATTGTTTTTTGGAAATTTATAGCTATTCTAGCATAACTAACCTTTCGGGTTTGTAACTACCTCAAAAGTTATGATTTGAGAATTCAGAACACAAGTTACAACAAACTCCAACTTCTTAAGGAGTAAAATAACAACACCTTGCATGCACATCCATCAAAACCATTAAGTTTGACTTGGGTCAAAAGCATCTTCTTGGTGTTTGATCGTATTGTATAGAATTTATCTAGATTTGCTTCACGAGATGGATGAACTAGCCTTCCTAATAGCCAACTACATTTATTTGATAGTTTTGAGGCCTCGTAGTTGCTCCATTAAAAACATATCATCTTGTTAAGCATCTCATATCCTTTCTTTGTTCTTTTACATCACACCTTGGATGTTCTGATTATGTTCTCACATTTGGTGTGAAGTTTCATCAAGCAGTTCACAAGTTTTTCCATTATATCCAGCTCACATCAAATGGACATTTGATCAAACATATTGGGGCCCATGTGCATTCAAGAAATCATAAGCATTCTTCAAACTCATTGTAGTGGCTCACATAGCTATAATCTATTGATACTGCATGATGTATGCTCCTTGAACAATAATTTCATGTGAAGAATGGTGGCAGAGGATGTACTTTTGAATATGAGGCAATATTAGCTGAGAACTTCTATTGTTTTTTATTTTGTTGCTTGATAAGAGGGAAATTTTGTCAAAAAAGCTTTGTGCTTTGTCATGATTTCTGACCACTGTATTAATCTCCTCCATGTGAGTTGTAAGAAAAAGGCCTTTGTTTAAATAGTGCATACACATTGCCTACCCAAAATTTGCAAAGTGCTCTTAATTAAAGCTACTATGTTAATCAATACTACTGTACTTGTTGGAATGAACAAAGGAGAAGAATTGAAGGTAAAATCACCCTCATTACCCTTCTCATTCTCACCACCTTTTGGGGTTACAACAAAAGTCATGTTAGATGATCCTATCAATTTCATCACAATATCAAATAATGCCAACAACTGTGAAGATAATCTCGATATCAATTTCATCCTCTAATTATTCCACCATTCTCTTGAAGAGCAACCCACCATAAGATATTCAGAAAGATCATTTCTATACATTGAAAGGAATAAACCAGCTACAACTATAGATGTGGGGTCCTCAATCTTAGGGAGAAATGATTTGCTAGTCAATAAACTAAATGCGAGAAATAACACATAAGACAATACTGGAATTAAGGTGATTAGAGAGATGGTAGAATAAGCATAAAGCATCCTCTGGCAAAATGTGAGTTGTCTTTTCATACCCCAACAAGGAGACAATCTGCTTATCAAAATTTCTAGCAATCATGTGCCCCATCTCTTTTGTTGTAGAAGAGTGTCTGGACCATTCCTTGGTGGACGTCCCATGAAAGTAGGCTGCTTAGAGGCATAGTATATTGAATGCCAACCTAAGCTCTAAAGTTTTAGCCCTATCATGACGTTCTAAATAGAAGATCCATACATCCACTGATCAATGCTAGCAAGTTGATCATTACTAGTGCGGCAGGAGGAATGAATAGTGTAGAGGCCACCCCAAACTCAAATATTTATGCTCCATATCATTTTACTGCTTCACTATCTAATACTTTTCTTGTAACCTCAAAACCCACTTTAGAAATACCCAATATTCCAAATAGATATGATGAAATGCCTTTTATCATCCACATTCTTTGCTCGTTCCACCATCATCTCGATGAACCACCTCCCAAGTACACAAATTCAATTGCACTATACGAATATGCATAGACTAATAAAAAAATAGGAGGAAGATCCATGAATCCTGAATCGATGGGAATATTGATTTGCTGTAGCATTTTGACAGTCATATTATATTCATTTTGGACAGCACCCACTATTTTCTATTTGAGTCTGAAGGTGAGATATGGGCCTGATCATTTTGTCAAACACTTAGCTGCATCCTCCATCCATAGTTGGTTGAGGTATTTGTTCAAACTATGATTGCATTGTGTCAAACACTTGAGATGCAACCTCTGCTCCAAACTTTCTCTTCCTGCAGCCTTCTCACGTGTTTTATATGTGGCTTTATGGACTCAAAAACAACTCACGTTCCTTTTAAATTCACCATGGCTAACCTGTGAATTCTTTCTCTACAAATAAAACAATCTTTCAATTTTTATCAGTGAACTTTATTTCTAGCCAACAGTTGTTTTAATAGGTAGGTTTTGGGTTGGGGAGTTCGGGTTAGGATTAGGTTAAAAAGTTGGAGTACGGGGAGAGAGAGTATGGCTAGTATGTGGAGAGAGATAAATTGAGTTGGAAAACTCAAACCATGTACTTCTCTCTAAAAGGTTTGAGTATGTGGAGAGAGAAAAGTATGTGGAGAGAGAGGATTGTGAAAAGGAGAATGAGACTCTACCTCAAACCCTATACTTCTCTCTAGAAGTTTTGGTAGGTGGAGAGAGAAAAGTACTAGGAGAGAGAAAGTTTAATTTTTCTATATGACTAATCTCTCTCTCTCTCTCTAATTAATTAATTAAATTAAAACTCTCTATAAAATGTCTGGGTAATAGCTGGCTCTATCTGGGGACAAGGATTGTGCAGGATACTGAATGAACCCAGAGTTAAGAAATGACAGTGCTTTACCACAAGGGCTATAGAGTCACCCCAAAAGGAGATAAATCTAGGAAAAAGGGACTGGGTGCAACAAAAATGGGAACACAACCAAACAAAAAAGAAAGGAAGGCACAACAAAAAATATTAACTAAGCTATGTACATTGTAGGAAAACCCCTACCTCTGATAACTCTAGCTCCAAATGATTCATGCAAACTCATTGACTAGCTAGGAAAAGTATATTCCATGGTGTTCCAAAATGTGACAATTCTTAGGCTTCCATGGGCTCGAATATAAGTGTGCTCCTTGAATTCTAACTCTAAGATTCGTAGCATGCCCCACATCTCTAGATGAAAGAACATATCCAAATAACTAGGTTTCATAAAAAATCTCAGACTTCAAACTCAATCCTGCTTCTTATTGCATGTCATAGATGACTTCATTTTGAAAGAGTTCAAGTATAAGGCTCTCGAATTTCTTAATGAATTTTTAATCTTCTCTTGTGCTTGGAAAACCCTCTTCTTTTTCCATTACCATGATCCTAGTTGAATCTTCTGTAAAATTATTCCACTTTAGATGCACATCTATGTTAGGTTGAATGTCGCCTTGATCAATTTCTTCTTTCTTATCTTCCAAAAGATCATCTTGAATTTTTAGGTACTGTGAAGTTACACTAATATCATTGTCAACATGTTTGGTCATAACTTCAATTTCCCTTCCATTAATATCAAAATTCTCCTTTTGAAGATCCTTCTAGTGATTAAGACTCAAAAGATATCAAACCTTGTATTAGATTTCCTTCATATAATCTGATATGTGAAGAAACTTGTGGAGTTATAGCAATCAAATATTGTCTTTGAATACCAACTTGAAAATCATCAATATAAATGTCTTCCTCTATGAATAAAGGATTTAAGTAAACATTTTCTTCATAAAGAAATTTACCATCCAAGGATTTTGAGCACAATCTTGGAGTAAACCCATCATAAGACTCTACTTTACTAAATTCCTCCATGAGATCCCCTGCTAACTCATTACTTTCTTCATCATGGTTATTCTTCTCATAGAAGTCCTTTGGCATAGAATTTCCTATTTGATGAAAAGATTCAAAAAGAGGATTTCCTTGAACTTTGAATGTTCCATAGGAATTTAATTTCAATTCTATTGGAATAGAGGAACTTGTCTTCATGTCCATATAGCTTTCATCTTCAATATGTTCGATGATATCTATCCCCCTTTGAATCATCATTTCTTGTATAAGACATCCTTTATGAAATGTAGAAGTTGGTATGTGTGCTAAAGAATGAAGGCTAGATGGTTCATCTTCTTCTCTTTGAAGCTGATTTTTAACTTTTTCATCAATAGATCTTTTAATCACAAGTTCATCAATGTCATCAAAAGTAAAGGTTTCCATTTCTTTAGGGAAAGCAGATATTTGTAGAAGTTCACTGGTGCTCTTATCTCCATCAATGGTAGTAGTTTCAGATTGTTCTATGCCATCTAAAGTATTGATATCATCAATAGATTCATCATCATGAATGGTCATCGAAGGATGATTTGGAAGATTTTCTCCACATAGGAAGTCATCATTTGAAGCATCGAGGCACCAAGTAGGAATAAAAGTAGTATGAAATTCACCTTGATCCACATTTTCTTCATCTTCAAAATTCACTTTTGATATTTCTTTTTCTTTCTCATTAGGATCGAGATGATTGAATAGTTTCTCTTGGGTTTTAAAATTTTCACAATGATGCCTTGATATGTTACTAGACCCTTTTTCTTCTATAGGCACCATTTCTTGATCATCTCCTTGATTAGAAATAGAACCTTTGTCTTCTTTCATGCAAGTAGATTTAGATGAATCCTTTCTAACATTTGGATTAGGTGATGTTCTTTTATCAAGAAAATAATTCTTGCATGGGTCTTCTTTCTCAAGTTCTTGCACTGTTTGGAGTAAAGAAGGATGTACTTTGTCAGGATCCAGGTGTGCATTGCCATAGAATCTTTTTAATAATTCCACCTGATTGGGATCAATAGAAGTATGATTTTGAAGAGCAATGGGTGCAAGCATTGGGACACCTTTTTGACCACTGTTACCTCTGGTTTTACTGCCAAGGATTTAGGTTCAAACGCACGGCTTATTCAACAGTTAGTCTCAGAGTTAGTGTCTTAATATTACAACCTGTACATTTCTGGCCGTCAGATCTGAGCAGACCGACAGTTGGCACCATCGCGCTATAAAGAAAATGTACGACATTTATGATAGCGCGAATACGCCCTGAGGACACGTTGCAGAGGTGGGTCCAGCGTTCGGTGGGTTAGAAAAGTTCCACGGTGCCTTGTCCGCTATGTTGCTATCACATATCAGCCGGAAAATCTCCGTAGCGACATAGCGCCTGACGGAAATAGTCACAAAAACATATTTCAACGACCGATGTGATCAGGTATTTCGGATGGCAAATCAGAAGGAACCACGTCTAACCAAGCCAAAATTTTTGTCAGCACGGCTCACACAGCTAGGGTCTATGATCTCCACCATCGGATCAGCTTGGATCGATGGTAAGCGCCATCGCACTATGGTGGAGATGCATGAGGGTTATGACAGTCACATTGCGCCTTGATGCCAAGTGTCAGGTGGGGCCATGTTGTAGGGCGATGCCAGGTGTGTCGACATGGCAAGCGAAAGTATGAAGTGTGATGGTCCTCTCTACCGTCGGATTGGATTGCATCAACGGATGGCGCCATCTCGCTATGGTGAAGATGTGAAAATGTTATCATGGCGACATAGCGACCATCTGCCACGTGGATCGACATGGGCCAGGTCTAACCAAGGACTGCCAGGTGTCATTTAGGGTTCGGTCACAAGTTGCATAGTATGGCAGGTCAGAGGTTTCGTGGCAGCGGGCTGAAAGGTTCACGACTTGGAGGTTTCAAAAACACGGCGAGGCACTATGGCGCCAATAGAAAACCAATGCATTTTCTGATGGTGACATAGTGCCCAAACGGAAAGTTCACCATGGTGAGGAACGATCAGGCAGATGGGTCCCATCGGTACTCTGCAACACAATTTGTCAGCCCGCCGTCAAGATAGCGAATCAAATGGGGACACATGTAAATCTCAAGGCATGCTGTCAGTGGGCACTATGGTGCTATGGGAATTTGGTCTCGATTTCTGCATAGCAACATGGCGCCTAGCTGACACGTGGTCACTCTGCAGACCAGGTCTTGGGTTTCCAGCTAGTCTTCATTAAACCAAACAGGGAAGTGCCATGTGTATGAGTTAGTGCATGGCGTACAATGGGCCCAGTAGTCTCAGCACAAATGGTGAGTCTTCACGATCGTCAGATCTATAGGGATCTATGACTGGCGCTGTCTCGCTATCGAGACTTGCCCGGGGATTAACATTGGTGACATAGTGCCCATGTGCCACGTGTCTTGGCGGGGCCACATTTCATGCTATCAGCGTAGTTAGATTCAAATAGCCAACAGACCAGCAAGGAGATGCCACATGTGCTACGAACCCAGTAGTTCTCAGAAGGGATGATGAGTGAAGAACGATGGCACTCTAACCATCGGATCAAGATAAATCAAGGGTGGGCGCCATCACGCTATGGGGAATAGCTTGGCAATTAACATCGGCAACTTGGCACCCTTGTGCCATGTGTCCTAGCGGGGCCGCATTCCATGCTGCCAGATGCAGTTGGGTGACTAACAGACCAACGAGTTGATGCCGTGTTTCAGTGGGCCCGACGAATCACGAGAGGAGGGTCGTGAGAGGTCAAGTTTTGCAACCGTCGGATTGGAAAGAGATCAGCGATAGGTGCTATCTCGCCATGGGGGAACTACATGGATTTTACAATGGCGAGTTAGTGCCTGGAGGACACGTGTCCTTGCGGGTCCAGATTTGGATGTGGCGGTTAATGCGCGATTGCGGTTAGATGGTCGACAAGGTGGCGCAGTCAAGACGAAACCCTTAGGCGCTATGGCACTATCGAGACCTTCGAAGATTTTTCTAATGGCGACATAGCGCCCAGTCGCACAGAAAGCGTGGTAAGTGCTCAGTCAAATGTAAAGAGACTACTAGGGTGGCAAAGATCGAAGGTGTGATTGGCCTGCATGGCCCAGTTGGCTCGTCGAACCTATTGATTGATCGATTCGATGGATGCACGAATCATGAATGATGAAAAATTAGGGTTTTTTTCCACAAATCCGATGGTGTGATTAATTGCCACCAACTTGGAATGAATGCTAAGCACAGAATGACACTCCATCCATCCGGTCGATCCATCTACCATGTCAGGGAATGTTTTGGCGCCGTTTCTATCTTCTCCAGGCTCTTTCTCAAAGAGATATGAGATTTCTTGGTATGCAAGCCAGGTTTCAACCAGATCTTCGATTGGATTCTCAAGATGGGAAGTTAATGCCAGTAGGTAAGAAGTGAGTGTGACACAGAAATCTTTAGTTATGCCTGATCTATAAAGGCAATTTTGTGATCTGTTCTCAGGGGGGGACTCTTCCTAATTTTCTCTGGTACTGCTTGCAGACTTGCAGTGTAGAATCCCTGTGTCTCTGAGCTACATAGCATCCTGTGTCATTCTTTTCAGTGGTCAATGTGTATGTGCTTCATTTTGCCTCTTATTGATGCATTATTAAGATTAGTGGTCCACATACTGTATCTATCTTTGGCCTATTGAATAATATAAAAGTGAAATCTTCTTTTCCTGGTGTCATTCAGTTGGTTTCCTGATCTGTATGTGATTATTGATCGATATAAGTCTGGACATGTATGAGTTTTGGATGTTACCCTAGTTCTGTAGTGCATATATGGGCAGGAATGAGTCTGAACACTCTGTTTTGGTGCATCACTGCCTTAGATTAGACTAGGTAGATTTTCCTTAGTGCTCTCTTTCTCCCTTTTTCTTCTGAGAATAGATAGGTGCGCCCTGACAATAAGAGGAAGCTGGTCTTCTCCGGAGACTCAACCTCGTAGTTCAAGTCCCACAGCTTGGAGGTTGTTTCCATGTTTCACTAGGTTGTCCTCACGCATAGGCCTTGGACAAGGGTGCAAACCTAAGTGACAACAGTTTTTGGCACGCCCGGTGGGACCCATATTAGAAGATTGCAGGTCTACTGGTGTTAAGAAGAAATAATTCTAGAG
Organism: Cupressus sempervirens; assembly: GCA_028749045.1. NCBI lineage: Eukaryota > Viridiplantae > Streptophyta > Pinopsida > Cupressales > Cupressaceae > Cupressus > Cupressus sempervirens. The sequence goes on from CM053784.1 coordinate 171,688,460, forward strand.
ATAAATGCTGAAGAAGTAGTGCTGGCTTCAGTTTTCAAGCCTTCAAGAGGCTGATTCTTCAAGTACTTGGCGACTCTAAACACCAAAAAGTCTGGTTCCAGACCAAGTTTGCAGTGATTCATGCCCAGGACTGAAACAAGGGCATCTTCTAGAGGTAAATTTCAATATCAAGAGCTTTGTCTTTCAAATCCTAGGAGAAGAAGGACTAGAACTTCATTATCACCAGTTAGGGGTAGAATAACAGTTGATATACCTGTAAGATCTGTCTCTACTCCCCCTACTATTCAAACTCATCCTTGATTTCCATCAACACTCATCAATAGAACACTTGTTTATATGGCACAGCCAAGAGTTCATGCTTTTTCCACCTTTAACGGTGGAAGTCCTCTGTTGTTAGCCCAAAGACATGATATACCAGTATCTGCACTAAAAAGTATACCTGATTTTACTGGTGAAACTTCTGTTTCCCCTCTAGAGCATATCCAAGAGGTAGCGAATGTCTGCAATATTCATTGTATTACAGAAGATGATGTTGCCATCAGACTTCTAGCCTCATCTTTAAAAGGAAAAGAATTACAGTGGTATAGAGGCTTAGCTCATGGTTCCATAACTAATTGGGATGGACTAGGAGCAGGATTGTGCAAACATTTTGAGGATAAGAGTGACCATTTGTCACTACTAGAGCAGCTGACTACAATAAAAAGAGCCCCCCATGAATGTATGACTGATTTTAATTACAGATTCCAAAAGACATTTGATAGAATACCTACTATAGTGAAACCTACCCCTGGTAACACCTTCTTGCATTACCTTAGAGCTTTCAACAGTGACATTGCCACCACAATCCAAACTATGGGAGGAGATACATTACCGAATGCTTATGAGATAGCTATAAAAGCTAAGAATATCCTAATGCAAGGTGGGAAGTTGGCTCCAGGGCCTCCTATGCCTTTCTTTCTTGATGTTCCCAACCACCAACCAGAAATAGCCCCTCTTCCTACAGTTTCTATGTCACAAGCCCTTACTCCAATTCCCCAAGCTTCCACATCCTCAAACGGAATAGAGGAACTCAAGGAAATGCTCCAAGGTCTAGTGTTGAATATAGATAAAAGAGAGAGGACTCTGGATAAAAAATTGCAAGAGCAGGGGAAGGAGTTGAAGGACCAAGGGAAGAGATTAGAGGATAGTTTTTCTCTAATACAAAAAATGAGTAACAAGGTGGTGGCCTTAGAAAGGCAGCAAGCCCAAAGTGGCAAGCCCCCCCAATTACAACATCAGGCTCTAAGTGGTGGTAGGCCTCCTAATCATTGGAATAGCTCTTTTGATTAGAATAGGCAAAATAGTCATGCTACTGCTTCAAGCTCAAATCAGAGTAGACCTTTAGTTCCTCAAAATAACTTAGCCCAAGATCAGGACTTCTGTCCTTCATGTAACTATTCTTATACCTACTGCCTATGTCAAAAAGCAGAATCTTATTTGGCCATAACTATCTAGGAGTCCGCAGTAAAGAAATCACACAAGGAAGATCATCACAAGGAGGCCTCATATGTTCAGAGGCAGGGTGATTGCTCTTTTATGAATCACCAGATGGAGGAGCATTGTAATGTAAACCAGGATTTCGTTGCTCATAACACAAGAAGCAAGAGGAGAGCTATGGAACATACTACCCCGCTTTCTCCCGAGCAGGCCTCAACTTTGAGTGTTATACCTCATACACAAAAAGAAAATGAGTAGACAAACACTTCACAACAGCAAAGGCAAGGTCCAAGAAAGGAGGATGCAAGTGATCCCTATGTTGCTTCATCTCGGCCTCTCATGGGTACAACTCCCAAAGTTTCGACCAAAATTCCTAATGCACCCTTGAGTGTGGTAGAGCAAATGAAGAAAACCAATGTAAGCATTTCCATGTGGGATGCAGTTGCCACCATACCAATGCAGAAAAGGATGTTGCAGCAAGAATTGGAAAAGATTGAGCCCAAGATTAGTCATCTACCATGGAGGGTGACACTAGTTTAGTACAACCGTCAGGTGACGTGGAGAAAAATAAAAAGGTTAGACCTCCTCCATTCTATGTTTCTTTGATTATAGGGGGCAAGTTAGTCCATAATTGCATGATAGATTCAGGGGCTAGTAGCTCAGTAATGCCTAGGTGTGTTGCTGATGCTTTAGGAATGAAATATGAGCCCATTATTAGGGATGTGTTACAATTAGATGGGAGTACTGTCAAAACCATAGGTATCCTTAAGAATGTGGAAATGGCCCTACATGCATGCCCTAGTTGTACTGTGATTCAAGACATATCTGTTGCTGAAGTCAAGCCCTATTTTACCATCTGTCTTTCAAGAGACTTCACTGCCCAAATAGGTGGATTCATATCTGCTGATTGGTCTTATATGTCATTTAAGACCAGATATGGGGCCAATGATTCAATTAGAGCAAAACCTCAAGCCCTTCATCACATAGAACCCTACACTCCCAACTTCATTAATATGAATTGCCCTATTTTGGAGATGGATGAGAATGACATAGTAAAAGATCCTGCCACCTCCATAGTCGAGATTCCTAATTTCTTCTTAGATGAATGGGCAAATACATGTCAGTTTGAACCTATGTCAGAAACTCTTGAGATAGGCCTTGGTACATATTGCATAATAGAGAAGGAGGCTCAAGTTCTTGATCTTGTTGGAGCTAATGATGACATGAGTGGAATATGGAATATGTAATTTGATGGCTCAAGGAATAGAAATGGAGCAGGGGCCAGTGTTATGTTGATCTCTCCTGCACAAATAAGATACTACTTCTCTTTTAGGCTCCAATTCAGTTGTACCAATAATGTGGCTGAGTATGAATCCTTGATCCAAGGTCTCCTACTTGCCCAAAAGAGGGGAATTCAAGCCTTGAAAGTATATGGAGATAGTGAGTTGGTAGTGAACCATGTGAGAATTCAGAATATCACCAAAAATGGCCTACTCAAGTCTTACAAACACAGAGTCTAGGATTTGCTTGAGTGTTTCCAAGCATTTAATATCCAAAGCATTCCTAGGAAAGAAAACAAATATGCCGATAAACTTGCAGTAGTGGGTGCATCTTATGATGTGCTAGGGAATCTCGAGGAAGAGAGGAAGCAACAAATAAGGGTGGTAGTAAGGCCTGCTATTCTTGATAATAATACTCATTGGCAGGTGTTTGAGTCCGATGAGCAGATTGTGAGTTTCTTACAGAATGAAGCAAAATTCTCAGAAAGAAATCAGTCAAGACTACAAGATCAGTATGGTGATCAGATCATTCACCTCAGTTCCAACAAGTTGCCCAAGGGTCTCATTACCTTAGAGAGTGTCTTTAATCCTGATGATCAGACAAGAGGCAAAGGAATAAATCTAGCTGCAGAAAAAGATGATCATGCTACAGTTACTATTGCTGATGGAAAATCTCTTAACATGGGGAAGGTATGTTCTGAAGCTGAGCAAGAAAATTTCATTCATCTATGTCATGAATTTAATGATGTGTTTTCTTGGTCATATGATGACTTAAAGGGGTTTGACCCTAGTTTGTTTCAGCATACCATAGATTTAGTTGATAGGGTCAAACTAGTACGACAAAAACAGAGGCCAGTGAATCCAAAGATTGAACCCTTAATGAGGAAGGAACTATCCAAGTTGATTGAAGCTAACATAATTTTTCCTATCAAACACTCATCATGGGTGGCTAACCTTGTCCCTGTAAGGAAGAAGAATGGAGAAATCAGATTGTGTGTGGACTTTAGGGATCTTAATCAGGCTTCCCTTAAGGATCACCATCCTCTCCCTTCTATGGAGGAAATTATGTCCAAGGTCAGTGGGTCAAGGAGGTTCTCTTTTCTTGATGGATTTTTTGGTTATAACCAAGTGTTGGTTAAAGAATCTGACAGATATAAGACAACATTTACTACTAAATGGGACACCTATGCTTATTGCAAGATGCCATTCGGACTAACAAATGTAGGTGCCACATTCCAAAAGATAATGGAGGTAGCTTTCAAAAGATTAATCGACAAGTGTGTCTTAGTATACCTTGATGATATAACTATATATTCCAAGAATGTAAAAGATCACCTTGATCATTTGAGATAGGTATTTCTAAGATGTAGAGAGTTTCAGGTTTCCCTCAACCCAGCCAAGTGTGTCTTTGCTACAAGGCAAGGAAAATTACTGGGACACATTGTATCTAAGGATGGGTTGACCATTGATCTAGAAAGGACAAAATCCATACGTGCCCTTCCCCTCCCTAAACACAAGAAAGGGCTACAAAGTTTCCTTGGTAGGATAAATTTTGTAAGAAGGTTTATTCCTAATCTTGCCATCATGGTGAAACCCCTCACAGCCATGCTTAAGAAAGATATGGTCTTCTCATGGACCAAGGAGGGGAAGGAGAGTTTTGAAGAAATTAAGGCAGCCATAGCCTTAGCCCCCACTCTCATGAACCCAAAATTTGAGAAAGATTTCATGCTCTACACTTTAGGTGGTGAATCAAGTGTTTCTGTTGTCTTGACTCAGACAAATGACAAGAATGAGGAGTAGCCCATAGCCTTCTTTAGTGAAGGACTCAAGGAATATGAAGATAAGTATAGCTTTGCTGAGAAGCAAGCCCTTGCATTCATTAGAGCCTTGAAGAAATTTAGACACCTCTTATCCCATAATAGGATCCATTTGTTGGTACCCCATTCGAGTGTAAAAGACTTCCTGTTAAGCAAGGATATCAGTGAAAAGAGAGCTGGATGGATCACTAGGGTAATGGAATATGATGTTGATATTCAAATTACCAAGTTGGTAAGAGGGAGAGGATTATGCAAGGAAATTTTATCAGGTCAGGATTCAGATGAAGGGACTGCTATGGTAATTGCAGAGTAGCAGGAGGAAAGAAATGTTAATGCCCCAAGGAGCTGGACAGATGAAATGAGGAACTTTTTATCAGGGAATGGATACCCTTAGGGATTGGACAGAGCTAAAAGAAGACAATATAGACTACAATCCATTCCCTATGTTGTGATTGATGATATCCTATTCAGGAGGGATTTTAATGGGACCCTGTTGAGATGTATTGAAGAAGATCAAGTTGAGAGGATGATTAAAGAACTTCATGATGGCCCTGATGGTGGCCACTTCTCTGCAAGAACAACTGCCATGAAGATCATGAGGGCTGGATATTATTGGCCATCTCTGTTCCATGATTGTTATAGGTATGTGAGAAAATGTGAGAGATGTGCCTTTTTCTCAAGTAAACAAAGACTTGCAACTCTTCCTCTTCACCCCATTCAGGTGGATCAGCCCTTCACCCAGTGGGGGTTGGATTTCATAGGCCCCATTAATCCTCCATCTAGTGTAGGTCATAAATGGATCTTGGCTACTACCAATTATTTCACTAGGTGGATAGAGGCAGTTGCCTTGAAGGATGCTACAGAGCCATCAATTGTTGAATTCCATGATGGAATTGTATCTAGGTTTGGAGCTCCTTCCACTATCATCTCAGATAATGCCAAATCTTTTGTTGGAACCCAGATTTGTGCATGGGCAATGAGTCACAATATCTATCTGAGCACATCATCGAAATTACTACCCGTAGGGCAATGGTTTAGCTGAATCTTCCAACAAAAATCTGATCAGAATCATAAGGAGAATGATAGAAGACAGTCAGAGGGTTTGACATAAAAAATTAAGGACTACTCTATGGGCTGATAGGATAACACCCAAGAGATCTATTGGGAATTCACCTTTTGTGCTGGTATATGGTAGGGAGGCTAGACTTCCAATCTCATTGGAATTCCCATCCTTGGAGTTGGCTCATCAGCTGGAGTTGGTTGAAAATAGTTCCATGTCAGTAAGAATGGTAGATTTGATTGAACTGGAAGAAAAGAGAAACAAAGCTATGCAAACCCTGGAGATACACCAACAGCAGATGAAGAAGAGTTTTGATAAGAAGGCAAGGGCCAGAATCTTCAGAGAGGGAGATTTAGTTCTCAAGTGGGACTCAGATAGAGAAAAACCAAGAAGGCACTCCAAATTTGATCCACTATGGAGTGGCCCTTATCTGATCTCTGGTTGCAAACAGGCCAATGCGTTCCAGCTAAGCAGGCCAAATGGTGAAGTTCTGCCCATTCCAGTCAATGGGATCCATTTGAAGCCTTGTTTCTAAAGGATTGTGAATCCATGTACATAGTTAGCCTAGTTTTTTCCTGTTGTTCCTGTTTTACAATAAGTGCACATGCACATGGCTCACTTCTTGAGTCGCCAGTTCCTAAAGTTTTGACAAGTCTCAGGTTGCTGAGGAGGTCCTATTTTTTGTTTTCAAGTCGCAAGACAGAGCCAGAGTTCAACAATTCTCTAATATTTTGATTTCCTCATTAAGGGTTAGGGTTTCTTGCAGCTCTCAGTTTCGTAAATTCTGGGCCCTCTTTTCTGACTCTATGGCCCAATGGATTATTCTCAGGCACTGGTCATGCATTGAGCAAGCTCATGCCCCCTGCGAGCCGCCAAAAGTGTTACCTCTGGTTTTACCGCCAAGGATTTAGATTCAAATGCACGGCTTATTCAATGATTATTCTCAGAGTTAGTGTTTTAATATTACAACCTGCAAGTTTCTAGCCGTCAGATCTGAGCAGACCGACGGTTGGTGCCATCATGCTATAAAGAAAATGCACAACATTTATGATAGCGCGATGATGCCCTAAGGACACGTTGCAAAGGTGGGTCCAGCGTTCGGCGGGTCAAAAAATTTCCACAGTGCCTTGTCCGCTATGTCGCTATCACATATCAGCCAAAAAATCTCCATAGCGACATAGCACTCGGTGGAAATAGTCATGGCAACAAGTTTCAATGATTGACATGATCAGGTGTTTCGAATGGCAAATCAGAAGGAACCACGTGTAACCAGGCCAAAATTTCTGTCAGCATGGCTCACACAGTTGGGGTCTATGATCTCCACCGTCGGATCGGCTTGGATCAATGGTAAGCGCCATCGTGCTATGGCGAAGATGCGCGAGGGTTATGACAGCAACATTGCACCCTGATGCCACGTGTCAGGTGGGGCCGTGTCGCAGGGCGATGCCAGGTGTGCCGACATGGCAGGCAGAAGTATGAAGTGTGATGGTCCTCTCTACCGTCGAATTGGATTGAATCAACGGATGGCACCATCTCACTATGGCAAAGATGTACGGATTTTATCATGGCCACATAGCGACCATCTGCCACATGGATCGACATGGGCTAGGTCTCGCCAAGGACTGTCAGGTGTCATTCAGGGTCCGATCGCAAGTTGCAGAGTATGGCAGGTCATAGGTTCCGTGGCAGCGGGCTAAAAGGTTCATGGCCTAGAGGTTTCAAAAATACGGCGAGGCGCTATGGTGCCAACGAAAAACCAATGCATTTTTCGATGGCGACATAGCGCCCAAACAGAAAGTTCACCGTGGCGAGGAAGGATCAGGTAGATGGGTCCCGTCGGTACTCTGCAACGCAATTTGTCAGCCCGGCATCAAGATAGCGAATCAAATGGGGACATGTGTAAATATCAAGGCACGCCGTCAGTGGGCGCTATGGCGCTATGGGAATTTGGTCTTAATTTTTGCATAGCGACATGGCGCTTAGCTAACACGTGGTTGCTCTGAGGACCAGGTCTTGGGTTGACAGCTAGTCTTCATCGAACCAAACAGGGAAGTGCCATGTGTATGAGTCAATGCACGGCATACAGTGGGCCCAGTAGTCTCAGCACAAATGGTGAGTCTTCACGATCGTCGGATCCGCAGGGATCTACGACTGGCGCTATCTCTTTATCGAGACTTGCCCAGGGATTAATGTCGGCGACATAGCGCTCGTGCGCCACGTGTCCTGGCAGGGCCACATTTCATGCTGCCGGCATAGTTAGATTCAAATAGCCAACACACCAGCAAGGAGATGCCATGTTTGCTGCAGACCCAGTAGTTCTCAGAAGGGATGATGAGTGAAGAACGATGGCACTTTGACCGTCGGATCAAGATAAATCAAGGGTGGGCACCATCATGCTATGGGGAACAGCTTGGGAGTTAACATCGGTGACTTGGCGCCCTTGCACCACGTGTCCTGACGAGGCCACATTCCATGCTGCTAGATGCAGTTGGGTGACCAATAGACCAATGAGCTGATGCCATGTTTCAGCGGGCTCGATGAATCATGAGAGAAGGAGGGTCGTGAGAGGTCAAGTTTTGTGGCTTTCGAATTGGAAAGAGATCAGTGACGGGCGCTATCTTGCCATGGAGGAACTGCGTGGATTTTACGATGGCGAGTTAGCGCTTGGAGGACATGTGTCCTCACGGGTCTAGATTTGGACGTGGCGGTTAATGCACGGTTGCAGTTAGATGGTCGACAAGGTGGCACAGTCAAGATGAAACCCTTGGGCGCTATGGCACTATCGAGACCTTTGAAGATTTTTCTGATGGCGACATAGCGCCCAGTCGCACGGAAAGGGTGGTAAGCACCCAGTCAAACGTAAAGAGACTGCTAGGGTGGCGAAGATCGAAGGTGTGATTGGCCTGCATGGCCCAGTTGGCTCGTCGAGCCTGTTGACTGATCGATTCGATGGCTGCACAAATCATGAATGACCAAAAATTTGGGTTTTTTGCCACAAATCCGATGGTGTGATTAATTGCCACCAACTTGGAATGAATGCTAAGCGCAGAATGACACTCCATCCATCCGGTCGATCCATCTACCATGTCAGGGATCTTCTCTAGGCTCTTTCTTAGAGAGATATGAGATTTCTTGGTATGCAAGCCAGGTTTCAATCAGATCTTCGATTGGATTCTCAAGATGGGAAGTTAATGCCAGTAGGTAAGAAGTGAGTGTGACACAGAAATCTTTAGATATGCCTGATCTATAAAGGCAATTTTGTGATCTGTTCTCGTGGGGGGACTCTTCCTAATTTTCTCTGCTACTGCTTGCAGACTTGCAGTGTAGAATCCCTGTGTCTCTGAGCTACATAGCATCCTGTGTCATTCTTTTCAGTGGTCAATGTGTATGTGCTTCATTTTTCCTCTCATTGATGCATTATTGAGATTAGTGGTCCACATACTGTATCTATCTTTGGCCTATTGAATAATATACAAGTGAAATCTTCTTTTCTTGGTTTCATTCAGTTGGTTTCCTGATCTGTATGTGATTATTGATCGATATAATTCTAGACGTGTATGACTTTTGGATGTTACCCTAGTTCTGTAGTGCATATATGGGTAGGACTGAGTCTGAACACTTTGTTTTGGTGCATCACTGCCTTAGATTAGACTAGGTAGATTTTCCTTAGTGCTCTCTTTCTCCCTTTTTCTTCTGAGAATAGATAGGTGCGCTCGGACAGTAAGAGGAAGCTAGCCTTCTCCATAGACTCAACCTCGTAGTTCAAGTCCCACAGCTCGGAGGTTGTTTCCATGTTTCACTAGGTTGTCCTCGCGCATAGGCCTTGGACAAGGGTGCAAACCTAAGTGACAACAACCACCACTATCCATCTTCGATTGACATGAATCACTTTTCATATCTAATTCTTCCTTATGCTCTCATGTTGAAGTTCTTTTTTAAAATGATTTTGGTTTGTGAGAGAAATACTAATTATCTTTACTGTCTTCTTCATCTATCTTTTGCAAAATCTGCAGCAAAGATGGATGAATCTTCTCTGGATCCAGTTTTCGTCCACCATAGAAATTCTTCAATAAGCTAGCCTACTTAGGATCAATGAAAATCTAATTTTGCTAAGATACAGGTTCATGAGAGACATTTTTAGTATTCCTCATTGTTGGTTTAGATGAAGCACGTTCTTTAGGAAAGACTTCTTTATCTTTATACACTGAATCTTTTTCCAAAAAGAATTCTTGATCATGAAAAAGAAAACCATAATCCTTTCCATCCTCTTCATCAATCTTTTGAAAAACTTGAAGTAAGTGGGGATGAACGATTTTAGGATCCAGCCTCCTGCCACCATAGAAATTCTTCAAGAATGCAACTTGCAGAGGTTCATTAGGAATCTGTTTCTAAGGATATGAAAGGTATTCATCATCACTATCACTATCACTATCACTTTCAACTTTTCCCTTGTACCAAACCATGATTTTGAATTACCGCCTTCAAATAGATTCGCTAATAATCAATATTTAAAATAGAGTTGCCAACCTTCATTCCAGGGAAGGTAATTTTCATCAACCATGTTATTGATTATTGTTAACTTGGTTTTGGATGTGGCCAAGATTTTTCTTATTTCTTCTTGGGATAACTACTATTCTTTCAATGACCACAATATTATGACCAATAGGAGCTCTCCGTAAGATTTCTTCAAACTCTTCTTCTTCTTCAAGATCTGATTTACTTGATGATATTGTTGAGCACTTCATCTACACCTCTAGGCTAGAGTGTTCAAATTAGAGATGATATCTTCTTGGGTGTCTTGGAAGCTGAGGTTTGGTTGGAGAATAGGAAAAATGTTCTCATGTGAAAGCACCATTGTGCTTCATTACAGGCGACTGTCAATCTTTCTTGTTCAGTCTCCCCAGAAGAGTCACCAAAAATCAGTTGGTAAACAGATTTGTCATAGTAGAATATTCCCAACAGAGTGTGTGGCAAACCATTCACAACAGTTGGATAGGCCTTTGATATCTAGCCTTTCTCTGCATTTTGAGGAATTGCTCCTTCATAAGATAAAATTTTAGATTTTTCAATAAAGATAAGAAAACTTAGGAAATAGGAAGAAAAACCATTGACAACGAATGCACCACATGCTTTCAATGTTTTCATAAAAATGATGTAAACTCTTAATGAGAGCTATCAAGGACTATGCTTGAGGACTTTCACCAACACAATGCTAATTCAACCATCCAAAAATACTCACATCATAGCATGAAAGTGATCATAGATGAATCAACACTATTACAATCTAGATTCCTTGGAGGCAGAATGCTAAATGTACTTCCTTTTATTTCTTGCACCAAGAAGGAAATAAATAACTGATTACACAAAAATAACCATTCTACACACTTTCCAAAAATTGTTTTATGATTAGAGCATAAGTGTTCCCCTGTATCCAAGTCCAAAAAGTCCCTTATTACATTGATTTTTGAGAATTTATAGCTATTCTAGCATAACTAACCTTTCAGGTTCATAACTACCTCAAAAGTTAGGATTTCAGAATTCAGAACACAAGTTACAACCAACTCCAACTTCTTAAGGAGTAAAGTAACAAAACCTTTCATGCACATCCTTCAAAACCACTAAGTTTGACTTGGGTCAAAAGCATCTTCTTGATGTTTGGTCGTATTGTATAGAATTTATTTGGATTTGCTTCACGAAGTGGATGAACTAGCCTTCCTAATAGCCAACTACATTTATTTTATAGTTCTAAGGCCTTGTAGTTGCTCCATTAAAAACATATCATCTTGTTAAGCGTCTCATATCCTTTCTTTATTCTTTTACATCACACCTTGGATGTTCTGATTATGTTCTCACATTTGGTGTGAAGTTTTATCAAATAGTTCACAAGTTTTTCGATTATATTCGGCTCACATCAAATGGACATTTGATCAAACATATTGGGTCCCATGTGCATATGAATATATATTATAGTATACACTTCAGCTATTGAATGTTCAAGAAATCATAAGCATTCTTCAAACTTTGTGTAGCGGCTCACATAACTATAATCTATTGATATACTACATGATGTATGCTCCTTGAACAATGATTTCATGTGAAGATTGGTGGCAGAGGATGTACTTTTGAATATGAGGCAATATAAGCTAACAACTTCTATTGTTCTAGATTTCGCTGCTTGATAGGAGGGCAACTATGTCAAACAAGCTTTGTGCTTTCTCATGATTTCTAACCACTGTATTAATCTCCTCCATGTGAGTTGTAAGAAAATGACCTTTGTTTAAATAGTGCATACACATTGCCTACCCAAAATTTGCAAAGTTCTCTTAATTAAAGCTACTAAGTTAATCAATACTACTGTACTTGGTGGAATGAACAAAGGAGAAGAATTGAAGGTAAAATCACCCTCATTACCCTCCTCATTCTCACCACCTTTTAGGGTTACAACAAAAGCTATGTCAAATGATCCTATCAATTTCATCACAATATCAAATAATGCAAACAACTATGAAGATAATCTCGATATCAATTTCATCCTCTAATTATTCAACCATTCTCTTGTAGAGAAACCCACCATAAGATATTTAGAAAGATCGTTTCCATTAGTTGAAAGGAATAAACCAGCTGCAACTATAGATGTGGGGTCCTCAGTCTTAGGGAGAAATGATTTGCTAGTCAATAAACTAAATGCGGGAAATAACAGATAAGACAGTACTGGAATTGAGGTGATTAGAGAGATGGTAGAATAAGCATAAAGCATCCTCTAGTGAAATGTGAGTTGTCTTTTCATACCCCAACAAGGAGACAATTTGCTTATCAAAATTTCTAGCAATCTTGTGCCCCATCTCTTTTTTTGTAGAAGAGTGTCTGGAACATTCCTTGGTGGACATCCCATGAAAGTAAGCTGCTCAGAGGCATAATATATTTAATGCCAACCTAAGCTCTGAAGTTTCAGCCCTATCATGGCATTCTCGATAGAAGATCCATATATCCACCAATCAATGCTACCAAGTTGATCATTGCTGGTGTAACAGGAGGCATGAATAGTGTAGAGGCTACCCCAAACTCAAATATTTATGCTTCATATCATTTTACTGCTCAACTATCTAATACTTTGCTTGTCACCTCAAAACCCACTTTAGAAATACCCAATATTCCAAACAAATACGATGAAATGCCTTTTATCATCCACATTCTTTGCTCATTCCACTCTCGTCTCAATGAACCACCTCCCAAGTACACAAATTCAATTGCACAATATGAATATGTAGATACTGATAAAAACACGGGAGGAAGATCCATGAATCCTGAATCAATGGGAATATTGATTTGTTGTAGCATTTTGACAGTCATATTCTATTTATTTTGGATAGCACCCACTATATTCTATTCGAGTTTGAAGGTGAGATATGGGCCTGATCATTTTGTCAAACACTTAGTTGCATCCTCCACTCGCAGCTGGTTGAGGTATTTGTTCAAACTATGGTTGCATTGTGTCAAACACTTGAGATGCAACCTCTGCTCCAAACTTTCTCTTCCTCTGGTCTTCTCATGTGTTTTATCTGTGGCTTTATGGACTCAAAAACTACTCACTTGCCTTTTAAATTCACCACGGATGAGTTGTGAATACTTTCTCTGTAAATAAAACAATCTTTCAAATTTTATCAATGAACTTTATTTCCAGCCAGCAAGTGTTTTAATAGGTAGGTTTTGGGTTGGGGAGTTTGGGTTAGGATTAGGTTAAAAAGTTGGAGTACGGGGAGAGAGAGTATGGCTGGTATGTGGATAGAGAAAATTTGAGTTGGAAAACTCAAACAATGTACTTCTCTCTAAAAGGTTTGAGTACATGGAGAGAGAAAAGTATGTGTAGAGAGAGGGTTATGAAAAGGAGAATGAGACTAACTCAAACCCTATACTTCTCTGTAAAAGTTTTAGTACGTGGAGAGAGAAAAGTATAGGAAGAGAGAAAGTATAATTTTTCTTTATAACTAATCTCTCTCTCTCTCTTTGATTAATTAATTTAATTAAAACTCTCTGTAAAATTCTCGGGTAACAAAACCAAACAAAAGACAAGTTTATTACATTTGAAATACATTGAGACAATTTTCTACTTCATTTACCCTTGTTTCTCCATTTCTATGCAACTCTTGAAATTCTTGTCCATACCTAAATAAATCCAATTTTTTTTCCTATGATGTGTATGGGAGGCACGTCCCATTTAGTTTTAAACTATAAATTGGCAATCTTTTATACATATTATATCTTTTTGCTATCACATACATTTGTACTTATATATGAGGTGTCAAACCTTGTCAGGGGATGATGATTAGACATTTGAAAATGGTAAATTGATGGTTTTAGGGATAAATATAGATTAACATTTAATATAATTTTCGCACTCCTAGATGGAGGGTGTTGGGATATCCGACAAAAATTCAACTCTAACAAAAATCAAACTTCTTTAAATCGAGGTATACGAATTGTAATGGTTTCCATATCTTCAATGAAAATATATATATAGGAGATTGAAATTGTATGGATGTGTTTAAATTCTTAAATGTAACATCTTAAATTTAGTATTAAAATGCTAATTATCATTTCTTCTTATCTGGGCTAGTTTATATCTCTTTACAACCTCTTTTTTAATCTTATTATCTTTTGAGGGGTGCTTAATTTTCTTGTCCTTGCCTGCTTAGCAATTTTCTTAGCTCTTTATTCCTTCTCTAAGGCTAGACCCGCTCTTGTTATTTTACTCTTTTAGCGTTCATCTTGGTATTTGTTGCTCTTTGTTAAGCCCCTCTTGTCACCTTTTCAGAGTCTTAGCTACTGGAAATAGTCAAGTCCTCTCAAAATTTCCTTATCATTTTGAAGCTTACAAAAATAAATTTTAAAGAAGATTCGAAGCCTTCTACTCACTCATAAAGTTAAGACAAACACTAGAATAAATCAACTTATCTACTAGTGAATATGTCAATCTTAATGAGGCAATATAACATTTTCAAAGATAATAAATTCAAACCAATATTTAGAATCTATAGACTAGATTGTATTAGGGTAAAATAATCTTAAACAACAAAGAAAAGCTTAGAGTCTGAAAATGGAGACTATTTTTTAATTGTTTTTAGCCAACTTTAGATGTGAGTTGGAAATTGTGTTAAGCTTGTAGAGAAATATGTAAACCACAAGGATGAAATGTCATTAATAAATGCCTACTTATTTTTTTCCAAAGAGAGGTTTGAAAATTTTTAGACATCCAATTGAAATCGAGAAATCATGTAAAAGGGACCTTTGAATATAAGGGCAGGAATGCCTCCTCAAGTCCCCAAATATGTAAAGTGACATCTGTATATAGATTCAAATTTATCAAATATCTAAACTTAGTTAATAGGGTATACCATTCAATATATTTTATAAATTGGGGTGTGCCCCTTTTATTTTTTGTAATATTACAGGACTCTTGTCTTGGGTAAGAAGAGAGGTTTTCTTATTTGTTCTCTCTTACTAGTGCCCATTTAAATGAAGATTTTGTAATTTTTAGATTTCTACATAACCTATAGGGCTTTGGCCTTTTACCAATAAATAATTGTCTAAAATACTAATTACTATATATTGTTTTTTATAAGAAAATATAAAATATGTTGAGAGATATCATTCTCAAGGTGTGTATTTCATAAATCATATTGACTTGTCAAAAAAGATAGTTTTCAATTTCATGTCTATTAATATTAATATACAAAGGTGAATGTACAGAATACAAAACAACCAACTTTTTTTAATTTGTTACTATTTATCTTATTTTGAGGGGTGTGTCCTTATTCTAAACACATGCATTTTTTTTTCTTCGAAAGATAGATATGATAGTAACATTTGTAGGTAAAATTATAGATAAAGATGACTTAGTATTCATCAATATTTTAGTGGTAACATGACACCACCCTCAAGGATATAAACTTTATAGATATGATATTATATGGCACTCACATCCACAATTTGGAAAATTTATCAAGCAGTCATGGGAAGAAATAGTGGAATGAAAAACCACGTTTAGGATTGCAAATAAGTTGAAAATCATTATATGGGAAGTTTGTTGATTAAAAAAATTATTATTTGGTGATATCTTTAACTAGAAAAAGGATATTGTAAAGAAGTTGTGGATTTCAAGAATACACTTTCCAGTAGGGAGGTATCAGAGGAATTTATCAATGAGGAAATAAAGCTAAGAGGTAAATGGAAGGAGGTAGTTAGGAAGGAGGAGATCATTTGGAAGAAGAGATCTTGTATTTCACGACTCATGGAAGGGGATAGAAATACAATCTTCTTCCACTAACATTCCTCTAAATATAATCAAAGAAACACTATAATTAAATTGTTAGATGACTAAAATTAGGAGTTAGCATGATGGAGGACATGGGAAACTAGGATTCAAATTATTTCCATGAAATCTACAATCACCCTATGCTTACTTAGGATCACAATTAGAGTGAGAAGCTACACAAAATAATCAACCTGGTGGTGGAAATAGATATGAATGATGGTCTAGTTATGAAGGTGGAATTTGAGGAGGTTAAGGTGACATTTTTTTCTCTCTCGATATGATCCTATAAAGCACCAAACCTAGATGGCTTCCACCTACTTTCTTCTAGGAGTTTTGGGAAATCATCAAATATGACATCACCTATATCGCTAGAGATTTCATAAACAAATGGAGATTCCTAAAGGGTCTTAACTAGATGTATACATTGTCCTAGTTGAAAAAATTGGTGAATGGACTAGGATGGATGATTTGAAGCCAATAAACCTTTGTAATATGGTGTATAAAATCTTATCTGAGATCCTTGTGAACTACTAAAATCCTTTTGTGATATGTTTACTAGCCTATGTCAGAATGACATTGTCCCCAGTTGAAAAATCTTGGATGCAACTATCGCCTCCCATGAATTTATACATTCTATGGAGAAGAGGAAGAATCCAAGTCTGCCCATGAAACTTGATATATCCAAATCATATGAAAAATTTAGATGCGATTTCCTTTTTGATATCTCGACTAGGTTGGGCTTTGGGAAGAGATTTACATTTTGATTATGGGGGTTGTCAATCTTGTCCAATTTTTTGTTCTCCTTAATGGAACCCCATCAAAATTGTCTTAGTCTGCAAGGTGATTGAGATAAGGGGATCCCCTTTCCCCCTATTTTTTCATCATTGGTGGAGGTGCTCAGAAGAAACTTCCTTTCCAAGATGGAACAAGGATGAATAAAATATTTTATTTTGGTCACAACTCTTCCCCTAGATGTGATCCAAATTTTTTTTGGATGATACCTTCCTCTCTCAAATTACTTCTATAAGAGAAGCTCTATGCTAGAAGAAACTCATAGATGACTATGTTAATATTTTAGGTCATTATGTAAACTATAATAAGAGAATGACCTACATTTTAAACTTGGACAGAAGCCTAAAAAATAGCACTAAGGGAATTGGAGTGTCAACACGCTATCCTCCCAAACACTTACCTTGGATAATATCCCTTACCATTAAAGAGGTCACTACCTTGTTTTGGAACTTGATTATGGAACATATGCAATGAAATATAGTTGGATAGAAGGGGAAAGTTCTAAGTAGTGATGGTAAGTTGAAACTCCTTGTAGAATCCTTCCAACATATCCTTTTTTATTTATTATCTCTATCCAAAATATTTGGAAAGGCTAGGCACACTATTGAAAAAATCATTGCAAATTTTGAGGTCTTGAGTTAAAGAGAAGTCTAGGTTGAGTCTTGTGGCTTGGGAGAATGTTTAAAAACCTAAATCATAGGAGGTATAACTCTAAGAAGATAAGATGAGCTAAACAAGGTTCTCATGGAAAAGATTGGTTGAAGACTAATCAAGGATGAGGAAAGATGGTGCAAAATTATGAAACTCAATATTTTGAGGTGATATGTGTTTCAATATAATCTTGGTAATGTTGACCTCTCAATGGGCTGAATAATTTTGACTAATATTGTTCATAGTAAGAAAATCATGAGAAAGGGTATCTAATGGGTGATTAGGAGTGGAAATAAGATTAGATTTTGGGAGGATAATTTGATTGAGTGCATTCTTGGCCAAGACAATTTTTGTCTCTCAAGGAATACCTATGTGAACCATCTTGGGATACATTTGAATAATTATATTGATAAAAATGGTAAATGGATAAAGCCCAACTAGGCATTCATGGACCACATTTTATCCCATGATATTTATAAAATTATAGAAAAATCTAGAGTTCCTTCCCTTCTGAGGATGTGGTTGTGTGGAATTATAATTCCCTAATTTGGAAGCTTCTTTGTTCCTTCACTAGTTTCTATTCAGCATGTTTTCCATATCTTTTTGGAGTAGCTTTTATCCCATGTGGTTTTATCTATTTTTCCTCTTTATAGATTTTGGTTGTTCTTGGATACCTCATTAGGCTTTGTTATTGAGACCCAAATTTACTTTCAGTACTAGTCTCTAGGTTTTTAGCTACTCCCTAAGTTTATCTTAAGGAGTGTTAGAGTAACAAAAGTATTTTCTTATTATTTAAATAATATTGATTTAATTATTAAGTCACTTATATCTCTATTTTATCCAAGCTAAACTTTTGTCATATAATAATTAATTCTTTTATTATTTATTATCATGCAACTTAGGTTCACAGTTTTTAGGGTTTCAACCTACTTTATAAGGATGATCTCTCATTGTAATTTAACCAATTCACTTTTTACAATATCAATTTCTCTTTTTTCTCATCAATAATGTTTCATCTATGGATCTATGAAATCTAGGCTACATAGCTTTTTCTTCTTCCCTTCTATGATAGGTGTTTGCATGTTGGTGATTCTTGGGAGTTGTGGGATTCATATTTCATTAACTTCAACAAGGTATCAAAGCTTAAGAAAACTAGAGTTAATTAAGAAATATCTAATTAATCTACCACTTCATTGGTTTGATGGAGTGAGCTATGATATTAGTTTTTGTTTCTATATACTAGGTGGATGCAGTGGTTAGGTACCTACGCAAATTAGTGAGATGATCATAGTCTCCTTTTCATTCCTACTTTGGTTGCAACCTTCCATACTTGATTGAAAAAGTCTTCAAGATTTGGTATTTCATTCCATTTGTATCTTTGAGTTTAGTCATTTTCCTTTGTGTGCCTCCTGATTTGATGTACATTATTGTCTTCTCTGCTTGGTCAAGTTCTACTTTAGTGGAGGTTCTTTAGATCAACAATTAGTTTTGACAAAGCTTTCCAACTTCTACATACTTTTGTGGTATTCTTCATGATTATCTTTTGTTCCTATTTTCTGGAACATTCCCTAGTTTGAAGGCTTCTTCAATCCTTTACAAGTTTCTTTTTAGAATTATTTCCATCTCTTTTTGTAGTAGGGTTTTTCCTATGTGCTTTTCTCTATTTCTACTCTTTTCATAGATTTGGTTGTGCTAGGTTACCTCATCACACCTTTTATTTCTAGGACTAAATTTTACTTTCTATAGTACTTTCTAGGTTTCTAACTACTCTCTAAGTATATCTTAAGGGGACATATTAGAGTAATTAGACATTTTCTAACTAACTCTAGTCTACTTAAACTAAACTTTAGGCATATAATAATTAATTTTTTTATTAATAATTACTATGCAACCTAGGTTAGACCTTTTTAGGGTTTTTATCTCCTTTATAATGATGATTTCTCTTTTCTTTCTCTATTATCATCTTGAAGTTGATGAAAGACCAACCCCATAGCTCCCAAGAATCATTTGCATGCAAATACCTATCACAAAAATAGAGAAACAATAGTTATTGAGGCTAGAATTCTAAGATCCATAGACATGACATTCTTGATGAGAAAAAAGAGAAATTTGTATTATCAAAATTGAATCTAGTTAATAATTACAAAGGGAGATTGTCTATATAAAGGAGATTAAAACCCTAAAATGGTCTAACCTAGGTTGCATAATAATAATTAATAAAAGAATTGATTATTATATGCATAAATTTTATCTTAAGTAGACCATAGTTAATTAGAAAATATCTAATTACTCTAAACACACACACACACACACACACACACACACACACACACAAATTATCTAATTACTTTTATCTAGCAAAATGTGCAATAAGGCAAAGAATTTTCAATTTTGGATGCTTTTGTACAACTTTTAAGTAGATTTCTAATGCTTGCATCATCAAATCTAGCTTATTTAGCTTCATTTTTTGAATTTTGTAAAATGTAGCAATAAATTAATTATTATGAAAACTTAGTAATTTTTAAATGGAAAAATTGATAAATAATTTTTTTTTCCAATACGTGACTATAAACATTTTTACTTAAAATCACCTTTAATACAATTTGTACACACTTTGAACAAAATCAAATTTTTATGAAACCACCTTCTTAGAAAAGTGAATTGTATAAACACATTCCTAATACAACATGTATGCATGTAATAAATGAGATTTTTTTCCATTTCTATTAGAATATTTTCATTATAAAATTATTAAAATATGCTAAAAATAACTCTTTGAAATTGATTGTTTTCAAATGTTCAAAGAAGGAAAAGATGTGAATCTAAACATAACTTATAACATGCACACTAATTCATACTATCACCAAGAAAAAAAATAGAACATATCCATTTCCTTTTCAATTGTATAATTCTTTCTTTGAACCCTATGAATTTTTTTTAAAAAGCATTTTGTCTAACACATCACCTTTGATTTAGCTTTTTCTCACCAGATACATGTCAATACATAATCTACAACACACTATTGTGGGCTCATAGATTCCAATGATTGCAAGGCATCCATAAAAGAGAATTTCTGAAAGGACTTTTCAATTTATTCATTAATTCAATACTTATTACAAATTCAAACAATGTATCAATGTCTATTAAAGTATAATTGAAGATGATTTTTTATTAAATTATCTAGTACACTTGTTTACAAAATATTATAGTTATAAATTCTATAGTATATATGAATGCAAGGTGTAAAATCATAGACATAAAAACTAATGAAGGACATTTACATTCTTTTAAGAAAATAAAAGAAGGTGCAAAATCTTCTAAGAAACCTTGGTAAGAATCCTCCATGCCTATGCTAAATGTAATAAAATACCTCCTTCATATTTTCGTGATTTGAAGAAATGAATAGTTATATATTTCATACATCTTCTCACTCCTAAAAAATAGACCATCATACAAGAGTCACTACATTGCATGCATAAGATATAAAGTTACTATATTGGTAGAATAATAACATCCTTTCTCTTTGGGGAGTCTAGAAAATGAAATTAGAAGAGTGTGAATTATAAGGAAATGGTGTTAGATCCTAAAGAAGTCGAAGAGAATAAAGCCAAAATCCTAAAAATAGAGGAGGAAGCAGAGAGTAATTTCTTTGGTGGGTTAGTGGAAAAAGAATTAGGCCACCATGTACCTATCCTTCTCCTATTTTTTTTCACTCTCAAGATGTTAATGATGGTTTATAGAAGAAGTAATAGATGGGAGAAAAAAATGTGTAAACTAATGAAGATGAGGAGGGAGTTAAAAATGTGGAGACTACTGAAGAAGAGGATGACTACGATAAAGATGAACTATGTAATAATTTCTTTGAGGAAAATGTGAGTCATTATGTGTACATTGAGCTGAAAAATTCCCCTCTCCACATGGCCCCTGAAAAATCCAAGGATTAAAATGAGGAAAGGAGACAGAGACAATTCCCTATCATCAACATAATGTATGATGATGAGGTCTATATTAAGTTGCTAGAGGAAGATCTAAAAGGTATTGATATTCATTCTTCATTGGATGTGCCCCAAAGAATGAAATCTATTTCTATGTATATATTTAAAGAATGGAGCAAAGGACCTTTAATTCCATTAAAAGGGTCAACATCAACTACATATTGATAAGTATAGAAATGGAAGAAATTGAGAATAAGCTCAATGAGGAGGTAGGCAGTGGTAATGGTAAGATTGATGTAGAGGTAAAAATACAAGGGATGGTTGAAAAAATTGAAAATTGGAAAGAAACACCTCTTTTTTTATCAACAATTACCAGAAGTTGTTGGAGGCCATGGTGGAAAGTATATATTAGAATTTTTTTAAATGTGGATATCTAGTGGACAACCACATGGTGGTGGACTAAAATGAGGTCAAGGGAATGAATGATAGATTGGGTAAGAAAAGAACCAGATCTACTTCCAATAATCTCAAGGCCAAGAGTGGTGAATAGGCCAAAGAGGATGTCAAAGAAGTCATGAAGAAGATTAAGGAAAAGGAGGAGATGGTACCGAAGCTAGCATAATTCTAAGTTGGTTTGATTTTCCTATAACTATCCAATGACATAACTTTTCTTTAATTTTAAATATGTTTCACATGCTAGATAGGATAAAAAATATTTTTGAACTTAAGTTTAGACAAAGTTATGGTTGTTGGATATATAATTCTTTAATATCAAAAAATAAATTTTATTAGAATACCCATAGTCAATTATTTGCTTTGGAAAAAAATGCAATATGTGTCACATTCAAGAATGACTCTTATACTTATAAGTAGGATCTTATAAAACAATATTGTCATTTTATCGAGGTTTGGTTGATCACACATATACCTATTTTTTATCATTTTCCTAAAACTTTCATACTTCTATATTAAAATTTTATATTTTATTATCTTTAAAAAAACAATAAGTAGTTTAGAAACTAAATATAATTTTCTTTAGATTGTATTTTTGCATATTTTTAATATAATGTTTGTAAATTATTGAAATTTTTTACATGAAGTTTCCTAACACCACTTTTATGAAATTTTATCACCACAAGAGGGCTTCTATTGGCCCATCACAATCTTCAACATGGCCAGTGGTAAGAGAAAACATTTGTCTCAAAAAAATTTTTTATTTATTTGTGTCATTAGATTAACAATAAGATTCACTAAATAATTTCTTTCTCTAACCTCATGTAAAACCATAAAATTCTATATTTGGGCTTGTCATTTAGGAAATGATATATTACCTCTAGGTTCTACCCTTTATTATGACCTTATTTAACTCACTGTTATTGGCTATACATGTCATGGAAGGTTGACACAATTTCCACAAAATAAGAAGTTTGCACAACAAGATAAAATCCATACATAAATATGAATTCCTATATAGATTCTACACCTTTTTCACTACAACCTCTCATGTCAATATTCTAGTAAGAGGTACCACCCAAATTAAGATCCAACCAAATGGGTAGAAGGGAATAAATTGTAAAAATCCTAATAAAATAATAAATATGCATTTATTTAACAACATAAAATATAGTAAAATAAAATATGTTTGGACATGGATAATTTTAGGATTCTATAGTGCAAATTTATTTTTAACCTGTCTAGTGAAATCTCAACAAATTTTCATTAATCAATTTGGGCAGGATGACATAGACAATAGCTAAAGGATTCTTTCAATATTTTATTGACAATCTTGTATTTCATTTTGAATTCTATTGAAAGAGAAAATATTATGTAATATAATGAATCAATACTAGTAGCAATTTAAAATTACATAAATGCATGAATCGATGACATCCTAAATAGAGAAAATTATTTAAATTTAAGTTATTGGAGGCTACCATATAAAATATTTATCAACAAAGAGACTAGTGTATAAATAATTTTTTGTCCAAAAATCAATGACTTTTTTCCATCATAATATTTCTCAGTAATTTTGACAATAAAGATGCTTTGAATCTAGATGGGCTCTCACATGGTGAGAAGATTTCCCTAATAAATCATTGTTAAGGTTAACCTATGATATAGAGGAGCTTATGCAATTCCTATTTACCATTTTAAGGCCCCATTTCCTTTAATGAATCACACAATAAAATTCGTTGATGGTGAGCTTAAAGGAAGGACAATTACCTGAAAAACTAATAGATGGAAAAATACACCTAAACAAACTCAATGCAAAATCCAGTGACCATCCTAGGTAAATTTGAGAAATCATAAAGAAAATTTTCAATCTTTAAATAAAAAGTTATTGATAGAACCAAATATGATAAACTGTGAACATGGTTGGCAATCGATATAAGGTAAACTAATTTTTTTAATCTAAGAAAATGAAATTTGTTATTCAATAATTAAGGTTTTCTTTGTCAATCTTGATAGTAAAAATTTTCCAAAGAGAAAGATAAAGCTAAAAAAGAAAAGGGTATGAAAAAATATCCTTTCTTCAAAACAAATTATACTAAAATTGTGAACCAATGTGTTCAAGGAAGAAAAAGTGCCTATTTTAAAAAAGCAAGAGAAAAAAATTTGAGGATGTATTTTTTTCATCTTCAATAAGATTTTTTTTTTTTAAATCATTGATAAAATGGCCATTAGATATCTTAATTTAAAGTTGGGAAGAGAAATTATCTTTGTTAGAGGATGCAAAATTGTATGGATTAAAAATGAACTAAAAGCTTCAATAGTGAGCACATTGGACGACATAGAAAGAAGTAAAGCTTGTTGAATATAATTGGAGAGCCCAAAAGGTTAATATTATAGAATGCACTAACTTATGTAAATACAGCTAACAATGTAATAGATAGTACACATTTCATATAGGAAAATTAAATTTGAAAATATTTTGTAATCCACTAGCATTGAAATTAACTTCTTTATAATTAATCATTATAAAGAAGAATAAAAATAATTCTTTATAAGTAAAATAAAAATCCTTCTAAAAGAAGCTATAGTTATAGTTGAAGAACTTAAAATAAATATATAGATTTCTTAAAACAAATTCAAAACATTTCAATCATTAAAATAATTATAAATACTTATTGACTAGGGAAAAATAGATCAATCAATCAAAATATCATAGACAAAAAATGCATTGGAAATGCCTTCATTGGATTAATTAAATATATTTAAAGCTTATCATGCAATTATACATGTTGATTATAAATTCTAGAATATTCATGAAAAATCTATTTTTAGACATCTAGTTGTAACTTAAGCATTAACTATTGTTCTTTCCAACTCTTTATGAAAGTGGAGAGATCAAATTTAAGTAATCCCTCCTTTTGTTTCAACCATTAAGACATGTACATACATACATACATACATACATACATACATACATACATACATACATACATACATACATACATACATACATACATACATACATACATACATACATACATACATACATACATACATACATACATACATACATACATACATACATACATACATACATACATACATACATACATACATACATACATATATATATATATATATATATATATATATATATATATATATATATATATAGTCCCAGCCTTAGTTAGAGAGTTGGTTTCACATGATTCTCTGATCTATCTCTCTTTTTTAGAGATGGAATCTTTATTGATGAAAGTATTGTCTTTCTACTCATGACTTCGCTACTTCATTTTCAAGACTTGGTATTTCTTCAAACATGGTAAAGAAGTTCATTTACATTTAGGCTAAGCAATTTCCTTGGGTACAATTTTTCTTTATGATAACTCTCTCATGACAAGTCACAATAACTTTTTTTTAAATTATACATGTTGATTATAAATTATAAAATATTCATGAAAAATATATTTTTGGACATCTAGTTGTAACTTATGCATTAACTATTGTTCTTTCCAACTCTTTATGAAAGTGGAGAGATCAAATTTAAGCAATCCCTCCTTTCATTTCAACCATTAAAATATATATAGTCCCAACCTTAGTTAGAGAGTTGGTTTCACATGATTCTCTGATCTACATCTTTTTTTTAGAGATGACATCTTCACTGTTGAAAACATTATTTGTGTGCTCTTGACTTGGCTACTTCATTTTTCAGGACTTAGTATTTCTTCAAACATGGTAAAGGAGTTCATTGACATTTAGGCTAAGAAATTTCCTTGGGTACAATTTTTCTTTATGATAACTCTCTCACGAAAAAGACACAATAATTTTTTTTTTAAAGAAAATAGAAAATTCATAAACTATGGGTTTCTTTTGTTATTGTAGCACCTATATATTCTTTTCTTTTACAAATTAAACCATATTTCTCCACACATCCTATTAGTAGCATATTTGAAGCACAAATAAATAAAATGAAACAAAAAATAAAAATTAGTCCAAAAGGTAGATTAAACATTCTATTCATTCAATGTAATTATACACACTTCTTCATTGAGTGATCAAAGATAAACTACTCAATAGATTACAAATGAAGACTTCATTGCAAAGACCTCGATACATAGAGGTCTTGAACATATTAAAGATTTATATAGTTGATCATGAAATTCCTTTATCAAAATTACAAACTGTATAATACTCATGTAGCTTCATGCAAAAACTATTTTTACAAAACTATCTTTAATTTAGTAAATAACTATTATTCTTCCCACTTGACATTTCATGCTAACTAGAGTAATTAATTTCCAATTGTCAACATAGAAATTGGACTATGACAAGACTCAAACAAAGTAGTTTCACTCATTCTAGCAAGAGTGACTTTATTTATTATTTGTATAGAAATTTTTAATGGTGCTGAGGATCTGGACCTCCAGGAATTTGTCTCTTACATTGAAATTTAGGCTTCATCTTTCTCTGTCTCAACAATCCAAGTTTTGCATTTTCTTGAATGTTAGTTTCCTCCTGTATCTGTGGATAAGTCAGCAAATTTTAAATTGACATAAAATACTTCAATTAGCCTTAGCTTAGTATTGGAAAACTAAAATCAAATGGGAATATAATTAGTATCCAAGAAAACCTTTGACAAAGCTTGGTCACTGGTAGAGTTTATAATAACTCTTTCAGTGATGCCTTCATTGTGTTGTTCCTTTGAGTATTCCATACTTAACCTACCACCTGTATTAGAAAATAAATAGAAAATAAAAATAGATTTTACACTTGTTATATAATCAAAATTAGTTACCAATTTTTTTTTTTTCAAAATATTTTTTTCATATATGCAAATCATAATTATCTAACCAATGATGCTAGTATTTAGCTCTGCATACACAAATTTTATAAATAAAGCTAATCTACTATACAAGCATTTTAGATGAAAGCAAAAGAAAATGATATAGATTTTCAAATATAAATTGTTTAAATTTTTTTATTAGCTATTTATTTAGAAAATAATTTCTTTTGTTATTATACAATTTGATTAAATACTCATCATAATATTAATAGTTCATCTAAAAACAAATCTGAAATATATAACAGACTTTTCCATTTCCATTCACAATTAAATCTCTTACATCAAATTCTTGTTCACTGAAAACATGTTACAACCATATTCAAATTGTATTCATAAGACTATTTTGCATTTGTAATGGCCACTTCTATTATCGTTATGAATCTTGGTCTTTATTTTAATAAGATAAAAAACTGTAGTTGATAATCGAATCATGACAAATAAATAGCCAAATGTCCGCCAATTTCTGAACAAAATGTATTCGTTCATAATCTTTGAAATCAAGAAACAAAAGAACCGTTCCTAATTTTTCACGTTAACTAAATAATTATGAAAAATCCACCAATTTTTAAACAAAATGCATAGATTCTATTTGGAAATAAGAAGCCGAGGAGAAGTTGTGCTTACTTTTTTCTTCCTGACGTTATAATTGAAGAAAATGTATGCATTCAAAATATTTGAAATTAAGAATGTTGGCTTTCCGCAGCCACAAGAGAATGTTGGCTGAAGTAAGGAGAGAGTAATAAGAAACAACATAGTCGCAAATACAAAGCGTCTATAGCAGGCCATTGATCTCTCTCTACTTTTATCTCCAACTACAACTACAAACACTGTAAAATCTTGGGCTCTGGCGAGCTGATGATCTCTTTGGTGCATTTTACAACGAAGTTAGACGACTTATATAGACGTAAATTGGGAAAAAAAATTCTTAAAAATTGAAGGAAATGATAGAAAATGTTGAAGGTTTTTAACGCTGCCCCACCAACAATAGTTATCGTTTGATAAGACTCCTATTAAAGCTCTTCTTCTATATTTAACACTATTGTCTGCCACAAATATTAAAATAAACGCATGCTGAGCAACTTGGATAATATCAAAAACCATGTATCCTAAGCTGTCAGTAACTCATATTTATGGAGGCGTACCAGGCAAACTTACGTTGTGTTCGTCGGCAAACACTTTCGGCTTGAAGTTGTTGCACCAGAGAAAAACGACCTTGAGGTCAGCAACTGCTTCAAGTTTTTATTGTTAATCTTTCACTGATGCTAAGTGTTGGTTACATTAGCCTCTCCTAGTGCATTTGGGAGGCACCTCCCTCGTTTATAACTAATATGTCTTCATTGTTTCGCATACATTTGTGCATATCTATACGAGTTGTGAGACATTGGAAAAGGGAAAGCCGACGGTTTTAGGGATATATATAGGTCAAACGTTTCTTTTAATTTTCCCGCTCCCAGATGGAGGGTGTTGGAAATGAAGCTACATGAGTTCTTATAAACGATTTAACAAAGGTCGCTAGACCAAATTTCAAACTTCTTTTAATCAAGGTCTAGGAATTGCAAATGTACCCAAATCTTCATCGAAAATTATACCTAGGAGTTTGAAATTGTATACACGTCTTTAATTTTTTTAAGTAACATCTTAAATTGAATAAAAAAAATGCTAATTACTATATTTTATCTTTTATAAATAATTGCTAATTACAATATTTTGTCTTTTATTAAAAAAACATTAAATATGTTAAGAGACATTATTCTTAAGAAGTTTATCCCATTTAAATCAAATTGATTTATAATAAGTGATAGTTTTCAATTTCATGTTTATCATGATTCAAGGAAAATGGACACAATACAACACAACTTGTTGGGATAAGGTGACTCGGCCTTACGATTTATTACATTATTTGTGCTTTCTTGGAAAGTTGCTAAATGAAGTTGAATTCTTCCACAAAAGAAGTCTTGGACTAGAAAAATAGAAAGCTTTTGTATTTTGGCAATTTATTCTGTTGTGCTTTGTTTTTATGCAAGGGTTGTGCATAAGGAAGTTTCTAAAAGAATTTGTAGATGTGTTGAATGTAGATGCTTTAGAAATTGTTTCCTCTTGTATGAAAGCTCTATAAGTACAAAGCATTGTTAGAGAGAATTAAGGGAGAGATATGAAATTATTTGCAGAGGGTTATGCTACTAAATTTTCTCTAGAATGGAGCAAAATGTAAATTTTCATGTGAAGGCTGAAAATGTATTGTAACTTGTTGATGAATCATATGTTAGCTTGATGGTTTGGAGGGTGGGGCTTTTACCTGGAAAATTTTTCTCCACATATATTTTTGTTCTCTATTCTATCTCATTCTTCTAATTTTATGATTGTAGAATAATAATCTATATGTCATAATGCTACTGAAATTTATTTAGATCAATAAATTGCAATCACTTTCCTTTAAGGTTTTAATTATGGAAAATCAACTATGTAAGTTTCCACTTTTATGGCATAGTAGTACGCACTTGTATTTTTTTATTAGAATTTATTCAACAAATTATTAGATATAGGATTCACATGCTAATCTCAGATGACTTTCTGAGTGCTCAGATTTCCCTTCGCAACCAACTTTTGCTTTGGTTGTTATAATTTCTTTTGTTTCAAATGGTGTGTCCTTATTCTAATACGTGCAAAAATATGTAATCTTTTTCTGAAAAGATAGATATGTTAGTTAAATTCGTATTCATTTTTATAGATAAAGAAGACACCATTCATCAATATTTTAGTGGTAACATATTATTTTAAGCTAATAATCATATATTTGATTAGTTAAAATGTTGCAATCATAACCTCAAAAATTAGTTTTTGAAACAAATTTACATTTAATTACTTGATTAACAAGTCTTTGATAAGTTGTCCTTAATGTGTAGCAAAAAATGAGGGTTTGACATAAAATTGGATTTTAATTATTTGATTATTAAGCTTTTGATAACTTTCCTTTACATGCATGTCAACCCTTACACCTATAAATCACCATTTAAACTCTATATTAATGGGGTGATCATTTAGAATATAAACAATGAAGCAAGAAAAACATAGTCAAGCTAGAATAATAAAGATTAAATTTGAAACATATATCTCTTACAACACAACCAATTTTTCTTTTAGTTGTTATGATTTCTTGTGTTTTGAAGGTTGTGTCCTTATTCTAAATACATGCACAAATGTGCAATTTTTTTCTAAAGATGGATGTGTTGGTAACATTCATAATTGCACCTATAAATAAATAAGACACTATTCATAAATAAATAAAAACATTAGAAAAATATATGTTTAGTTGCAAATATAAGTATTAACTTTCTTATTTGTGAGGATATCATTAAAGATTTATAAGGTGCAATAATTATTAATATTTTTTTGTTTTGGGATCGATGACATGTGTGTTCTTTTTTAAGTACATTGTTTTCTAATAATTGTAATGTTTAGTAATGTTTCCCAAACAGTATTTTAATGCTCCCAAGGGAATATAGAAACAAACTATTTCCCTTATTCCTTTTTAACATAAGATAATAATAAAAAAATCAAATTTTCTTGAGAAAACACAATAATATTTCTTTATGCTTCCTCTAAATTCAGCCACATTTGAAAGCTGAAAAGTTTAAAGGATCTAAAAAGTATTTTGAATGTCCAAAGGCATAAGTTATCCAATATTACATTAACATGTAAGCCCCTTATATGTGTGGTATTTCTTTAATTATCGAGTCTTCGTTTGAAGCTTATAGATATTCCAACACTTACCCAATATACATTTGACAAATGTGCTTCGATTATTACCAAAAATAGTCATTTAGAAAGTGCTTCAAACCTAAGAGGAACAAAATGTAGAACTTGACCCAAGTCTATAAAAAATAAAATTTGGACTTATCTATGCGTCCACATCATGTAGTCTCTTCTAAATGTTGAATCATAGTTTTCATATAAATTAGGTGTTAATATTAATGGTTATAGATTACCCAAAAGAAAATTATGCAATTTTCTACAAATTGGTTATCAGATGTAATTAATGAATTCTAGAGTGAGAACTAGTTTATCATCACAAGATTTTGAATTTTAAAATGTTGCTAGTTTATTTTAATTTTATATTTTCTAATATGAAATTCAAGTTATAGTGGTCCCTAGTAGGAAGTATGCATCCTGAAGGAAGATAATCCTTTTCTTTTCTTTGTTTGGAAAAAGCCATGCATTTAAATTGGTCTCTGATATATGACTACTCTTTTTTATTTCTTCTTCAAAAGATATAGAATTTGATTTTATTTAGAAGTAATAAAGATGTGTATTCCATAAATATATATATATATTTTTTTTACAAAGCTAAGAAATTTGCCTCTAATAAACAAGTTTCAAATTTGGGAGGACTAAGTAGGATTCACAACTAGATAGACATGTGACATATATTTTATATAAATTCATTCTCTATTGAGAAATAGGTATATGTACAAGATCTTGTTAGCAGATAATTCATATGCAAAAAAAAAAGTGAATATACTTCTGGCTAGTTAAATAGTATCGTAAGAAACAAAAGTTGTATGTGTATAAGAATGAAAGATGTCTATGAGTGTACCATATCCCTTGTGATAGAATGGTCTTGAAAGTATGGGTTTGAAAGAGCTAAATGTTATAGGAGTCTATAGGGGGGCTTGTGAATATCACTTCCTAGGGTAGGTGCAAGAAGTTGGGTCCCACTTTTGGGCAAAAAATATAAGTGTTTTTCCTTTTTTTTAAAAATTTCTTGTCAATTGATGTCAAAATTGAATGCATTTAGAGATTGAATATAAAAAAAATAAAAATTAGAAATAGAATTTTTAGTGTTTGGAATCTACTTTTTGGATATGTAATTTATTTGTGTACCCATATGATAGATTTATTTTTGGTATGATAAATTTGTTTTCGGTATGGATCATATAGCAAAAAAATGAGGAATTTTGAACTTGAGTTATAACCAAGATTTCAAAAGAAAATTAAAACTTACCATCAAAGGAAACAAACTTAGTTATTCAATAGTTAATATTTTCATCTATCTTTAAAGTAAAAACTTTCCAAAGGGAAAGAGAAACCTTAAAAGGAAAGGGTGTGACAAAGAATGTTAGTGCAAGAAGTTGGGTCTCACTTTTGGCCAAAAAGTGGAAGTGCTTTTCTTGTTTTTGAAATATTTTGTCAATTGATGCCAAAATTTGAGGCATTTAGAGATTAAATATTTAAAAACTCCATAAATGAAAATTGTAGTGCCTAGGCTCTTCTTTTTGAGTATGTAATTTATCTGTATACCCATATGGTAGATTATTTTTTTTGTATGGATCTCTAAAAACCACTTTTTCAAAATGCCTATTTTAGGACCATAACATGCTCATGTATAGACACCATAATTTGACACAACTAATTGAATTTTTTCATGAATCCTTTTAAATGAAGTTACTTGACACACCAAAGATTTATGAGAATACTTTTTTTGAATTTTATAATGATTTTTTTATTTTATTAATTTTTTTATTAACGATTAAGCTAATTTCTACAACATCTTGTGTACGAATGCAATAATTTAATCAAAATTTAATTTGATTTAATTTTTTTTTTAACTTTTAAATAATTATGTGAGGATTGATGACATCTAAATTAATTTACAAATTATGAAACATTAAAAAAGTTATTAAAGTTTTAGTAAATGTCACTATTTAACATTTTAGAGACACTTTTGATTAATAAATAATGAAAAAATAGCAAATGAACTCATAACACAATAAAATTTACATTTTTGAAATCAAAACAATAAGACCTATAATGGGTTTTTATTTCATCAAAAAATTCAATGGGGATGACCATATAAAAATTACAACAATCCCTAAAATTGTTGATTAAATGTCTTAGAAAAAAATGGATCATGAAGGCATGGCTTGCTGGGACCAAGCCTATAACATCCTTTCCCCAATGCAAAAATCAAAGAAAATTTGTGGCCATTCCAAATTTCCACCTATGTCAACTAGAATCAGGCACTCGATTTGTAATTCAAAAACTAGGTGTCCAATTTAGTTTTAACTGTTGACAGAAACGGGTACCCAATTTTTAAACAACCGGGTACCTAATTCTTATATACCTGTTGGGCCCCAAAAGATGCTCGCCAAACCACTTTTCAATTATTGCAATAATTGAATAATAG
Source organism: Cupressus sempervirens (assembly GCA_028749045.1). Classification (NCBI taxonomy): domain Eukaryota; kingdom Viridiplantae; phylum Streptophyta; class Pinopsida; order Cupressales; family Cupressaceae; genus Cupressus; species Cupressus sempervirens. The sequence goes on from CM053784.1 coordinate 171,721,263, forward strand.
TTATTCCATTTTCTTGTCTTCTTCTACAACTTGCGAGCTATTGATTTGAGTTCAAAACTAGTGCAAACATGGGATCAAAACAAAAAAGAAAGAAGAAATTAAAAGTTCTAACAAATGAGGAGATTGCAACAAATAAAAAGTGTGAAGCACAGCGTCAATGAGAGAGAAGACAAAGAATTAGAGAATTGAGAAATGTTTCAAAGGAGAAAGACATTGAGGATACCATAATGGATGAAGTGTTAGGATAAACCACCAAAAAATAATAGAACACACAGGAATGAACACAAGGCACCAAGATTTAACGTGGTTCATCCAATCCCTGGGCTACGTCCACCAAACAGCAAGTTCAATCTTATTACAATCCAGTGATTACAACCTGATTACAATCTGTAATCCCTTACAGCTCAATACCACCGCAAGAACCAATTTCGTATCACCACCTATATCAAATACCCAACCCTAAGCCCTTTTTATACAAGTATTAAACCGCTTTAGGGTTATAACATGTCAGCCATATGTCGGCCATATGTCGGCCATATGTACAGTACTTTCCTGATCAGTCACCACAATCTAACATGAAGAGGCTGAAGAAGAGAACCCATTGGAAGGAGATTCAGGTGCACTTTCTAATCAAATATTCAATACAGGTGTGTCTCCAAACCCTCAAATTTTTTCTCTTGATGAAATTGGTGATTTTTTAGAAGCAAGTTATAATTTAAACGATTTATATTTTTTCATGAGAATAGATTGCCAAATGATATTTCACAACAAACTACAATAGAAATGCATGCGTGAAAGAAATACAAAGAAAAATTGAAAATGAGATTCAAATCCCAAATAACTGTTAAAATAAAATGCCAACTAAAAATAACAATTGTATGAATGTAGAAATAGAAACACCAATTATTGAACAAACATGTCAGAATGATGCTAAAGTGCCTAAACATAATTTTCATTTTCCTAATGATGTGTTAGATAATCTTGAGGGATTGGTTTCATGGAGAAAAATTAGGACACATGCTAATAAATTATATGGACATTTTTTTATAATAAGAAATTTGGGTTTCAATGTCAGTTGATGTTGTAACTAATTAAAATGTCTAAAATGCAAAAAGTAATGAAAAGGTTAGGAATGTATGCAAAACTTAAGAATATAAATGAGTCCTTAAAACAAGTTGTATCCACTATTGCTAGTGCCTTTGATGTTATCAAAAAGAAAAGTTTCCCTAAAGATAAGAATGCAACATGATGAGCAATCACAATAGCTTTAGCTAATAAAAATCAACAATTGAAAAAATATTGATTAGCAACATAAGTGGATATCTTAATGTGAATCATAAGACTTTAGAAAGAGTTGTAAAGAGAAGGGTTAACTTTGAATGTGACCCAACAAATATTTTGTGGACTTTTAGTGGTAGACTCTCGAGATGTGATATGAAACTTACTAGTGAAGTCAAAAGTTTGGTTGAAATTTTTTGGCATGATAATACAAGAGTATCACCAAATTCAAGAGATGTTCTTAAATTGAGAGTTGGGTCAAAAATACATGATCCACATTCTAAACACCTTTTGGACATGGCTCAAGCTAAATTATTTAGAAAATTTGTAGATGGTAAAGTGTTAACTATTACCATTAGTCAAAGGTCTTTTGAAAACTATAAACCATGTTATGTAACGATTAACAAAGAAAGAATCACATGTTTCTGCAAAACTCATATTCAATTTCATTATCATTATGATCTATTTTGATCTATACATGATACCATGCATATTAAAGAAGTGTTGAAGGAATGTGGTATAAAAATACCACTTGAAACTATAAAGGATTTCATATTAGGTTTGTTTTGTAAGCCATCTAATGATCAATACTTTCTTTTCAATGCATGTCTTTCTGGTACATGTGATATGTGTGGCAATCTTTCTTTGTTAGATGGATGTTTGCATGAAACTGCTTTGATTACTTTTGGCAATAATTAGTTGTGGTAAAAAGATTCAAAACTATTGAATATCCATTAAAGGATGGGAAGATTGGAAGAAGGTGTGATCTAGTTATAGATAAAGTTTGTTTTAATGCATTTATGGATGAGTTTAAGAGTGTGATCATACCAAAATATGTTAAACACTCTCAATATGCTAGATGGCTTGATGGACAATTTTGCATATGTAAGAATACATTTCCAATCAGTACCATACTTTTAGTTGTTGAATTTGTAGAGAACTACACACTTACACCACAAGATGAGGTACAACCACAATATTACAATTTAGTGTAAGTAATAATTTATCTTCATATAGTTTATAGGCATGCACCTAATAGTATAGAGGAGGATCAAAAAATATTGAGAGAGTAACATTTTTATATGAGTGATAATAAACTCCATTCATTTGAGTTTGTCCAATAGTGTTTCAAGGTCTTTTATGATAATTTAAAAGAGAGAAAAATTCAAATGACACAACATTAGATATGGTCAGATAATTGTATAGGACAATTCAAGAATGCTAGAATGTTCTATTGGTTGAGTAGGAGACATAGGAAAACTAACATCCAACATGTGTGGGGTTTTTTTTGAGGCTAGACATGGTAAAGGAGAACATGATGATGTTGGTGCATGTGTGAAGAGAGACCTTAGTAGAAAGCAATTAAAATTTGAGGAAAAAGCCAAATTCAAAAATGTACATGAGATTGTCGAATGGTGTAACAAATATTTATACACAGGATCAAGTGAGAACTCTAGAATCAAATTTTTCTTCTACCTAGTTGAAGAGAAGAATATCCTTTCAAGATATGTTTGTAATACAATTAGTGGGTCATCTAAATGACATTCATTTAGGAGTTCAAATTCTAACACTTGGACTATATGGACCAGGGAGCATGCTTGGTTTTGTCAATTTTGTCTTGCAAGTGAATGGGAAGAATGTGAGAATATAGAATGGGTTGAAGATTGGAAACGAAATTCATTAGCACTTACTGACACACATTTTCAAGATGACATAGTAAATGAAGGCCATAATGTTACTTTTGCATCAGAAGATTATGATCGTATTTTAGACCTCATAGAACCTGATATGCATAGTTTAATTAGATTTTGTTCTGATCATGGTTCAATTTATATTATTTATTTATGTACTTTTCATTAATATAATTAAGGTACACACATGTCTTTAACATATTATTTATATATGTACACATGTGATTAAAGTGTTAATGTACTTTATCTTATCTTGTAGGACATATTTATGCTAATATTGCTCCTAATGATAATGATGAAAAGACTGAGTATTGGCTACCTAGATGTGTGGAACCTAATAAAAAATTGATATGTCATCAAGTAGATGATGATGGTTTTGAGTATCTAGTTGGTTCTATCATTGTAGCTGGCACTTGGTTATGTAGAAACCTAACAAGAAGAAACGGTTTACCAGTGTTTGAAGACTACCAATCTAAAAAGAAGATTTTGCACTATTCTCATTTGGTTGTGGCATTGAATATCAAATTAGAAAGATAAAAATGGAGACCCACCAATAAGGTATTATGGACAATTTCAATGGAAAAGCATGAGACAATCATAGATGAATTACAAAAGAGAGAGGATGCAGATGGTACAATGGAATGACTACATTTAAATCAAACACATGTAAATTTTTTCTTTATTGTGTTATTTTTATATATGTCCTTATTATATTTAATTGCATGTATCTATGAGTTGTCAATAGAAAATTAGAGAACTTATATATACCTCTTATTCAAGTCTCAATTACAATTTATGCAAATTTAAATGTTAAAGTGGATTGAACATCAACATCTTGTGCAATTACACATAGCGAGTACATACAAATTATGCTTTTATTAACATGTGTTGTTTTTTTACAATTTTATTTTACAGGACCTCATTTGAAGAAATGTGTTGAATCAGTTTTATATTTTGAGTTCACTTCTATAAATATGTCATTGACATTGTCTTACATGTATTGTGAAACATGTTGTAAACATTTAAAAATAGGAGTTTACTTCTATTTCAAAGTTAAAGGTGTGCACTTGATATTATAAATTAATTATCAACTCAAGTAATGACCTCCTAATTTTTTCCATTACTTTTACATTCAAACATGGTTAAATTAATGTTTTTGTATATAAATAGTTAAAAATATTGTTAAATTGCCATATACTTACAAAATGTGTCATAACATGAATGAAATATGTTGCAATAAATAAATTTTTTTGAATACTTACAACATGATCTAACATTATAATATATACTACATACACTCACATGATAAGAAGTTGTAAAAAAATAGTGCATGGTCTAGCATGTCATAACATGATCTATGAAGTCAAAAAATACATAATAATACAGTTAACTATCCTAATGCAAAGTGTATCAAAATAAATAATGTTTCATAAGAACACAATCTAAAGGTGCCAAAAATACCTAATCTATTTGATCTATAGTCCTCTTTAGTCCATGTAAAGATGACTTAGATGGATCATCCTATGTAACACGAGTTGTCTCATTATGTGGGACACCTTGTGAGGCCGATGGATCATCCTGTGTAACATGAGATGTCTCATCATGTACATGCTTAATTGCAATGGGTTTGAAAATCTAGCTTGCAAATAAATTAAATATCCATTACATAATAAAAATAATACCACATGAGATGGGTGTCCCTCTATAATGGGAGGAGGGTACTATGAAAGCTACCAAATGCAGCAGTCGTGAGGTCCTATAATTTACAATACATACATTTTTAAAATTTGATAAAAAGCATAATGAGCTATGTATATGTACATAAATCACAATACTGACCTCAAAAGATGATGTAGGTACCTCCATTTGGCTTAGTCTCATACTCTTAGCAACACTCATGTTGACATAGTCCTAAAATTATGGATACATAAATGTTGACTCAATATTACATATACATGAATTACTAAAGTACATAAACTAAAATGTACATAATTTGTACACTACATTTTTTATACACTATAAAAACATGTATATATATATCATACCTAAGTAGTATCCAATTTCATAGATGTATCTCAAGATGTGCTAGCATGGTGATCAAAAAATGAAGTTAAAAATAAACTATATCTAGGCCTGTATGGATAAGTACAATCCATCTCCTATTTGTAAAATCCAAAAACATAAAATATATATACATGAGTCAAAATTGTTTAGATTATGAAATGCCCCTTTACTGGTTTTGTATTATATTTCCAACCTCTAATCAGATCTTTAAGATCAAACAACCAATATTTCAAAGATCCACCAATTTCTCAATAAACCCCAAATCGGGGATGCCAGAAATAGTGCCAAAAGCTTCACAGCTTCACCTATTATTAATAATTCTGAAAGTGGACATTTTTAAAGAAATTTGAGCAGAACAATAGCCTATAAAATGAAATTTCTAGATCTATATAACATGCACACAATAGCTCCCAAATAGAGGACAAAAATAATGCTCATCGGGCTCCCGAAAATAGCACAAAATAGCCCACAATCACCACAAAAACTTAATAATCTATCACAAAAGTATAATCACATACACATAAATATATTCAGATCTATTTTAATATTTAAAAGTATGATATATAGCAGCAACCCAAATTGATATGAAATACTCAACTGGAAACACCAAACTCTTACAAAATATACACCTGAAAACCCACAAATCTGCACTGTTCAGCACAAAGGCAAACTCTACATGAGCATGCACATGGAATGGCTTCAAACTCCTATCTTTAGCCTTCCTAGAAACCTACAAACTCCCATTCTTGGGTCTCCCTGGAAACATGCAAACTCTCGTTCTTGGGTCTCCTTCTCCACAGGTTTGGCAGCCTTTGAAGAATAACATAGAAATGAGCAAAAATCAAGTTCTAGAATGAGCCCAAAATGCCTCCAAACCCCTTAAAAGAGGGCATAACCCTAACTCATGTGTAAGAGGGGTTAATAAAACATATTTTAATAATAATTTTCATTTATTAGTCCATTAGCTTCCAAATATTATCCCCTTTTTGGGCCTTCCTGCCTTAGCAAAGATTATTATTTTTAATTATTTGAAAAGGGGACATGACAAGTCCTCCCATTCCAAATATTGCTTGTCCTCAAGCAATGGTTGAACAATAGACCAATCACTCTTCTTGGATCCCGAATGTAGTCATGAACTATACTATTGTCAATTAACATAGGCTCCTGCAATATCCTCTGCAATATAACCAAGAGGTATCCATAATCAAACTAACAATTACTACTCAACCAAACTCCAAAGTCCCAACTTCCATAGTCAGAAACCCATGAGACACAAACTCTTAGAACATCAAAACTTAAGTAAAGTGGACAAATCAAATTGCCAACATAGTAAATACCATCAACGCATCCCACTGGTGTATATGGAATGTACAATCCAACTCTACAACAATGGTGAACACTCTCGAATGAAACTGTACCAAGTATGGAGAATCCACACACTATACAACTCCTGCAATCAACACAACTCTGCAGATCAATGACCACTATCTCATAACCATAACTCCCATGCACCCCTAATGGTGAAAAGCCATCACAAGATACACAACAATAAATGGAACCCAAACCAAGTTTGTCTGCTATCAACTCCTCAGCACAAGGATCAAATTCTAACTGATGTACATACCCTGCAATATAATGTTGATAAAAAAAACCAACTTTAGTCAACAGCTCACCATGAACAAGTGATACAACCCATTGTGACTGATCACCAGCTAAGTCAGGAGATGTCATAGCCAAAGGAGTAGAATCAATAACAACACCCGCTGAAGCATCACTCCAAAACTCCTGCTCTAAGTCATGTATTATCAAGCTATCAACTATAGGACCTATTGCCATGTCGTTCCCATCACAACTCTCATCCTAAGGCATCAAACTATCCCATAACTGATAATAAGCACTAGGAACCAAAGTACATTTCTGTATCATCATCTCATCAACATGGTCATCAAAGGTGAATTGATGAGCATACCTCACAATGTAATGTCGATAGAATGTGCCAATCTCAGTTAGTGGCTCAGACTGCAATCTAGATGTAACTAACTCCAATTGATCACTAACCAAGTTGGAACTGACTACTACCTCTGAAGACATCGCCAAGGCAGTAGTATTACTAGCAGGAACCATGCCAACTATAGACTCACCAACATCACACATGGTCTTTGATACATCATCTCTAGTCTTCGTGCCATTAGTACTAGAGGTCACCACCATGTCAGGCATACCACAACAATCTATTGCAGCACCCAACTCGACTTAACCTGACTCTAGTGGGGACAAACCCAATATGCCAATGTTAGTATCAAAGATGGATGCATCCCCATCTCCACTGTCTTTGGCAATCTCGACCATGGACATCCTTGGATCACCAGACTCCATAGCTTGTGAGTGTATAGAATCAGGTAAAGTTTGTAGTTGCTCTAACTTCATGGTCACCTTAGCCAAATGAAACTATGACTCCTTGAAGGCCAATTGTGTACTCTCAAGAATCTCATATGTCACCTCAAGCTGCTGAGTAAGCTCACTCACCTCATCTTCCTTGGCCAACAATGCATCGTATGTTGTACTACCCCACTCCATAACATAATATTTGTCGGCTATCAACTGCATATAATCCTGTCTCAGAATCTGGATAGCCTCCCATAAAGAGTGGAACTCTGTCAAGGAAAGATAACTTCCTCCCTGCTCATCACTAGTAAGAAAACCCTATCCATAAACTGCTAACGACTAACGAGCAACATCAAAATGCTGGCAAGCAATAGCAATGTCTCGCTCACTAACTCTCAACTGATTAGACACATGATGGCACTGGCTAAACTATCTCCTACAAGCCTCCTCTGATGCACTATCTAAAGTAGTATCCTCAAAGTTACTAGTCTCTAGAGTATTACCATCCATATCCTGTGAATCAACTCCAAAGCTCATATCAACATATGGAGTATCAAAAACTGTAGCACTGATGTCTAACTCCCCTGTACCAAAAGAAACTACCAAGGAAACTAAGTCTTCAAAACTACCCATTGTATCCTCCTGGATGTCATCAATACCAATATGATCCTGGGACTCATCTATACACATGGCAAAATATGAAAGATTGTCAACACATTCCAACAAGTATGGTCGACTGGATATATGAACAAAGCCCAACATCAATGTATAAAAACTAATACCAGGATCGGACAAGATACTGGCACAAGAAAAGACAACACTATACAATTTTCTAATCAAATCCATGATAGCACCCAAACAAACACTGCTACCAAAAAGTGTTAAATATCTCCAATCAACTGAATCCCAAACGCCAATATAACAATCTCAAGTCCATATCTATAAACTAGAATCATATGGTAACTCAAGAAAACTCCTCACCTGAGGAATATGACCAATACCAACTAACTCCACATACCTGTCATGATGAGATAATGAAGTCACAATACTATCTTTGTTCACTTTCAGCCGGCTGGACAAATCATGTGAAGTACTACTAGTCTCAACCTCATCTGTCGAAGCATCTAACTATGCTTGGTACTCTTTCTCAGCAAAGTCATGAATGCTCAATGTCTACTCATCTCTGCCAAGTATCTCACCATCATGCACAACAACATCCTCGTAATCATCATCTGAACCCACTATGTTGTAGTCACTACCTATTGTAACTATACCATCCTGAATACCTGTGACATCACCCTTTGATGACCTATATACAATTGTCTCAATTCGAGTATCAAGTTGACCATTACTATCAATCTGCGTAATATTATTTCTCACTACCTCCTGTGGTGGAGTAGAATCTGAGACCTTAGCCTGGCTATAAGCTAGTTTCTCAAACTCCTCATGCAGGTTCTTGGTAATTGTGTCATCTGCCCTATGAAAAAATTTTCCAAATAAAAATCCAGTCAACTTATCCACCTTAGCTGGGTCGGACAACATGTCATTCATTATACGGTGGTGCTCAACCAACTGTTCAAACATGTCATGGCTTATTTTCCTAAGTTTATCTCAAATATCTAAATAACCATCCTTTCTACTATTCTGATTCTGGATATCAATTGTCCAAGATCGTGTCCTCTGAGACTCTGTACTATACCTGTCCATTCTGGATAAAGTAGAGTGTAACCCCAATAGGTTATAACTTCTTCAAACACCAAGAACTAACATGCAAATTATTAGAAGTAGCATGCAACCATAAATTTTGACATGCAACTGATTAGAAGCAACATGCGACCATGAAATTCACCAAGAAATAACATGCAAATGATTAGAAGTAGCATGCAACCATAAATTTTGACATGTAGCTGATTAGAAGCAACATGCAACCATAAATTATGACATGCAAGATTTGGGTAGTTGTCAAAACTGACATGCAAGATCTGGGTAGTTGTCAAAACTGACATGCAAGATTTGGGTAGTTGTCAAAACTTACATGCAAGATCTGGGTAGTTGTCAAAACTGACATGCAAGATTTGGGTAGTTGTCAAAACTGACATGCAAGATCTGGGTATTTGTCAAAACTGACATGCAAAATTTGGGTAGTTGTCAAAACTGACATGCAAACTTCTACAAACCCTCAGGCTGGCAAGATCATGGCTCTAATACAACTAAAATATCCCTTTTCTAATTTTTTATGATATTTCCAACCTCTAATCATATCTTTAAGATCAAACAACCAATATTTCAAAGATCCACCAATTTTTCAATAAACCCCAAATCGGGTATGCCAAAAATAGTGCCAAAAGCTTCACAGCTTCACCTATTACTAATAAATCTGAAAGTGGACATTTTTATAGAAATTTGAGCAGCATAACAGCTTATAAAATGAAATTTCTAGATTTGTATAACATGCACACAATAGCTCCCAAATGGAGGACAAAAACAATTCTCATCGAGCTCCCGAAAATAGCACAAAATAGCCCAGAATCACCACAAAAACTTAATAATCTATCAAAGAAGTATAATCATATCCAAATACATATATTCAGCTCTATTTTAATATTTAAAAGTTTCATATACAGCAGCAACCAAAAGTGATATGAAATACTCAACTAGAAACACCAAACTCTTACAAAATATACACCTGAAAACCCACAAATATGCACTGTTCAGCACAAAGGCAAACTCTGCATGAGCATGCACATGGAATGGCTTCAAAATCTCATCCTTAGCCTTCCTAGAAACCTAAAAAATCTCATTCTTGGGTCTCCCTATAAACCTACAAACTCCCATTCTTGGGTCTCCTTCTCAACAGGTTTGGCAGCCTCTGAAGAATAACAAAGAAATGAGCAAAAATCAAGTTCTGGAATGAGCCCAAAATGCCTCCAAACCCCTTAAAAGAGGGGATAACCCTAACTCACGTCCAAGAGGGGTTAATAAAACATATTTTAATAATAATTTTCATTTATTAGTCCATTAGCTTCCAAAGATTATCCTCTTTTTCTGAAACTTCACCTTTTTGGGCCTGCCTGCCTTAGCAAAGATTATTATTTTTAATTATTTGAAAAGGGGACATGATCGATTATAAGTTAATAAAAATGTACATAGATAAAAATAGTACAAATTATTTATCTTCAGTCAAAAGTTTGTACTGTATGTATTTGAGGCTTTGCCTCAGTGGTGAATGGATCAAGACCTATATTGACATCAAACTATGTAGCAGCCGACAATCCCTACAAAATCAAAAAAAAAGAACATATGAGAACATGTTATTAAATTTGAGTTTGAATGTACATTTTTATAGTTTAATTCAAAGTGCATACCATATGAGGGATGCCAAAGTCTATAAGTCTCAAAAAAAGATTGTACTGCCTCCTAGGAGGAACAGCATCATCCATCCTCTATTATTACAAAATCAACATGTACATAAATATGGTTAATACAATTACACATGTATGTAGAAAGTAAATAATTATGTACTTTATATTTAAATTTTACCTGCTGCTCTTGACTGTCTCTAGGCTCTCCCTGCATGAGGTCAACAAATGATGACACATCAATGTTATCACTACCATAACCATGTGCAACATATGCATCATCATCAAAATCAGCACCCTCAGCATAATGGTCATCATGTGTTGCATCAACATCGCTCTAGGGGCCTCCACTACTTTGTTAAATTGCTCAAAAGGGAACTCAAAGAGGTAAGAGTAGATGAAACTACTCGATGATGGTGTGCAAGAAGAAGTACAAGAGGCTGAGGTTGCCTAAGATTTCTCATTCAGTCATCCCTCCACAACCTCCTAAAATGATTTCATGTCAAAATAATTGGGTTTCAAACCTAATTCAAACTCAGCCCATAGTTTCCTAAGGAAGTACATGGGCACCTAATGATTAGCATGTGGTGGATGGTCAAATACCATCCACCACTACTCCCAAAAGTGTGTTGATATATGTGGATGTGTGCACCATCTAATAGAAATATGAATCTTCTTCTCATTAAATTCTTCACCTTTCTTAGGGTTTACAAAATATCTTGTAAAATGTCTTTTACCTATTTTGAGGTTACATACCTCTTTATATGATACGCCATTAGAATAGTAGGCACACATGTTTTGCCTCCATAATCTAAATGAATCAGTAGTGGAATCCAAATGCTGTATAGACTGAACAACGCCTTGCATACTATCTGCAAGGCATAGTAGGTGAGGAGAGGGGTGGGGCTTGCACCTAATAGCCTCAATATCTCGAATGAGGTCGTTAAGATTATGCCTCATGTTCTCTCGCAAATCATCTGCAGTAGGTGGTGGAGGAGGACTAGGTGGTCATGGAGGTGGGGGAGGAGGTAGAGGTGGAGATGGAGGAGGTGGAGGTGGGGGTGGGGGAGGGGGAGTGGGTGGCGGTGGGTCCATCAAATACAATCTGCACATAAAAAATCACAAAATTACTATTTAATATAATAAATCTAAAATATCAATTTGGCTAATTGAACATTATACTGAATTTAAGTCTAATCTTAAAATAATACTACAAAAAACTATATTAATAAATCAACTATAAATCTGGTTTTAATGTTAGATATGAACTTGTTTTGTCTATGCAAGTTCAAGGGAACATGTTTTTAATATTAAGGAAAGGGATGTGAAAGTACCCAATAGTTTAACCAAATTGTTTTGTTATACTATGATCTAGAACCTAAATGGAATTACATTATGAAATATTGTAGTGATTAATTTATTATTAATATTTTATATTGAATGCTATAGTAGTTACATTCCTATTCTATTTAGTTTTTAAAGTCTTGTTGAGATAAAAATGAGGATAATATAAGGATAAGATGAGTTAAAAATGAGGATAATTAAGATTATGGAAGGAAAGTATGAAGAAATTGGTAAGGGGACTAAGAACACAACTTCTAATGTGTTTGTGGAAATATATTATAAGGGAACATAAGTTTCATAGTCTATGAGTGTAACAATTAAGGATGATTTAGACAAACCATGTATGATTAATGATAGAAAAAGGAAATCAAGGGCTCACTTCTAGGTAATTTCATCAATAATGAGTGAAGAAGAAGAGAAGGAACCAAATAAAGTTAAGGATTACAAATGTTGCACAAGATATTATGACTAAGAAAGAAAATAGAAAGATAATTAATGAAAGGTAAGCCTTCAATGATTTGCCTTAAAATCTTATGATTGTGAGTGAAAAATCTTTGTGATAAGAGAAGGTGATAGATAAAATGGAAAATATTATCTAGATTGACATTCCTTGTAGTGGTGAGAAATTAGGCATAAGTTTAGTGTTGGAAAGTGATTTTGGTAAGACATTAGAAAAATTTGGAAAGGAATAAGACTTAGAGACATATGGCAAGGATCAACTCATGAAACAATTACTAATCCTTTGTGAAGGAAAATGAGAGGTTAGAGAAGAAAATAGAAGAAGATTGTTGGAAAGTGTATTCCATGTGACAATATAGATGTTATCATTGCTAGAAACATATCTCTTAGGTATGATTAGTAGTCATGATGAGTCAAATAAGAATAACATGTCTATGCCTTGGAAGGACTCACAATGTTTTTGATCCTCATAAAGGGATCATTAGTGATGGCCTAACCAATCATTTGGTTTCCCAAAGAAACTTTAGCAACTAGATTTAATGCCACAAAACCCTTCTCTGACAACAAATGCACTTTTGGTAAAACCTATACAAGTGCCAACACAACTAGTAACTAATCCCAATAGAAAACCCTTGAAGCATTAATTTTATTCTCTCATATCTAAATCAACAAAAAACATACACCATAAGGATTAATGATATCGATCTTAGATCAAAAAATACTATTCCAACCTGACAATCTAATCCTATAACCATAGAGATACCTTTAAAGGAAATGGCCCAAGAGGAATCTATTGATGCACTTGCTAAAACAACTTCAATACAATGAAACTTCAATCTAGTTCATATATTTGAAGTGGTTCCTATGAAAAATATAGTCCATTCTCCATCCAAGAATGAGAAAAAAATAGATAGAGACAACTAACCCCATTGATGTATTAGGTGCTTAGTGGACCTCATAGTTGTTTCTTTGAATAGGCCCATGATTTTGACATTCAATTAGCATTTTTTAGTTCTCCTTATTTGACTCTTACGTGATGATGGATTGATTATGTAATATTTTTTGGTGCTAACCAAGTGAAGTGTTGAGTACTCATATGTGTATCTCAAGATAGAAAGATTCATTATTTTTATTTGTGCATGCTATTTTTATTTAAAGATAGATATTTCTATTTGATGTTCAAGATGAAGATTGTAGAGTTTCTTTTGGATTATGAGATAGAGATGTGTTGTCTGTTGATGTGGTATTTCGCAATACTTATTTATATTTCTTAAGTGTATCATGTTATTAATATGGGAAAACAATGAGATCTTTGATTGGATTCAAAAGGTCTCTTGGAGTGTGTTGATGTATTATTGCCCAACTTAGTTAGTTTTCATGTTGGATTAGATCATGAGTGTGATTGATAGATTGTGACATATTAGAGATTATATATGTGGGTCCTAACTATGTCTTAGTTTATGTATCTAGGGTAAAATTGACTATTGTATTTCATTTTTGTAATTAATATGATGGTTAAGATCAACCTTTTTTATGTTAATTGCATGTATGTAAAGATGAAATTATTTTTTAATGTTACAAGAAAATGGTGATGTTATGAGTGTATGAGATATAAAGGTGTGTAAGAATGTCATACTAAACATTGGTCTAAGAGGCATGACTATAATATATTGAAATAGAGAGTTGATAGTTGTTATTTAGAGTTGTATTAACATATCATAGATGCTATGAATTAGTCCATAATTCAATGGATTTTTGTCCATAATGGACTGTTGTTTGTTCTAGGGTTGTTTCCCTCAAAATTGTTTCCCTTTTGTATATTCAAGTAGCTAGATCATTTTTTATGTATACTTATTTTGTGACATTGGAGGATTGTATTCTCATTATGGATTATATGTTCATCTCAGGACCAAACAAATTTTAGTAATGTTCCCTTTGTTGGCTTGAAATCTTAGTAATGAATAGGTTAAAAAGGTTATAGGATCTAATAGAATCATACAAACTCATAGCTAAAGTTGTAACAAATGTAGACTTCATCACAAGTTGAATGAGTAATAGAAAATTATAAAATATAATTAATTTTATAGTTGGTATAGTTTTAGTGTCTCAAAATATATCAATGTACCAAGATCTAGTATTTAACTTAAGACAATTATATCTATTAAATAGTTCTACATTACTAAATGAATTTTTATACACAATCCATTTCATTATTTACAACTAATTATTAATAACATATATTCTCAAACTAATATTATTCATATTATCCATAATATTTCTTCAACCAAATTTAAAATCATTAAATATAGTTTTCAAACTTAGGATTAAGATTACTTTTCATTATACCTATTGTTATGGTTACCTAGCTAGAGATCAAGTGTTAGGTTTAAGATATGAAGTTACAATTAGAATTAGGTTTTAACATTTATGATTAAGTTTATTAACATGATTAGGGTCAGGCTTAGAATTAAGTTTATCGATTTTAATTATATAATTTGGTTAAAATTTTAATCAGTGTTAGGTTAGAATTATGGTGAGAGTGTGATTTTACATCAAGGTTAATGTACTATGTTTATGGTTAGTGTATAGTTTTATTAAAAAAGATATGGTTCTAAGTTAAGGGAGCACATTATGTAATGCCCAACAAAGGGATCCAAAGAACTAACCTAAAGTTTTTGATGAATAGTGACCTTTCCTATTAATAAAATATACTCAGTTTAAAATTCACAAAAAAGGGGCCAGGGGATACAAGATCACCCCACGAAAGAGTTCACACAACCAAAGCCAAACTAAAAACACAATCGTAGCTGAAATCAGAAACTATTCATTTAAAATATATATATATATAAGGCAACCTTAGGCTGCCAAAGTAGTGCCAACCAAGGGTGGTGAATCATCTTTATCTTGAAAACCCTAATCATCTTTAGGATTGGGGGGTAGGATAGGAACAGTCTAGCCATCATCAATAGTAGTAGCAACAATGGCAGCCTCTACATCTTTAACCTCTAGTTGTGGAGGAGAAATTGCTAGGCTCAAGCGAGGCCACTTCCTAGAGTGCGCATGATCAGAACTAGGAGGAGGAGTTGGGGACCAACCAGTACCACCATGGGGTGGGGAAGCTAAGTGGTGCCTCCATCCACCATCAAAACTATTGGGAGAGAGGTTGTAGGAAGCCTGGGACCATGGGGTGTGCGAGTGGTGGCCAAAGGAGTGGCACCGAGGATGGCAACCATGGGGCATCAAGGTCTCCACTGAAGGATCAAGAGGAACTCTAGTGAGAGTACAAGAAGCATTGCCCCTGTGATTGAGCAACTCCTACAGGTGAGCAACTCTGCATGCAAATTTATTAGCTTGCATCTAAATCTACATAATTACATTATTACAAATTCATGCCTTAGTATACATAGCAACATTAACATCAAAAAAATTGTGTGTGAAAAGAACAACATTCCTATCTTTTCATAGAGAAAACATGATCTCCAACTTGAAGGTATGCCAAATCTAGGTGAACTTTTGAGGAAATCTAGGAGAGTCACCCAATAAAATCATATGCCAAGAGAAATACACAGGTCTGAATGGCTTAAAAAATCATGCATCCAATGCCAATAATTCTAAGCACACTTGTAGAACCAAAAAATATGGCAAAAAGACTTTGGTTGTCCACAAAAGGGGCATCTAGGGTTAGGAACCCCAATGTGTTTGAGTCGAGGTCCCAAGGGAAGACCTTGGAACGCCAAGCACCAAGCAAAATGTGCAATCTTGGGTTCATTTATAGCATGCCATATGGTGTCAAAGTGTGTTCTCCATTGAGAAAGAGAAGATTGCAAATGCTATATGTGGTTTAACGTATACACCATGGGAAGATGAGGTGAAAGCCATCTGTATCCTAAAATTGGCTTGTAATTAGAAAAAGGAGTGGCAAGAAACCACCTCCTATCAAGCCACCAAGGGTGAACAGACTAAATCCCCACTTTATGAACTAAATGAATAGGGATGGAAGAAATCAGAAGGTCAAAATTCTATCGGTCTAAATGGACAAGGTAGTATTGCACTTATATATCTTCCCAAGTCTTAAAACTCATAGTGACCCATGAAAAGAGGTCCTTAGGAGTTCTGATTCCACATTTGAAGAAATGGAAAGCATTGGCCCCTTGAGTCTTGGCGAGGGGGGTACCCTAAATGGAAAATAGGGGAGACCACCATATGTTATGTTGATTCAAGGAGAGGCCATTAAGAAATTCATCTCCAGCCCATCGAAGCCAAGACTTAATAGACTCCCTAGATTTCTAGATGCTCTTGATGACCAAGGAGCCCTCAATGACCATGGGCTCACACATAATGAGAAGGGTTTGGAAACCAATCCCCTTCCAAGTAGGCTTGCTAATAGGGAAGCCACAAGAAATGTAGTGCCAAACTAGAATCTTCCAAGATTCATCTCCTGAGAGAGCCCTAATAATCCATTTTGCACAAAGAGTAAAGCCTTGTCTTTGAGTGGAAAGAAAGCCAAGACCTCCAAACTCTTTTGGGAGACAACATAAATACCAGGCGACTCTATGAAAGCCATGGTGATCTGAACCAGAGGCCTAGAGAAAATCCTTGAGAAATCATTCCAGCTTCATGTAAGAAGCTTTGCATGGAGCCCAACAATAGGAGTAATACATATGAGTTGCCACAAGAATCTTAGAGAAAAATTGGAATTTTCCTACAAGGGATAGTGGCTCTGTGATCTAGTAGTCAAGATTTTTACTAATCTTAGCTAGCACAACATTCCAAAGTTCCATAAGCGATGCCTGGAATGCAAAAGGAATGCCAAGAGTGTGGAAGATTTCTTCATGAGAAACCCATTTCCACTCCAACTGGCTGAGCCAAGGTGGAGCTGGCAAAAAGGACCGATGGAAGCAAAGCATTTTATGCCATTGAATGGCAGAACATAAAGCTTAACCAAAGGCATCCAGGTAACTTAAAGCGTTATTGATGTTTTATTCATCAAGTCTAAAAGAGTGAGAAAAGAATCATCAGCAAAGTGTCCATTGACTAATTGGGAGGATGATTTAGACAAGGGAATGCCATGAACTAGTCCTGAGGACATAGAATGCACAAGTAAATATCCAAAACTTTCCACAACAAGGATATAAAGCATAGGAGCTAGCAGACAACCTTGTTTGATGCAATAAAAAGTTCCAAAATCCTCTAATTGTGAATTTTTGATGGTAATGCAAGAATTAGCATGCCCAAAGAGCATCTCCTTAGACTAGAGGAAGTTAGGGCCAAAACCCAGATCCTAGAGCATAGCAAAGATGAAGGGCCATTCAATGCGATCATAGGCTTTAGAAAAGTTTATCGTTAAAAAGATGGCCTTTTGATTGGACTTGTGAGGCCATTCCATTCCCTCTTAGATAGCAATGATATCTTGACTTGATGAATCCAATTTCCTCTGGTTGCACAATTAAGGGCAACATGTGCCTGATTTTGAGAGATTGTACCTTGTGAATGATCTTATATGACACATTCAGAAGGGTAATGGGTCTCCAATTATATATTTTCTCTAGATCAATAGCTTTAGGTATGAATTTGATTTTTCCTTTGTTTATAATGGCTTCTAAGCTTCTAGAGTGATAGGCTTCAAGATAAACTTTATGCAAATCAAGACCTATATGCTTCCAGAGGTGTTTTTAGAATTTACAAGGAAATCCATCAACCTAGGGGACTTGTCATCCACCATGGAGTAGACTACCTCTTTAAGGCCTTGGAGGGAAAGAAATTGCTCATAGAAAGCACATTGCTTAGCTAGTAGATGGTTTGAAGTAATAGAAATACACTTTCTAAGAGCTTCCTCTTGAGCAACCAAATTTCTCTATGAAGCAAACACATTCTCATAGTGATGAACAAATGCTTGCAGGATGGTAGGGAGACTAGATAGAACAACACTTCCTTGTGTAATTTTTTTAATCCCAACATTGGTATGACAGACACTAGGATCCTGAAAAAACTCCTTCTAGGCTTTGTCACCAACCTCCAACCAGTGGAGATAGGTTTTGATTTGGGCTCCCCGGACAACATAATTATTAGCAATTTTTGTGTCATGGAAAAGCTTGGCAAGCTGAATTTGCAAGTCCACATCAAAGGGATTGAGGGTGAGGGCCTTAGAGGCTTTTTTTAGGGCAAGTGTACTGGCTTCATATGACCATTTATGGTACATAGCCAATTGTCACCCATAAATGTGTAGGAACCGAATAGTTCTAGTAATGGCATCATTCCTTCATTTAATCCATCCCCTTTGAGAATGCGGACATGGCTCCAAGTTCCAAACATGTAGGATGTGCAAAATGGTGGAAGCATGCATCATCACAGACGTGTTGAGGAAGAACTGAGACTTGGCCACCTTTGGGATAGCTATTTGCTAAGAAATGACAAAATAAATGGGGTAATGTTCAGATAAAATCACATCTAGTAAGGAGATGATAGGAAAATATTGATCCTCAAAAAAAGAGAACAAAGATTGTGCAGTGATATTAGCACGATCAAGGAATTTTAATATGCAGTCAGAGCTAGCTCAAAAGTTGGACCAAGTGTACCAAACCCCACTATCCTAGCGACGATTGGTATTGGGATCAAAAAGGCCTAATTTATTGCACATGTAATACCAAGCTTGTCTTTCACTAGCTATCCAACAAAAAGGTAGAATGTCATCTTTGTCAGAGGCCATATTAAAGTCTCCACACATAACCCAAGAAGCTGGAGGCAAGTTGCATGCCAGCCAAGCCCACATCTAGGATCTTTCCACAACATCATTGGAAGCATAAACATTAATGACTCCAAAAGAATGATTGTTACTCGAAAGAAATAGCCAAACAATTCTATGCATGGGGTCAGAATCATGTGAAATAAAAGCAAAATGAAGGCAAGGTGACATGAGAGTAACTACACCACCTCGGCTAGCTTCTTGATGGGAAGAAAAAATCATGCCATCTTGCCAAATTATGTGGCATGTTGAAGAAAGCATGAAACTAGAAATTTTAACTTCTTGTAGATAGAGAAAATCTAAATTACCAAGCCTACAATAGACATCCTAAACATAGTACTTTCTAGGGAGGTTTGTTAGACCTTGAACATTCCATGATAGGAAGTTCATGAAAACTCTTCCATACCATCTTCATCCTCAAGAGAGGAGTAGCTATTCTATAAGAAGGTAGAAAAATGGTTGAAGTTAGATGAAAAACCCTCTGGACTTATAGCCTAACATTTCACCTCTGGTATCTCCACACATCTAGGAGGACTGCAAGAATGTCACATCACTGATCATGCTATGGAAGATGCAACTAGAGGAGTTTGCACCCTAGCCAAGGTAGAAACTCTGGTGGCTACCTTAATCCCCTATGAGCCAAAAAGGTTTGAAACTTGTGAAACTTTGGAAGTAGTTCCTTTGTCTGTTGCTTGTATCCCTATGCTAGCTAGAATTGACACTCTTGTAGGGATAGGGGGAACTACAGTGACCACAACATAGGATTTCTTGGGGGGAAAGGGATTCAAGGGAGCCTTGCCCTTATGCCCAATAGTAACCCATTCTTATTTTTTCCCTTTGACCTATTTGATAGGCACCTCTTTAGGCATGGACTTGACCCTAGGTATAGTTAGAGGGTAGTCCTTAATCTTGAGTTTAGCAGAATGGGACCTATAACATGTGTTGGGTAGGTTCAAGTAAAGCACCTTTTGAGAGAAGGTTTTAGTCCCAATCTAAATTTCCACAAAATCCTTGGAAAGATCCACCTCTACACAAATGCATCATTGTGGGTAGGCATTGAAGAATTTCTTTAGCTTCTTGGTGACAACTTTTCCAAAGGCTTTGGCAATGGACTCGATGAAAGGCTAGCAAGGCAGGGGTAAAACTAGGAACTCGACCCATACAAGAACCCTAAGCTTTTTATTATCTAAGATTGTGAAGTCTCATGACATTTTCGAAAAACAAGCAAGCAAGAATGCACAGACCATGGTCCATTATTAAAGACCGCATCTGCTTGTGAGGGGTTAGTGAAGAAAATTTTAAAAAACCTTTGGTAAGGTTTTTCATATTGTCAAGGCAGACTCCATGAGGATTCCAACTCTTGTTAACCCATTCTCAAAGTCTAGCTTTAGGGGGAGTCCTACCCACAAAATAACCTATCAAGGTGTGTTGTTCTAACCAATCACATGCAGCATCAAATTCTTGCAAAGGAAGGATAATGCTAGGATTACATCATGAAAATCCTTTAGGACAAACTTGTGCAGATCTTTGGTCTATGGAGGTGCCATGGCAGACCAAAGCAGCAATGTGAACACTAGAAACAATTGGTTCATCACTGGCCAGAGCCATTATATCCTAGCCTAAAAAACTCCTATAGTAAATGTAGTGCAACAAGTGGAGCTAACAGAGGGAAAGTTTAGACGAAAAAGTCATACACAAAAAATTGAAAAATTGCATGAAGCAAGAAACCCTAGTAGAGAAAAAAAAAAACTCCTCTCGCATGAAGCAAGAAATCCCTAACCTAAAGTTTTACTAAGTAAGCAATAACATGTACAATAATTTATATAAAACACATAATAGATTACATTCCTTAACGATCCAAAGAGGTTGAGTCACATTTCATTTTTAAGTAATTATACTAGAAGTAAAATGAATAACATATCCACATGAAAGAATAACTACAAGATCAATCCATTTAAATAATATACATTTGTTCTGAATGCCACTTGGCATTAATTCATAATGCACAATCATCCACTGTACATGTCATAGGGTATGAAAGGCTAAAAGAATATACATTTATAAAATAGTTTACATCATCACTTTTTGATCCATGAAACAAAGTACAATACAATAACTAAAATCATTAAATACTAAATTTTTTATTTGGATCCCTTAGCGGGGTGTTACATGATTAAATACTTAGTTTTATGCTCAAGGTTTTATTATACAATTATGGTTAGGTTGAGGTTAAAGACTTATGAATATAGTTAGTTTTACTTTCTTTGTTATATGGTTTACAAACTAATCTATAATTAATCACTATTTATTTGAAATAAATATAAAATATTGAATTTAATTACATGTTTAAATAATAAATTTTCATCTATCTAATCATTCAACATTATAATTTACATATTAAATACATTTCAAAACATCTAAAATAATAATTTTCAAATGAACATCTACGAAACTATTATTTAAATTAATAGATACAATAAACTATTATATAAAACTGAAAATAATTAAATAAAATAGTACAAAAAAAATTAAAATACCTAGTATGTCAAAAAATAGCAACAGGGGGGTTAGTAGACTTTGAAAACGGGGTCTTGTATTGCTCTGAAATCAGGCTCACATTTTGTAAATGATAAAAATGACACAAAAAATGTCAAAAAGGGGGGGATTTGTAGTTTTTCAAATTGGTTCCTAATATTTTTAGAATCGACCTCCAAATTTGTTCAAAATCGAGTGCTCAATTTGATCAAAATTAGGTGCTCAATTCTAATAAGGTTTGGGTACCTGAGCCACATTTTAAAAATTGGGTGCCCAATTTTTGAAACATGGATCAGGTGCTCAAAGTGGGGTTTCAGAATCAGGTACCCGATTCTAAGAAAATTGGGTACCCATTTCTGAGAGGTCTAATTCCACGAAATTGCAACCCAACTTTGTGCTTGTCTTTAACCCAATTCATACAAAAATGATATAACCAACTTCTTCAAGGTACAAAAAAGTGTCTATTAAAAGCAATCTAAGAAACAAAGTGTTTGAACATATTAGTTTTATCCTCAATAAGAATGAAAAATATTCACTGATAAAATGACCATTCACTAATTAACTTGGAAATTTGGGAAGAGTAGTTTGAGAATGAAAAATTGGATGGGCTAAAAATTAGCCAATATCTTTAAAAGTGAGCACATTAAAGGACCGAAAGAAGTAAATTTTTTTGAATATAACTAAAGGGTCCAAAAGGTTATTATTCTATAATGTTTTACCTCATGTTACTATAACTAATAGTTTAAAATACAATACACATTTATTTTAGGAAAACTAAATTCAACATGAACTAGTAATGCACTAGCACTGAAATTAACTTGTTTATAATTACTCACTAATAGAGAAGATGAATAATTCATAATGAAAAATTAAAATGAATGTCAAAGTAGTTATAGTTATGCATGAAGAATAAATAAACATATAAATCTCTCTAAAGAATATAAATCATTCCTTTTATTAAAATAATTACAATCACTTTTTTACTAGGTGATCAAGGATCAATTGATCAAAAGACCATAGAAAAAAAATGAATTACAATACATTCATTCATAAGGAATTGAATAAATAAAATATTATTAAAACTTATCATGCAATTCTACATGTGAATTATGAATTCAATATCTTTTCTATAGACATTTAGTTCTAACTTATGCCTTAACTATTGATCTTTCCAAATCTTCATGAAAATCTAGGGATTAGTTTCCAACAATCCCCGCTTTAATTTCAGAAAATGATGCATATAATATAATATAATAATATTTTATTCCAACTTTAGCTAGATACTCTTCTACCATGATGCATTATGTAGAATATTCAATTTAAATGGAAAAATATTGGCTTGGACAGCTCCTTCAAGCCTTTTATAAGACTTGGATTTGATTTATTAAAAATAAACTTGATTTGATACGTAATCCTCCTACAACTTAAAACTTAGTAGGAATAACATTATCTTTAGTGATAGCAATCTTCTAATCTCATTGACCATAGATTCTTACAAGTTGTATCTCCTATTCTTTTGAACAAGCTTTTAAATTAATCATGAGGTTATATAAAAACCGAAAGCAATTCCTTTGAACTTAACCCCCTCCTATGATGATTAGTTTTATGTTTTCTTTAATCGATTCACACTCTGTAAAAAATATTTCTTTTGGATTCTCTAACCTCCTTCTTTTGAAAGTTGGCTTGACCTTTTTGGAGATGACATCTACATTGATAATAAGGTTTTCTTTGTCCTTTCAGCTTGGACTATTCCTTTTCAAAACATGGAATTTGGTCACACATGGTGAGGAACTTCATTTATATTTAGGCTAAAAAATTTGTTTGGGGATGTGATTTATCTTTATGTTAGCTTTCTCATGACAAGACACAATGACTTCAATTTTAAAGAAAATGAAAACTTCATAAACCTTGGTTTTCTTCTTTTATTGCAGCATCTAAATCTTCTTCTATTTTAAAAATTTTACCATGTAAACATGACTAAAAAAGTTGTAATAAAAAATATAGAAAATGAAAGAAAAACACATATAAATCAAAAAATAGATAAAACATTATAATTATTTAGAGTAATTATACACATTTGTTGATTGGGTGATAAGGATAAACTAGTCAATAGATTATAAATGAAGACTTCATTACAAATGACTCAATATATATAGACATCTTCAAAATATCAAAGATTTATATAATTTATCATTCAATTTTACATACAAATTACAAACTCTAGACTCTAGAATGCTGATGTGACTTGATACAAAAGCTATTTTTAGAAAACTAGTTTTGACATATACATTAACCATTATCCTTCCCACAAAATATTTCATACAAATTAGAGAAATTAATTTCCAACTATCATTGTGGAAATTGGACTATGATAGGACTCAAACTAAGTAGCTCACTCATTCTAGTAGGAGTGGATTTGTTCGTTATTTTCATTGAGATTCTTTAATGGCAATGAGGATCTAGACCTCGAGGAATTTGTCTCTAATATTGAAGATTTGCCTTCATTTTTTCTCTTTCAACAATCTAAATTGTCTATTTTTTTAGTGCCAATTTTCCCTTGAAATTGTGGATGGCTCAACTGATTTGAAATTCAAATTAGATACTTCAATTAGTCTTGTTTTAGAATTGGAAAACTAACATGAAATGGAAATATAATTAGTATCCAAAAAAGCCTTTAGTAGAGCATGGTTGCTAATGGAGTTTATAAGAACACTTTCAATTATTCTTAAAACTATTGTTTTTCGTATTAATTAACAAACAAAAGAACAATTCCTATTTTTTCATGTTAACTACATAATTGACCACCAGAAAAATAAAAATCTACCAATTTTACAAACAAAATGCATACATTTTAAATATTTTGAATTAAGAAACACAGGAGAATTTGTGCTTACTTTTTTCTTCCTGACTTCATAGTTGACTAAAAGTCCCCACGATATTTGTTCAAAATATTTGAAATTAAGAAGCAAAGCAAAAGCGCTTACGTTTTCTTGCTGGCTTGCAACAGCCACCGGAGAATGTTGGCTAAAGTACAAATCGACTATATAAGGCCATTGATCTCTCTCTAGTTTTATCTCTGACTGTAACTACAAACAAACAATTTGGTATGCTGATTATCTGTTGGGTACATTTTGCAACAAAGTTAGACGAGTTATAAAGACGTAAATTTGCTTAAAAATTGAAGGAAATGATTGACGATGTTGAAAGCCATTAACCTCCACAAACAGCTGTTATCATTTGATGAGACTCATGTTGAAGGTCTTCCTCTATACTTAGCAATTTAGATAATCAAAACTGTTTACATTAAGCTGTCATCAACTCATTTTTATGGAGGCGTAATAGAGAAACCACTTTGTGTTTGTCGGCAAAACTTTTGGCTTGAAGTTGTACAAGAACAAAATGGCCTTGATTACTGCCGGAAGTTTTAATTGTTCTCTTTCTCCGGTGCCAAGGGTTGATTACTTTAGCCTCTCCTTAGTGTAATCCTTTTGTTTATCCGGGCCAGTTTATATCTCTTTTCTAATCTTATTATCTTTTGAGGGGTGCTCAGTATTTTTGTCCTTGTCTGCTTAGCAAATTTCTTATCTCTCTATTTCTGCTTTGACCCTAGACCTACTCTTGTTGCTTTACTATTTTAGTCTTAGTCTTGGTATTTGTTGCTCTTTGTCAAGTCTCTCTTGTCCCCTTTTCGGAGTCTTAGCTACCAGAAATAGTCAAGATCTCTTAAATTTTCCTTAACTTTTTGAATCTTACAACAAGAAATTTCAAAGTAGAGTCAAAGCCTTCAACTCATTCATAAAGTTAAGACAAAGACTTGAATAAATCATGTTATCTACTAGTGAATATGTCAATCTTAATGAGCCAATATAATATTTTTAAAGATAATAAATTCAGATCAATATTTTAGAATCTATAGAGTAGATTGTAATAGGGTAAAATAATCTTAAATAACAAAGAAAAGCTTAAAGTCTAAAAATGTAGATTATTTTTCAATTGTTTTAGCTAACTTTACATGTGAGTTGGAAATTGTTTTAAACTTCTAAAGAAATATGTAGACCACAAGGATGAACTCTCATTAATAGCTAACTATTTTTTTTGAAACAGAGGCCTGAATAATTTTAAACATCCAATTGAAATCAAGCAATCGTGTAAAAGGGACTTTTCAATGTAAGGGAGGGAATGCCTCCCTAAGTCCCCAAATATCTAAAGAGAAATCTGTATATAGATTCAAAATTATCAATTTTTTAAACTTAGTTAATAAGCTATACCGTTCAATATATTTTGTAAATCGGGGTGTTCCCCTTTTATTTTGTGTAATAATATTATAGGACTTTTGTCTTGGGTAAGACTAGAGGTTTTCTTCTTTGTTCTTTCCTACCAATGTCTATTTGAATGAAGATTTTGTAATTTTTAGAATTTTATATAATCTATACGGATTTGGCCTTTTACCAATAAATAATTATTTAAAATGCTAATTACTATATATTATCTTTTATAAGAAAATATAAAATATGTTAAGGATATCATTCTCAAGGTGTGTATTTCATAAATCATATTGACTTTTAAAAAAAGATAGTTTTCAATTTCATGTTTATTAATATTAATATACAAAGGTGAATGGACATGGTACACCACAACCAACTTTTTTATAATTTGTTATAAATTCTCTTGTTTTGTGAATTGTGTCCTTATTCTAAATACTTGCATATTTTTTTTATTCCAAACATAGATATGCTAGTAACATTTGTAGTTGAACCTATAGATAAAGATGACTTAGTATTCATCAATATTTTAGTTGTAACATAAGAAAACCCTCAAGGATATAAAATTTATAGATATGAGATAATGTGGTACTCACATCCACAATTTGGAGAATGTATGAAGCAGTCGTGGAAAAAAAAGAGTGGAAGGAACAACCATGTTTAGTATTACAAATAAGTTGAAAATCATTAAGTGGGAAGTTTGTAGATTGAAAAAATCAATATTTTGTGATATCTTTAACCAAAGAAGGGTATTGAAAAGAAGCTTGAGGATTTCCAAAATGCACTTTCTAGTGGGGAGGTATCAGAGGAATCTATCAATGAGGAAACATAGGTAAGAGGTAAATGGAAGGAGGTAGTTAGGAAGGATGAGATCTTTTGGAAGCAATGATCTTCTATTCAATGGCTCATGGAAGGGGATAGAAATACAATATTCTTCCATAGGCACACCTCTAAACATAATAGAAGAAACACTATAATTAAATTGTTGGATGACCAAAGTTAGGAGCTCACAATGGAGGAAATAGGAAACTAGGCTTCAAATTATTTCCATGACATCTACAATCAACTTATGCTTCCTTAGGATCATAATAAGAGTGAGAAACTACTCAAAATAATCACCCTGGTGGTGGAGCAAGATATATATAATGGCCTGGTTAGGAAGGTAGAATTTGAGGAGGTTAAGGTCAATTTTTTTTTTCTCTATGGTTGCCTGTAAAGCACTAGGTCTAGATGGATTCTCACATACTTTCTTCTAGGTGTTTTGGGAAATCATCAAATATGAGCTCACCTATGGCATGAGGGATTTCATAAACAAGCAAAGATTCATAAAGGATCTTAACTAGACATACATTGTCTTGGTTCCAAAATTTAGTGCACCCACTAGGATGGACAATTTTAGGCCCACCAACCTTTGCAAAATGGTGTATAAAATCCTATCCAAGATCCTTGTGAATTGGCTAAAATCCTTTTGGGATAAGTTTAGTAACCCATGTCAGAATAACATTGTCCCCAGTTGACAAATTATGGATGAAGCTATCACCTCCCATGAAGTTCTACATTCTATTGAGAAGAGAAAGAATCCAAGTATGCCAATGAAACTTGATATATCGAAATCATATGAAAAAGTTAGATGTGACTTCCTTTTTGATATCTCATCTAGGATGGGTTTTGGGGAGAAATTTATATTTTGATTACAAAGGTTGTCCATTCTATCCAGTTTCTTGTTCTCTTTAATGGAACCTGATTAGAATTATCTTAGTCTACAAGGAAATTGTGACATGGGGACCCCCTTTCCCCCTATTTTCTCATCATTGTGATGGAGGTGCTCAGAAGAAACTTCCTTTGCATGATGGAACAAGGATGAATAAAATATATTATGTTGGTAACTCCTAGATGCGATCCAAAAATTTTTGGATGATACCTTCCTCTTTTGGATTGCTTCTATAAGAGAATCTCTGTGCTAAGAAGCTCCTCAATGACTATGCTAAATTTTTATCTTAGTATATAAACTATCATAAGAGAAAGACATACTCTTTTCAACTTGGAAAAAAGCCTACAAGATAACATTACAAGGGAATTGGAGTATCAACACGCTATCCTCCCAAACACCTACCTTGGATAATACCCCTTACCATTAAAGAGGCCACTACCTAGTTTTGGAACTCAATTATGGAGCATATGCAATGAAATGTGGCTAGTTGGAAGATGAAAGTTCTAAGTAGTGATGGTAAGTTAAAACTCCTTCTAGAATCCTTCCTAGGTATCCTTGTTTATTTCTTATCTCTATTCAAAATATTTGGAAAAGTTAGGGACACTATTCAAAAAACATAGTGCAACTTTTTGAGGTCTTGAATTGAAGAGAAGTCCAGGTTGAGTCTTGTGGCCTATGAGAATTTTTGCAAACATAAATCATAGGAGGTCTAAATCTATGAAGAATAGATGAGCTAAACAAGGTGCTCATCAAAAAGATTGGTTGCAGATTAACTACGGATAATGTTGGGTGGTGCAAAATTATGAAGCCCAATTTTTTTGATGAGATATGCATGTTTCAGTATACTCTTGGTAATGTTGACCTCTCGATGGGCCCAATTATTTTGACTAATATTGTTCATAGTAAAAAAATCTCGAGGAGGTATATCTGATGGGTGATTGGGAGTTGAAATAAAATTAGTTTTTGGGAGGATAATTCAATTGAGTGCATTCTTGGCCAAGATAAATTTTATCTCTTGAGGAATACCTATGTGAGCCATCTTGGGATATGGTTGAGTAATTATATTGATAAAAATGGCAAATGGATAAAGCTCAACTAGGTATTCATACACCACATTTTATCCCATGATATTTACTAAATGATAGAAAAATTTAGAGTTCCTTGTCTTTTGAACATGTGGTTGTGAAGAATTATAATTCCTCATGGGATTTTAGTGTTAAATATGCTTATACTATCATTATTGGAGATGATAAGTGTAGTGACTAGAAATACATTTAGAATCCAAGAACAATCACAAAGGTAAATTCTACTGGTGGGTGGTCATGCATAAAACTATACCCACAATCAATAACCTTAAGAGAAGAGAGTTTCAATTTATTATCATGTGTGTGTATTGTGCCATATGGAGGAGGTAGCCATCACCCATCTCTTTATTCATTGCACCCATGGTAGGCAAGTATGGTTGGGTATTATACATGGATTCAAAGTTCAATGAGTTTGAAAAGGTGATGTTCAAGAATTTATTTAGGGTTGGGAGTGTCCTTCCTTCCACCCCCTCATTAGAATGTTATGGAAGTTCCTACCTCATATATGTGTTGACAAATATGGAAGGAGAGAATCAATCAAATTTTTAGGGATAGATCTTCTCCCTTGGTCACCATCTAATTGTTTGCTATCTTATTACATGGATGCATCTCCCACTAGAGGTGGAAAATGCCCCCAATCCCCCAATACTACAAGAATGTATTATTTCAAATAAAAGGAGAATAATGGATTTCATATCCAAATTCAACAATTCCAAACTATTGACCAAAAAATGGGTGAGGTAGAAACCACCCCCTCCCCTTGGTACAAACTTATATTTGATGGATCTATAAAGGATGGTTATGTAGTTACATTGGGAATTATTAGGAATGACCATGGTAATTTGGTGAAGGCCTATGTTATTAATTATGGTAAACATATTAGAAAATTTATTGAAGCTATGGGTCTATTTCTGGTGTTTAAGCATGTTAGTTTAATTGGTATTCAAAACCTGGTGGTGGAGGGTGATTTGCAACTTATTATTGAAACAACTAAAGGGAAAATTAAATTTAGCTAGAATATTTTCGAAGTCATTAAGGTTGCCCATATTTTTACTTCAAGATTTTGCTAAGTGGCTATCTATCACAAGTTCTATGAAGGTAATGAGATTGTAAACGTAGTAGCTTTGATTAGGTACACAATGACTAACACATGTAGTTGGGAAAACATTGACTAGCTTCTGGCTCATATCCAAGATTTATTTAAAAGAGATATTAAATAACTACTTTATGAAATCAAATACTTTTTTGAGAAAATTTACTTCTTGTTTTGTAATCATTATTTTGAGTGTATTCCCAAAAGGTGGTTGTAAAATCATTTATTATGCGAGGATTTTGATGGGTTTTCTAAGTGGTGTTCAATTTGGGGGAGATTTTTTCAAAAAGTTGAAACATCTTCTTTAGCAAGATTTAGTGTGATTTTGTCTTAAGAAAAAGGACATGTGATATGTTTAATGAAGGTACTCGTACTAATAGAGAAACAAGTTGTGTATGACTGTGAAATGATAGTACAAAGGGTCATTATGATTCTAGGTGGAGTGTACCCATAGTGGGTAATAATTATTTAAAGCCTTTTTACTTGGGTTTTTACCACTTTAATTTCTTCATTCTCAAGTTTCTAAGTGTTGGTCTTATTGTCTTTTTAAGTCTATATATTTTGAATTAACTGGGGTAATGTCAGATGTTTTTGAGGATTTCATTAAGGTTTTGTTGGAGAGTGGTGAAATGAGTGAAACCCTATTCGTATTGTGTCAAACTCCATTCAAAAATATAATAAGTCTTCTTGCACTTAACTCAAGGAGGGTGGGTTGGTGCCATTTATGCAATACATTGATGATTATGATGTGTCTGTCTCTATGTAATTTGTTAATACCATGAACAATAGGCATATGAATATAAATGAGATCTCATTTGAGATAAATGAGGAAGTCCTTTCAAAATTTGGTGGTTTATCATTAGATGGCCGAAAATGGGAAAATAAAACAAACCTATGTTGCAAACAAAGACATCCTAAACTAGTTATTCCATTGTAGTGATAGCCTTACTCACGGGCAATGTCGGTTTTTCAAAATGACTTTTCTACATCACTAGCAAGAGGTATGCTATGTTATCATGTGATATCTTACCTTAGAGGGTAAATCCAAATTTTTTTACCACTACAATTTCCCCATTTTAAACCATTTTTTGAATCTCATCTTCTTTCCCAACCTTTTACTCTACTCCATGAAAGATATTCTTAAGGTTAGGGTCAAAATGAAAAAAGTAAGCCTTATAACATCATTCACCAAAATTTCATGTTCAAATTAGTTAATATCTACAAATATCTTTACACTACCCAATATATCAACGTCTAGGTGATCCTCCATAGCCTAAATATATCATCCTAGACCACCTAAATGTCATTTGAGGTGATGTCTAATATTGAAACCAAAAGTCTCAAGTCCTCCCCACACAACATCCTCAAAAAATTTAAGAGGGAGAAGAATATCTAGATTGTGGATTCAGATATGAAACCAAAAGTTGGAGGAGATCCCTTAGAAAAAGGAAAAAATATGTGAGTGTTGATCCTAAACCTAAAATTGAGAATCATCCAAGCTCTATTTCCATTGGCAACAATAAATATAAGACCCCCATAAAAGGTAAAAAAGTAAAGCCATCCAAAATAAATATATTGCAGATAAGGAGGAGGACACTACTAGTGAGAGAAAAGCCAAAGAAAGGAGTCATTTAAGCCCAACTCCCTCCCATGTCTGTCATGCCCAATAATATAACGACAAAATGACCAAAATTTTCTTTTTATAATTAAAATGCTCTAAGTTTGATATGCTTGTGTTCACAATTAAAGTAAAGGTTCTCTACATTTCATCTTAGGTTTGTAATCTTCGCACGTGAATTAATCATTAATTCAACTTTCATCATAATTAAACTTAAGCTAATTTTTAAAAAAATTCAACAATCCTTAATTTAAAATTGAATTAATACAAACTATCTTAAAGTAATTATTAACTAAATTAAATACGATTTAAACCCAAACTTTTCTTAAATTAAATACTAAATTCAATCTTACACTTCATCAAATTGGAACTAATTATACTACATAACCTTATAATTTAAATGAAAACATATTTCTTACTTCCATTAACAATTAAACTAACTAAACAATTAATATTTAAACATATAGTTTAAACTACAAATACAAACCAACCAATATTTAGCTATACTAATTACAAACTAACTTACAATGAATATTCACAAAACGTAAATAAGTTAAATATTGCTTAAAACAACTAACTTAAAATTAAACCAAAATCGTAAACAACATTCAAAATTAAACTTAAAACTACTTAAATCTAATATTATCATAATCACCAAACTAAAATAACAATCTATTAATTTTATAATATTAATACATTAACTAATACAAAACCACTAACTAAATTAATACTACACTAACAATATAATGCCATTCCTATATAAAATTAAACATACATCTAATTTCTAACAAACATTTACTAATCTATACATACTAACTAAAACAATTAACTATACTAACAAAAGGTACTAACTACTAACTAGTAAGTACACTACAAAACATAATTAAATTTAAGACCAACTATGCTACTACCCTAAGACTGACCCCCAACTTCACCTAGGCCAAGTGGGCCTGTCCTACCTATGTGCCTCCCCCCCTTGCACTGCCCGAAGTCTGCGTGCGGCAGACCTGTCACCTCACCTTGCATGAGTGAAGATGGGGTCAGCGCATAACATATGATGGGAGGGCACATTAAGTCATGCATAGAATCAATTCCTTTCAAACATTTTTATATATGTGATCAACTTCCTTTGTTCCCCACTTGAAGTGACATGCGTACCTTGTTGTAGGTAGGGGAGAATTTTGCCACGCCTAGCTCTTAAGGATTAAAAGAAAATGGTAAGTAGATGGGGTATGGAACTCGATTTGACAGCCACCTATCACAATTAATGTGAAGTGCACAATGTGAGATGGTTAGAAAATGTAAAAGGACTTAGGGATAATTTTCTTTTGTTGACCTCCCACACCTTAATGCTTCCTTTAGCCATTCGGCCTAGGGGGTGGGTGGGGATGTGACCATCCCCACTTAGGTTTTATTATTATTTCTTCTTAAAATAATATCTTCTAACATCCTTTAAATGCCCTGGTCGCCCATAGAACAAGGGTATGTAATTGATGTTTCTACGTTTCAATCTTATCACTATTTAGATATGATATTTGATGACATAAAGGTAGGTAATATTGATTCTATTTATGTATTATTTAATCTCTATAACTTGGGAACTTTAATTGATTATGTTGCATACATTTTCCAGAGAGTATATTTGCATCTACAGGCTTGTTAATTTGCCTTGCACTTATCCTGTTTGTCTAAGTTTTCCTCTTTTTTTTGTGTTGCGATCATAGGATTGTTTAGATTTAAATGTCACTAGTATAGCTTTTCTTTTCTTAAGTGCTCTATCTAGTTAATCAAATTCAACATAGACCTCTACTTTTGCAATTTCAACAAGAATTTACATGGATTTTATGTGAACTTCAAGTTAGCATATCCCATGAACATCAAATTTAAAATACATCATGACATCTATATTGCATAATTTAATCATCTACATTTCCATTACCTAACCATTACAATGAGAGAGTTAACTTTGTGCTCACAATGAGAAATTCCATTTCCTCTTAATACTTAGAACATCAAATTGCCTTTCATTAACATAATTGAAAACTTGGAAAATTCATAACTCAAGGACATTATCTATCATCCTATTTTTCTCACATACATATGCCAAAATTTGAAATCACATGAGAGCATTGCAAGGTAAATTTCATAATATTTTCTTTCCTCTATTATTCATCCTGGTTCAAGGCTCCATCAGGAAAGAACCAGTAACAAAACCCGATGTCTTTGCCACTACATCAAATTCAATTACAATTTACATCATATTACAATTCATTGAGTTTTCTTCAAGGCTTTCACAAGAAATCTTTTTCCAAATGTCTTCATTGCATCAAGGGAAAAACATGAAAGAGACAAGAACCAACATGGAGATAACGACACAAGCAGATAAGAAAATTGAACATACATTCCCACCCGGTTGCACAATAGGTCCAACAATGAACCAATATAGGGGAAAGGTGGATTTTATCAATAGGAGAAGTCAATCACCATACCTTCACTTAGCCCTTTCGGGGATTAAAACTTCAAGAATTTCCATTCTTTCACAAGGCCCTTTCGGGGCTATATCCACAAGGATTTTTATTCTCTTCCACATTCAAGAATTCTCAATAACAACAAGGTATGGGGTGACAAGTAGGGGCCCATACACCCTACCCTTTCTCCCTCCTCTCTCCATGAGAGGAGACTCTACACTATTGAGGTCCAACTAATGCCCTTTCCCCAAGCATGGCCACTTCTTCCCTATAGAAGGGTGAGTGTTTCCAAAAAAATCTCCATGAAATCTCTCAAAAACAATCAACACACCAAGAGGGCATATGAATAACATCAAAAGAAAACAAGATAAAATCCCTCCCAAATCCACCCTCAACACACAATAAGAATGCAAAACTACATAATGTCTCCAACATGATTCAAGCAAGATTCAAAATATGAACACACATGAAGAACCATTCATGGAGTGAAGAACTCCTACCTTCATCAAAGAGTTATGGAAATGGTGGTTTGAGAAGAGCTTCCCTTTCTTCCTTCAATCTTCAAGACTTCCTCGCAAAACTAGAGGATTGGGTGACAAAAACTAAACTCCTCCAAAAATTCCTCTAAGTATGGCCCTTGACTCCACTAAGCTTCAAGTAACTCAAGATGGAGGTTTGGTTTCACTAACTCAAGTAAAGAGCAACCCATTTTTGAAATCAGCCTATAATAGAGTTTTTAAGAGACCCTAAGAGTCAACCTAGGAGGCTAAAGGGTTGGAAAGTACCCCCACCCATACCCTTATCCATAGGGATACTTAAATTTAATGTTTCCAAGCCTTTAAAGACTTATTAGAATTACAATATAAGGTTAGCACAAAATTAACAAGTAGTTTAGCTCTGCTTTTCCGTTGAGTTGTCTTGGCTAATTTTCCTGCACACTCATTGTACACATCAGTAGGTCCAAAACCACATGCATAATGTGAATTACATATTAGAGGAATTATATAAATTAAAGCATCCATTTCTCAATTAAATAATTGTTTATCTAATTCTACTCATATTTCTAACCTTTCGACTTGTATAACCAAATGTATTAGTGTTGCATACATTTTCTTCATCGTTATACTAGTTTATAAGCATTAAATGATAAAAATAAAATAACAAAAATCCAATAAGGTTCTAACATAACAAAGCATGAGCATCAAACTAATAATGTATCCTTAGTGCTAGGATGATTCAGGGCGAGGCCTCACATCCTCCCCCACTAGGCATGAACTTCCTCCTGGAGTTCATCAAAAAGATAAGGGTATTGTGCTCGCATCTGTGCTGCATCCTCCTAAGAAGCTGTAACCTCATCATAGCAATCCCACTAGACTCTAACCTGGTCCATCTCTTGACCTCGAAGTGCTAGGGTCCGTCGGGCAATAATACAGATGGGCTATTGCACTAACTGGCCATCCAACTCCACCTGCAAAGAATCCCAATCTATAATATGAGACTCATCATAAATGTATCGTCTAAGCACGGAAATGTGAAACACATCGTGGATGCATGACAGGCTAGGTGGCAGGGCTAAATGGTAGGCAACTAGTCCTATCATATCTAGGATCTCGAATGGTCCAATGAACTAGGGCTCTAACTTAGAGCCCTTTCTGAATTGAATTAGACTCTTATGTGGCCACACCCTCAAAAAAACTCTATTTCCAACCTAATACTCCCGATCTATCCTCTTCACATCTGCATACTTCTTTTGTCAATCATGTGCCTCTCTCAGGCGTTGTCTAATCAGAGTCGCCTGCTGCACCATCTCCTTAACCAACTGAGGGCCAATAGATACTCGGTCCTTGATCCTGTCCCAACTCAATGGCATCCTGCAAGGTCTTCCATATAAGGCCTCATAAGGTGGCATACCTAAAGAAGAATGGTGCCCATTGTTATAGGCAAACTCGACAAGGTGTAGGTATTCACTTGCTCGGTCGACCCATCGGTCTGAGGATGGTATGCTGTACTAAAATTGAGCTTAGTGCCCAATGCCAACTGCAACTCTCTCCAAAAAGATGAGGTGAACAATGAGTCCCT
Source organism: Cupressus sempervirens (assembly GCA_028749045.1). Classification (NCBI taxonomy): domain Eukaryota; kingdom Viridiplantae; phylum Streptophyta; class Pinopsida; order Cupressales; family Cupressaceae; genus Cupressus; species Cupressus sempervirens. Next base: position 171,757,436 of record CM053784.1, read on the forward strand.
ATCGGAGATGATCTTACGGGGAATGCCATGAAGTCTGACAATATCCCATAGAAACACCTGCGCTATGTTTCATGCTGTATATGTAGTACACACTGGAGAGAAGTGGGCAGCCTTGCTCAATGTGTCAACTATCACCAAAATGGTATCATGGCGATGAGACGACAAGGGGAGACCAACAATAAAGTCCATAGATATAACATCCCACTTCCACTCAGCGATCTTGTGAGCTTGAAGGAGCCCACCGGGATGTTGATGCTCTTTCTTCACCCTCTGACACTCAAGGCATCTCGCAACTATGTTAGCAATCTGCACTCTCATGCCTAGCTAGTGATATAACTGTCTTAAGTCTGTGTGTAACTTCTTAACACCGGGGTGCACTGCATAAGGTGCTCTGTGAGCCTCAAGTATAATGAACTCGTGCAATCCCCTAGTGAGGGGTAAATACATACATCCTCTACGGTGCAAGAGTCCGTCAAACTCCAAGGAATACTCTGAATACTTCCCTTCTAAGGGTCTTTGAGAACGCACCACCTGACTAATGTCTGAATAAAGCTCATCTGCTGGCAAGTGCTGAAGAATCTTTTCCCTCAAGTCAGTACAAGTAGTCATAGATGATAACTCATGGTGCCTTCTACATAAGGCATCCACAACTACATTCTCCTTCCCCTTGATGTAATGAACATCAAAATCGTACTCACAAAGGAACTCCATCCACCTTCTCTACCTAGCATTAAGGTTTGGCTGTGTGAATATGTACTATAAGATCTGGTGGTTGGAATGAAGCTCAAATCTATGGCCCAGTAGAAAGTGTCACCACCTCACTAAGGCATGAACTACTGCTGCAAGCTTTAGGTCGTAAGTAGGGCAGTTGAGTTCATGAGTCTTCAACTTTCTAGACTCAAAGGAGATGGGTTGGTCATCCTGCATAAGGACTACCCCTATACCATCCAAGGATGCATCGATGCACACCACGAAGTTCGTCGATGGATCTGGTACTGCAAGAATTGGTGCACTCGTGAGGGCTCTCTTAAGCTCCTGAAAAGCTTTATCACACTTCTATGTCCACTCATACTTCTTTCCCTTCCTCTGGAGAGATGTGATGCGATGTGCCAATTTGGAGTATCCTGAAATGAAGCGTCAATAATACCCTGCTAGTCCCATAAAGCTCCTCACCTCAGTGACACTGGTGGGTGCTGGCCAATCCATGATGGCCCTAATCTTCGATGGGTCTATTGAGACACCATCGCCTGATATGACATGACCCAAATAACATATCTCAAGTCTAAAGAATGCACACTTCGACAAGCTGCCAAACAATTGGTTCTCCCTCAATTTTTGCAATACCTGTCTCAAGTGCTCTTCGTGCTCCTTCTCATCATGTGAATATATCAAGATTTCATCCAAGAAAACAACCACAAACTTATCCAAAAAGGTATGAAATACTCCATTCATGAGGCTCATGAATACAACTGGAGCATTTGTGAGGCCAAATGGTACCATAGTGAACTCGTAGTGACCATACCTAGTACAAAAAGTAGTCTTAGGGATATCATTATCCACAATCCTCAACCGATGATAGCCTAACTTGAGATCAATCTTCAAAAATACTCGAGTGCCCTGCAACTAATCAAAGAGGTCATCAATCCTAGGAAGAGGGTATCGGTTCTTGATGGTTACTTTGTTCAATTGCCGATAATCAATATACAACCTAAGTGATCTATCCTTCTTCTTAACGAAGATCACTGGTGTGCCCTAAGGTGACACACTAGGTTGAATATGCCCCTTCTCTAAGAGTTCCACCAACTAAATCTTAAGTTCACTAAGCTCATGGGTAGTCATCCTGTATGATGCTCTCGACACTGGCTCTGCTCCTGGCACAAGATCAATATGAAAATCCACTGCTCTAGGTGGAGGCCTACCAGGGAGCTCTAAAGGAAATACATCTACAAACTCTAGCAAAATAGGAAATTCATCAAGGGATGGCTCCCCCTCTAGATTTTCCTCCCTGTCGCTGATGGTGATAGCGAGCAACTAACATCACTTTCGCATGCACCATCTAAGCTACATAGCGAAAATAATATGAAGGGATATGGGTCTCTTAACCCCGAGGATCACTCTAGAGATACCATACTCATCCACACATTCCACTCTCTTTAGTCAATAGTCCATCTTAGTGCTATGGGCATACAGCCAATCCATGCCATGAACAACATCATACGAACCTAGAGGGGTAATACATAGATCATACATCGTGGATATGTCTCCAATCTGAATCAGGCAACTATGCACCATGGAACTAACTGACACTCTGCCTCCTAAGGCTAACTCTACCTCCCAGCTGACATCCTGACTACCACTAGCCCGCAATGCTCCACGATGAAAAGAGATATAAATGAATCAGTAGCTCCAGAATAAAGTAAAATAGTAACCATGCTACCTCGTATACTACCTGTAGCATCAATAACCGTGGCCTGATGCTCGGCATGGTGGTTTTCAATTGCTGCAAAAATCCTGTGAGATCTGCCTACGTCGCCAACTGTCAGCTCTGAAAAAGCCCCTCTCTGACCACTAGAGGACTGTCCCTGAGAACACTCTCTAGCAATATGCCCCATGCCACCACAAGTGTAACATGGACCTCATGTATAGGATGAGGCACCTTGTGATCCAGACTATTGTGGGCCTCCTAACCTGCTAGATCCATTGAATCCACCCCTAGAAGACTGCTGAGTCTTCACTAGTTGTGACTATGGGGTCTATAATTTTTGATCTTGCCTCAGACCTTGTGAATGCCACTGCTTGGGCTTGGAGCTCTGATAACCCTGTGAGGGTTTCTACTACTGCTGTTGGGGTTTGTGCTGCTGAGACTATTGGCCCTTAGAGGACCCTGCTGTGTAGTTCTGATTCCCTTTCCAAGAGGGTTTCTGCTGGGTAGAGTTTCGGTTCTGAAATCGATCCCGTGACTCCTATCTACCTCGAGTGTCCTCTTCCACTAGTGCCATCTCAACAACCTATCTGAAGGTGGTAGGGAAGGTCACCCAAACTGAACCCTAAAGTGAGAAATTTAGGCCCATGATAAATCGATGCACTCACAGTTTCTCGTCCTTCATGTACTCGACATAAGGAAGGAGCTCAAGAAACTTTCTCTCATACTGAGCCACGATGAGACCCCTCTGATGTAGTGAATGAAATTCCTCTATCTGTTTTTGCCTAAAATGCTTAGATAGGTACCTCTCCTTCAACCTCTCTAGGAATGACTCCCAGGTGAGGGTATCCATGCTCACTCCTCCAATGATCTCCTCCTGATGCCACCAATTGGAGGCATCTCCCCTCAACTGATGAACTGCTAGTCATGCCTTTAGATTACTCCCATATGGATGTAATCCAAAGCACCATTGTAGGCTCTGCAACCATGCCTCTGCTACTATCCCCTCAGTGGAACCAGTAAATAATGGTGGCCCGAGTCGAACCAATTCCTTGATATCATCTCCTATATGTCTAGGAGGTCTGTCAAGTGGGGATCCTCTCTAGTGTATTGACTCTTCCTCTTGCTCAACCTGCCCCTCCAACTATCTTGACGGGGGACTCCTAGTCCTTGCTCTGACTCTGGGCCCACCTCCTCTGGGTCCTTTCGCTTCTACAACTGGAATCTTCTGACCTGGCCAAACTAAAGGTACTACTCTCTACTGAACTACACCAATCAAAGTTTGAAGTGCATCTATAATGTCCTAGTTCAAGTTCGGTGGTGGTGGAAGATGAGGCGGTGGTGGAGGTGGAGGTCCATCCTCCTGTCCTACTCTACCACCTCTCGCCCTACGACCTCTACCTCGTCGGTTGCTTTGTGTAATAGGAGGCATCCTACAAAATTAAATTTTTTAGATAATTTTAGAAGCATAATGGTTTTAGGTTCCTAGTATTGAAACATGGGCTCTGATACCAAAATGTCATGCCCAAAAATATAATGGCAAAATGACCACAATTTTTTTTTTATAATTAAAATGCTCTAAGTTTGATATGCTTGCGTTCACAATTAAAGTAAAGGTTCTCTACATTTCATCTTAGGTTTGTAATCTTCGCACGTGAATTAATCATTAATTCAACTTTCATCATAATTAAACTTAAGCTAATTTAAAAAAAAATTCAACAATCCTTAATTTAAAACTGAATTAATACAAACTATCTTAAAATAATTATTAACTAAATTAAATACAATTTAAACCCAAACTTTGCTTAAATTAAATACTAAATTCAATCTTACTCTTAATCAAATTGGAACTAATTATTATACATAACCTTATAATTTAAATGAAAACATATTTCTTACTTCCATGAACAATTAAACTAACTAAACAATTAATATTTAAACATATAGTTTAAACTACAAATACAAACCAACCAATATTTAGCTTTACTAATTACAAACTAACTTACAATGAATATTAACAAAACTTAAATAAGTTAAATACTGCTTAAAACAACTAACTTAAAATTAAACCAAAATGGTAAACAGCATTGAAAATTAAACCTAAAACTACTTAAATCTAATATTATCATAATCACCAAACTAAAATAACAATCTATTAATTTTATAATATTAATACATTAACTAATACAAAAGCACTAACTAACTTAATACTACACTAACAATATAATGTCATTCCTATATAAAATTAAACATACATCTAATATCTAACAAACATTTACTAATCTATACATACTAACTAAAACAATTAACTATACTAACAAAAGATACTAACTACTAACTAGTAACTACACTACAAAACATAATTAAATTTAAGACCAACTAAGCTACTACCCTAAGACTGACCCCCAACTTCACCTAGGCCAAGTGGGTCTATCCTACCTATGTGCCCCCCCCCCCCCCCCCCCTCCCCCGCCCTCTCCCCCCCTTGCGCTGCCCGAAGTCTATGCGCGACATACCTGTCACCTCACCTTGCATGAGTGCAAATGTGGTCAGCGCATAACATATGATGGGAGGGCACATTAAGTCATGCACAGACTCAATTCCTTTCAAACATTTTTATATATGTGATCAACTTCCTTTGTTCCCCACTTGAAGTGACATGCGTACCTTGCTGCAGGTAGGGGAGAATTTTGCCATGCCTAGCTCTTAAGGATTAAAAGAAAATGGTAAGCAGATGGGGTATGGAACTTGATTTGACATCCACCTATCACAATTAATGTGAAGTGCACAATGTGAGATGGTTAGAAGATGTAAAAGGACTTAGGAATAATTTTGTTTTGTTGACCTCCCACACCTTAATGCTTCCTTTAGCCATTCGACCTAGGGGGTAGGTGGGGATGTGACCATCCCCACTTAGGTTTTATTATTATTTCTTCTTAAAATAATATTTTCTGACATCCTTTAAATGCCCTGGTCACTCATAGAACAAGGGTATGTAATTGATGTTTCTACGTTTCAATCTTATCACTATTTAGATATGATATTTGATGACATAATGGTAGGTAAACTTGGGAACTTTAATTGATTATGTTGCATACATTTTCCAGAGAGTATATTTGCATCTACAGGCTTGTTAATTTCCCTTGCACTTATCCTGTTTGTCTAAGTTTTCCTTTTTTTTTTGTGTTATGATCATAGGATTGTTTAGATTTAAATGTCACTAGTATAACTTTTCTTTTCTTAAGTGCTCTATCTAGTTAATCAAATTCAACATAGACCTCTACTTTTGCAATTTCAACAAGAATTTACATGGATTTTATGTGAACTTCAAGTTAGCATATCCCATGAACATTAAATTTAATATACATCATGACATCTATATTACATAATTTAATCGTCTACATTTCCATTAGCTAACCATTACAATGAGAGAGTTAACTTTGTGCTCACAATGAGAAATTCCATTTCCTCTTAATACTTAGAACATCAAATTGTGTTTCATTAACATAATTGAAAACTTGGAAAATTCATAATTTAGGGACATCATCTATCATCCTATTTTTCTCAGATACATATGCCAAAATTTGAAATCACATGAGAGCATTGCAAGGTAAATTTCATAATCTTTTCTTTCCTCTATTATTCATCCTGGTTTGAGGCTCCATCGGGAAAGAACCAGTAAGAAAACTCGATGTCTTTGCCACTACATCAAATTCAATTACAATTTACATCATATTACAATTCATTGAGTTTTCTTCAAGGCTTTGACAAGAAATCTTTTGCCAAATGTCTTCATTGCATCAAGGGAAAAACATGAAAGAGACAAGAAGCAACATGGAGATTACCACACAAGGAGATAAGAAAATTGAACATACATTCCCACCCGGTTGCACAATAGGTCCAACAATGAACCAATATAGGGGAAAGGTGGATTTTCTCAATAGGAGAAGTCAATCACCATACCTTCACTTAGCCCTTTCGGAGCTTGAAACTTCAAGAATTTCCATTCTTTCACAAGGCCCTTTCAGGGCTATATCCACAAGGATTTTTATTCTCTTCCACATTCAAGAATTCTCAATAACAACAAGGTATGGGGTGACAAGTAGGGGCCCATACACCCTACCCTTTCTCCCTCCTCTCTCCATGAGAGGAGACTCTACACTATTGAGGTCCAACTAATGCCCATTCCCCAAGCATGGCCACTTCTTCCCTATAGAAGGGTGAGTGTTTCCAAAAACATCCCCATGAAATCTCTCAAAAACAATCAACACACCAAGAGGGCATATGAATAACATCAAAAGAAAACAAGATAAAATCCCTCCCAAATCCACCCTCAACACACAATAAGAATGCAAAACTACATAATGTCTCCAACATGATTCAAGCAAGATTCAAAATATGAACACACATGAAGAACCATTCATGGAGTGAAGAACTCCTACCTTCATCAAAGAGTTATGGCAATGGTGGTTTGAGAAGAGCTTCCCTTTCTTCCTTCAATCTTCAAGACTTCCTCCCAAAACTAGAGGATTGGGTGACAAAAACTAAACTCCTCCAAAAATGCCTCTAACTATGGTCCTTGACTCCACTAAGCTTCAAGTAACTCAAGATGGAGGTTTGGTTTCACTAACTCAAGTAAATAGCAACCCATTTTCGAAATCAGCCTATAATAGGGTTTTTAAGAGACCCTAAGAGTCAACCTAGGAGGCTAAAGGGTTGGAAAGTACCCCCACCCATACCCTTATCCATAGGGTTACTTAAATTTAATGTTTCTAAGCCTTTAAAGACTTATTAGGAACAATTAAAAATTAGGGGAATAGTAAGAGTAAATTACAACCTTTAAAGAATTACAATATAAGGTTAGCACAAAATTAACAAGTAGTTTAGCTCCGCTTTTCTGTTGAGTTGTCTCGGCTAATTTTCTTGCACACTCATTATACACATCAGTAGGTCCAAAACCACATGCATAATGTGAATTACATATTAGAGGAATTATATAAATTAAAGCATCCATTTCTCAATTAAATAATTGGTTATCTAATTCTACTAATATTTTTAACTTTTTGACTTGCATAACCAAATGTATTAGTGTTGCATACAATTTCTTCATTGTTATACATTTTTATAAGCATTAAATTACAAAAATCAAATAACTAAAGTAAGCATCACACATCATAAAAATAGCTTAACAATGTTCAATGTATCCAATAAGGTTCTGACATAACAAAGCATGAGCATCAAAATAATAATGTATCTTTGGTGCTAGGATGAGTCGGGGCGAGGCCTCACATCCTCCCCCACTAGGCATGAACTTCCTCCTGGAGTTCATAAAAAAAGATAAGGGTACTGTGCTCGCATCTGTGCTGCATCCTCCTAAGAAGTCATAACCTCATCGTAGCAATCCCACTAGACTTTAACCTGGTCCATCTCTTGACCTCGAAGTGCTAGGGTCCGTTAGGCAATAATACGGATGGATTGTAGCACTAACTGGCCGTCCAACTCCACCTACAAAGCATCCCAATCTATAATAGGATACTCATCATAAATGTATCCTCTAAGAACGGAAATGTGAAACACATCATGGATGCGTGATAGGCTAGGTGGCAGGGCTAAACGGTAGGCAACTGGTCCTATCCTCTCTAGGACCTCGAATGGTCCAACGAATCGGGGCACCAACTTAGAGACCTTTTCAAATTGAATCGAACTCTTATGTCGCCACACCCTCAAGAAAACTCTATTGCCAACCTGATACTCTAGATCTATCCTCTTTACATTTGTATACTTCTTTTGTCGATACTGTGCCTCTTTTAGGTGCTGTCTAATCAGAGTCACCTTCTGCTTCATCTCCTTAACCAACTGAGGGCCAATAGATACTCGGTCCTCAATCCTATCTCAACTCAACGGCGTCTTACAAGGTCTTCCATATAAGGCCTCATAAGGCAGCATACCTATGGAAGAATGGTGCCAATTGTTATAGGAAAACTTGACAAGGTGTAGGTATTCCTCCCACTTGACCTGATGGTCCATCACGTACATACACAGCATGTCTTCAAAAACTTGATTCACTCGCTCGGTCTGCCCATCAGTCTGAGGATGGTACGCTGTACTAAAATTGAGCTTAGTGCCCAATGCCAATTGCAACTTTCTCCAAAAAGATGAGGTGAACAATGAGTCCCTATCAGAGATCATCTTACGGGAATGCCATGAAGTCTGACAATATCTCGTAGAAACACCTACGCTATGTTTCATGCTGTATATGTAGTATGCACGACAGAGAAGTGGGCAACCTTGGTCAATGTGTCAACTGTCACCAAAATGGCATCATGGTGATGAGATAACAAGGAGAGACCACCAATAAAGTCCACAGATATAACATCCCTCTTCCACTCAGCGATCTTGTGAAGTTGAAGGATCCCACGGGGATGTCGATGCTCTTCCTTCACCCTCTGACACTCAAGGCATCTCGCAACTATGTTAGCAATCTGCACTCTCATGCTTGGCCATTGATATAATTGTCTCAAGTCTGCGTGTAACTTCTTAAAACTGGGGTGCACTGAATAAGGTGCTCTGTGAGCCTCAAGTATAATGAACTCGCGCAATCCCCTAGTGAGGGGTACATACATACGTCCTCTATGGCACAAGAGTCTGTCGGACTCCAAGGAATACTCTGAATACTTCCCTTCTAAGGGTCTTTGAGAACGCACCACCTAACTAACCTTTGAATAAAGCTCATCTCCTGGCAAGTGCTGAAGAATTTTTTCCCTCAGATCAGTACAAGTAGGCATAGATGATAACTCATGGTGCCTTCTACTTAAGGCATCCACAACTACATTCTCCTTCCCCTTGATGTAATGAACATCAAAATCGTACTCACAAAGGAACTCCATCCACCTTCTCTACCTAGCATTAAGGTTCGGCTATGTGAATATGTACTGTAAGCTCTGGTGGTCGAAATGAAGCTCAAATCTATGACCCAGTAGAGAGTGTCGCCAGCTCACTAAGGCATGAACTACTGCCGCAAGCTCTAGGTCATAAGTAGGGTAGTTGAGTTCATGAGTCTTCAACTTCCTAGACTCAAAGGAGATGGGTCGACCATCCTGCATAAGGACTGCCCCTATACCATCCAAGGATGCATCGGTGCACACCACGAAGTCTGTGGATGGATCTGGTACTACAAAAATCGATGCACTCATGAGGGCTCTGTTAAGCTCCTGAAAAGCTCTATCACACATCTTTGTCCACCCATACTTCTTTCCCTTCCTCTAAAGAGATGTGATGGGATGTGCCAATCTAGAGAATCCTGAAATGAAGCGTCGATAATAGCCTGCTAGTCCCATAAAGCTCCTCACCTTAGTGACAGTGGTGGGTGCCGGCCAATCCATGATGGCCCTAATCTTTGATGGGTCTACTGAGACACCATCGCCTGATATGACATGACCTAAATAATGTATCTCAGGTCTAAAGAATGCACACTTCGACAAGCTGCCAAACAACTGGTTCTCCCTCAATTTGGTCAGTGGATGCCTACTAGCACTTTCTAGAATGTACTCCTAGTCCTTAACCCTCCAGGGTCTATTTAAGGAGATTTCTAGCATTATAAAAGGCAGTTCGGAGTGGAGTTTGAGAGGTGGTACTGAAAGGAGAAATTATCTCTAGATTTATGCTATTGTAAGCGCTTAGGGCATGTTTTGAAGTTTATTTTCTCTTTACTACTTGTACTAGCTTATTTTCTCAGTTAATATAATTTTCACTTTTTTGTTGTGTCCATTTTGTTCTTGGGTTGTGTCCCCATCAAGTGTCCCCATCAAGTGGTATCAGAGCAGGTTTTCCTGAGTGTCTAGATAGAGCGTCGACTGTGAGGTAGTTTGCTCCAAGATTGTGTGGTTGTGGGTTTGAGTTAGAAGATGCCTCCACAAAGAAAGCGTGGTGGAAGGGCCAGAGCTATTAATCCTGAGGAGGTTAGAACCCTCCAAAGGCAGGTGTAGGCATTGCAAGAGGAGCTGCATAGAGGAGCAAATGTTGCCGCAGGTGACAACAATGAGGATGACAATGAAGAAGAAGTAATGGGACCAGAAGAGGAATTTGATGGGGAAGTTTTGAATCATGCAGAGGAAAGACTTTTTAGGGCCATTACTAAGTTTGGGAAAGACCCACAAGTGAAGTGGGTGTATTTTCAAGAAATCTGACACCAGATGAGTTGATCGTTTGGACCAATGAACTGGAAGAATACTATGAGTATGAGGATATCAGGGACCCAGATAGGGTTAATTTTGCAAAGGCCAAACTAAAAGGCCATGCCAAAATCTGGTGGCAAGAGGTCCAATTGGAAAGAAACAGAAGAGGAAAGGAGAAGATCACAAGATGGGATCGCATGGTGGACAAATTGAAGAAGAAGTTCATTCCGTTGGACTACGAGCTTGATTTGTTTAAGAAGATGCATGGGTTAAAGCAAGCAGGAAGATCAGTCCAAGAATATACAGAGGAATTTTACCAACTCTTGATTAGAGCGGGGCATGCAGAAGCAAATAAGGAGAAGGTGGCTCATTATATCATTGGGTTGCGACCAAGCATCCAGGAGGAATTAAGTCTGGTAAGAATGACCAGCATTGAAGAGGCATACCAGTTTTCGCTACGAGTTGAAAAGAAGCTAAATAAAAGGTTTGAAGGAAGACAAAGAGGGTGCGGTCAAGGAGGAAGGGGAAGTGGTAGATCATCTGGAGGCCGTAATGAAACCCAAAAGAAAAATGAAGATGAGGGTACTAGCAGGAACCAAAGGAATGAGGGTTTCAACCGCTCTCGTGACCAAGACTTTGGAAATCAGAGAGGAAGAGGTAGAGGACGTGGACAAGGAAGATGAGGCTTCCATGGTAGCTATTTCCATTATAATGAAGAAGGTCATCGTGCCTTTGAATGCCCTCAACGACAAGGAAGGACAGATAGGAGAGCTGAGGGCCAAGCTAGGGTTGCTCATGTGGATGAGGATGCACAATCATCACATTCAGAGGATGTAGAAAGAGGAGAGACCTTGGTAAATGAAAGAGTCCTACTAAGTGGTGAGATTGAACCAGGACAACAAAGGAGTTTGTTCCATACTAGATGCAAGTGTGAGGATAAGTGTTGTGACGTGATCATTGATGGAGGTAGCACTGATAACTTGGTATCAGAAGAGATGGTCTCTAAGCTGAAGCTCAAGAGGGAGAAACATCCCCAGCCCTATCAGATTGCTTGGGTAAAAGATGATCATAAGGTCCTGGTAAGTGAACAATGTTTAGTGAAATTCAAAACTGGGAGTTACCATGATGAAGTTCTCTGTGATGTTATTTCAATGGATTTTTTCCATCTATTGTTGGGTAGACCACGACAGTTTGATAGACATACAGTACATGATGGACATGCAAACACATACTCTCTCAAAAAGGATGGAGTTCGCCACAAATTGAAGCCCACAAAAAAGGAAGGTGGAAAGGTATGTAGCATTGCTAGGATTTGTCTTGTTGATGGAAGGAAGTTTTTAGATGGCATGAAAAATCAGCATATGTGCTATGCTTTGATTCCTAGGAAAGATAAAGAAGGTAGTAGTGAAATAACACTTGAAGTTTCAGATTTGGTAGGGGAGTTTGGAGATATTATCTCTGATAATGTTCTAGATGGATTGCCACCAGTAAGGCAAATCAGTCATTAGATAGATCTGATTCCAGGAGCTAGTTTTCCTAACAAGGCTGCTCACAGGATGACTCCTACTGAAACAAAGGAGCTAAATAGACAAGTTCAGGAGCTATTGAGGAAGGGCTTGATTCGAGAGAACTTGAGTCCATGTGCAGTACCTACAGTACTCGCACCAAAGAAGGATGGAGAGTGGAGGATGTGTACAGATTCTCGAGCTATAAATAGGATAACCATCAAGTACCAGTTTCCTTTGCCAAGGATGGATGATCTTATGGACTGCTTGGGTGGAGCTCAGTACTTCACAAAGATAGATCTAAAGAGTGGTTATCATCAGATATAGATTCAAGAAGGAGATGAGTGGAAAATAGCCTTCAAGACCAAGGAGGGTCTTTATGAGTGGTTAGTCATGCCCTTTGGATTGACAAACACCCCAAGCACCTTCATGCGGCTCATGAATGAGCTACTTAAGAAGTTCTTGGGAAAATTTGTTATTGTTTATTTGGATGATATTTTAATTTTCAGCAAGATTTTGGAAGAACATCTACTACATATTTGTAGTGTCCTTGAAAGGCTAAGGGAAGAGAAACTGTTGATTAATTTGAAGAAGTGTATCTTTGCAAAAAGGGAGTTAGTCTATTTGGGGTTTGTTATATCACCTGAAGGTCTCAAAATGGAACCAGAGAAGGTAAAAGCCATCTTGGAATGGCCTACTCTAAGGCTTGCTACTGAGGTAAGATCATTTCATGGTCTGGTTAGTTTTTATAGGAAGTTTATTAAGAATTTCAGTGGCATATGTGCACCCCTAACTGATACAGTAAGAGGAGATAGAAAAGAGTTCAAATGGACTACAACAGCTACAAGAAGTTTTGAATTGCTAAAGAAGAAGGTAACAGAATAGCTTGTGTTGGCACTTCTAGATTTTAGAAAGGTTTTCCAGGTAGATTGTGATGCTAGTGGCAGCGCTATTGGGGCTGTATTAAGCCAAGAAGGTAAGCCTATTGCATATTTTAGTGAAAAATTGAATGATGCAAAGAAGAAGTATTCTGTTTATGATCAAGAGTTCTATACAATAGTTCAGGCCTTAAAGAAGTGGAGGCATTATTTATTGCCAAAGGAATTTTTTTTGTATATTGATCATCAGGCATTATAGTACCTAAATAGCCAAGGTAAATTGAATCAAAGGCATATGAAGTGGGTAGAGTTCTTGCAAAGCTATACATTTGCGTTGAACCATAGAAGTGGAAAATCTAACAGGGTTGCAGATGCACTAAGTAGGAGACAGTTTGAAGTAGTTGGGTTTGATGAACTCAAGAATTTGTACCTCGAGGATCCTGATTTTGTTGAAGCATGGAAAGCTTGTAAAGAACCTGTTGTTGTAGATAGAACCAAGTGGTTAGACCATTTGATTCAGGATGGCATGTTGGTCAAGGGTAGTCAATTGTGCATTCCAAGAAGTTCCATGAGGGAAATTTTGATTAAGGAGAAACATAGTAGAGGGATGGTAGGAAATTTTGGTCGAGATAAGACCATTTCCATTCTTAGAGAACATTATTTTTGGCCTCAAATTTCACAGGATGTGAAGAAGTTTGTACAGAGTTGCCAAGTTTGTCAAGTTGCCAAGGGGTTTAGTCACAATACTAGCCTATATCAGCCATTGTCTGTTCCATCAAGGCCATTGGAGGACATAAGTATGGATTTTGTTCTTGGATTTCCAAGGACACAATGGGGTAATGACTCAGTATTTGTGGTGGTTGATAGGTTCTCCAAAATGGCGCATTTCATTCCATGCCACAAAACTCATGATGTTGTCCATATTGCAGACTTGTTTTTCAAAGAGATGGTAAGACTACATGGTCTTCCAAGGAGTATAATTTCTGACAGAGATACTGAATTTGTGGGGTATTTTTGGAGAACATTGTGGAAAAAGTTAAGAACTGACTTGAAATTCAGTTCCACACATCACCACAAACTAATGGCCAAACAAAAGTGGTAAACAGAAGTCTGGGCAATTTGCTGAGATGTTTAGTTGGGGATAAGCCCAAGGGATGGGATTTGATTCTACCATAGGTAAAGTTTGCTTATAATAACTCTGTAAATAGGAGTACTAGAAAATCACCATTCCAAGTTGTATATGGGAGTAGCCTAAGGACTGTACCAGAGCTGCAGAAGATAGAACAAGAGGAGAGGACAAGTGTTGAAGTGGAAGAATTTGCTGAACATATCAAGCGTCTACATGAGGAGGTTCAGGCACACATTACCAAGATGAATCAAGAGTATAAAGCTAGGGCTGATCAAAGGAGAAGACATAAGGAATTCCAAGTAGGGGATCTAGTCATGGTGCACTTACGAAAAGAAAGATTTCCAGCCGGTACTTACAACAAGCTGAAAATGAATAAATTTGGCCCCTGCAAAATTTTAAAGAAACATGACTCAGGAAATGCATATGAAGTGGAGCTGCCAGATGGTATTCAAATTTCTCCCATTTTCAACATTGCAGATTTAACAGAGTATGATGATGATGGTGCAGATGAAGAGCTGGTGTTAGAACCATGTCCAATTCTTGCTTCTAAGAAGGAGGATATAGAAGACATTCTAGATCATCATGTGGGTACGAGTACCAAAAATAGGTAGTATGAAGAGTATTTGGTGAAGTGGAAAGGACGGTCGATCGAGGACTCAACTTGGATTTTAGCAGCTGAGGTTTCCCATTTGGGATTTCGTCTACCATTCATAAAGTCACAGGGTCACTTTTCAATCTACCCTGGGTGTCTGATGCAGGAGCATCCAGAGGTATAAGGGCAATCCTATGTAACCAAAAACAATGTACTTAGACTTAGTTTCTATTTGACATGTTTTCATTTTTGGATACCCATTTAGGTCAAATAAAGGTTCCAACTCTCACAGTTCCACTATCAGTGCGTTTGAAAATCTTGAAAAAATAGGAGCATGTAATTGGGCCAACATTTTGGTGACCTAGAAGGTTTGAATTGGCCAGATGAATGTAATTGTGATTTAGAGCATTCCAGAAAAAGAATTAGGTCAAAAGGCCCCACGGTTTGAAAGTTATTGCAATTTTTTGAGTTTTGGAGACCTCCTAAGAATGCTTCAAAGTCAAGTTAGGGGCATTAAATGACCTTGACAAGGGTCAAAAAATGGGGGTTGAGCGAAGCTTGTCCATAGGGCTATAGAGCACTTCGAGAGCTTTCTGAAAATGTAAACGGTTCGTCAATCGGAGCTACGGTTCAAAAGTTATGCCTCCTAGAAGTTCGGTTACCATTTTTGGATTCTTCTAGATTTGCACTGACTTCTAACATAGCTTCTAGAACCTTCTATTTGGTCAGAGGATGCCTACTAGCACTTTCTAGAATGTACTCCTAGTCCTTAACTCTCGAGGGTCTATTTAAGGAGATTTCTAGCATTGTAAAAGGCAGTTCGGAGTGGAGTTTGAGAGGAGGTACTGAAAGGAGAAATTATCTCCAGATTTATGCTATTGTAAGCCCTTAGGGCATGTTTTGAAGTTTATTTTCTCTGTACTATTTGTACTAGCTTATTTTCTTAGTTAATATAATTTTCCCTTTTGTGTTGCATCAATTTTGTTGTTGGGTTGTGTCCCCATCAAGTGTCCCCATCAATGAGTTTATTAAATAAATAACTTCATTAAAATAATTGGGTTAAAATATAAAATGTATCTCAAAAGATTTTAATTTATCTTTAATTATATTATTATTATAAATATTTAAATAATCACATTTAAATGATTTGGCATCATTATAATTTATTAATTTAAATAAGTGATAACTGTATTCTTTGAGTATGTTTGATGTTAATTTAGACCCAAGAAAAAAGAGATGTGACATATGTTATCAGAGCACTAGGTTCAACACTAAAACTTTGGGTGCAACACAGTTTTTTGAAAAACTAAAAATGCAATGTTGAAAAAGATTTATTTTTTGCATATCCAAATATTGCAAACAAAACTTGTAAAATCACACTAGAAAATCATTCAAAATAGCCAGGAAGACTGAAATGATATAAAGTGAACAAATGTATAAACAATTAAAAAGATAAAAAGGATTGGCAACCTGAGTAGTGGAGATCATGTTTGATGACCCAAATTTTGAAATCCTTGGCCAGGGTGGATTTTCTAGACACTTCAGTTATTTTGTCGAATAACTATTGAGACTTTAATTGGGCAGATTTTCCAAAACAATTGATCTTGTTGATTGTCTAGTTGCTTTAGTTATTTTTTTGAATAACTGTTGGGACTTCAACCCACCTAATTACTCAGATGGCAAGACCATAATATTACAAAAAAAAAAAAGGGTCCCGATGCCTAGACTTGAGCAATCTAGACACAATTTATATAATCTTGATAAATATTATCCAAATCCATCATGAGCGGGTTTATCGACCCAAATTAATGAAAGAAATAAATTGTTACCAATTTGAACCTAATCTAAATGAAAATAAAATAGTGAACCATGACCCTTTCTGATGTTGGTTGAACAACAAGATCATTATGTGCTCCAGTAAGGAGTAAACACACTTGCATAATTGGAACTATCAATGTTTGTTTATAGATGTAAACTTTTGAATGAAATGAGCATGGAAACCTAAATCATAGAAATGGAAAAGATGAATTTCCAAGTATTTACAAAGGAATGATGAGAATCTTATGAATTTTTTCAGATGCTTATGATCTTTATTTGATGATCTTGCATAGTATATCATGTTTTTACCCTTGAGCACATTGTTATACATATATAATACACATGCGATGTTGAACTTACTTATTGAGTTGTTGTATAGTTTTTTGTAGATATCCTAACATGAAATAATTATTCTAATGAAATATTGGGCATGAAGGCCAAGGTTACAATGGAAAAACATGGGTTCACTAACCTATTACAAGTAATCTATAAGTTTGCAAGGATGATCTATCCATTAATAAGTGCCATATGCCAGATGGTACGTATAAGTGATTCAAATAATGTTCAAGTTATGATCTAGAATTTTTTGGTTGAAGAATTTCAATTTTTGAATACTTACCTTACTTTCAATAATTGAACCCTAAAAATCCTCTTAAATCAACATATCAATATGGAATTGAAACTAATGATATGGTGAGTGTCTACATGAGTATGATAGGAAAATGAAATAGAATCAACTCAATTGATAACCACAAGTTTGATAAAGTAAACTTAGGTGAGTATGTGTTTAATTTTATGTTACCATGTAAGTATCTTTTTGGAAACTTTAAACTAAAAGGGATCTTGAGTTTTGATTATGATTTTCATTCTAACTCAATTGAGAAAAGAAATGATATCACAATGTTATATATATATTTTTAATGTGGAATATTCTTTTAGTGTCTAAACTACAAAGATCATTAAGGATGATGAACCACAAGGGGAATGGTATGTTATATCCCAATTTTTTATCTAGCTTGAAATATAGTTGTTGAGGTTCACATGAGGCCAGTTGGTAGTTTAATTTGATATTTAGGCATTATAATTTCAAGTGAAGATGACATGATAGTTGATCATTAATCGTGAATTAATGGAATTAAGATGAAAGGTTACCTATTATAATTATTTATAAATAAATAATTTAATTACTAAGAAATTCCTTGTAGGATGCATGTTGAAGGGGTGGAAGCATTGTCAAAAAAGAATTGGGTAGGGCATCACCATCATTGGGTAGACAGGTAGAGGACCTAGTGATGTGGAACAAAATACATCTATGGAACTCCATGAGTTTATCAAATAAATAACTTGATTAAAATAATTGGGTTAAAATATAAACATATCTCAAAGGATTTTAATTGATCTTTAATTATATTATTATTATAAATATTTAAATAATCACATTTAAATGGTTTGGCATCATTATAATTTATTAATTTAAATAAGTGATAATTGTATTCTTTGAGTATGTTTGATGTTAGTTTCTTATCAATATTTTTAAAAATTATTTACATTTTTAATTTCTCTAAATTTCTTTTGGTTTAAGAATTATTTTATTTTGTTAAAAATCTAAGTTTCTTAACATTCTAACAATTAATTTTTTAAAAGCTTCATTATGATAAGTCTACAATCATCCCCTATCCTACCTTCTGATTGCCAATTTGGACACTTTTGTAGGAGTTTTTGAATCATATTTCTAAGCTTTTTGTGCTAATTTGGCATCCTCCAAGAGAAAAACATGCATCTAGATTGTTTCATCACTTAAATATAATCCTCATCACTCTTCCTCTCATTACCTATAAATTTTATCATCTTCTATAAAATAAGGGATTCAACATTATTGTAGTTGTTTCCCTACTTTGATAAATTAAAGAAGATAATTGTACCAAAAAAATAGGACAACTATGGAAGGAATCAAGGTCATTGTCCTTGAGTTTTTTTAGCTTTGTTGAAATTCTGAAATTTGTTCCTTTGTTAAACTTTAATGTAGCATGTTTTGTAAAAAAAAATTGGAAACATTTTTAGATAATCTACTACAAATTTGCATATATGAAAGGTATCACATGTACTATGGTGGAGATAATGCAACAAGAAAAATTATAAATTTGAATTCCTATGTTCTCTTTACTTTATTTTTTACTTCAACCAATTACATTGCTAAACATTACAATTATTAAAAAATATGTTCTAAAAAAGAACATACATGCCATCCATCCCAAAACACCAAAATATTAATCATTCTCGCACCTTATAAACCTTTGATGACATCCTCACAAGTGAGAAAGTCAATAGTTGTGCTTGAAACTAAACATATAGTTTGCTAATGTTTTTATTTATTAAATAAATCCCAATGAAAACTCAAAAAAAAAAAATTAAGTTCGATTTATATTAAAAATAAATTTTTAGTATAATATATTTTATAATATTATTATATTCAATTTTACACAAAAAATTTAAAAAATAATTTTAAAAAAATATAAGTATTTAAAATGTACAATAATCTAGCATGCCATACAATATACATACATACATACATACATACATACATACATACATATATATAAATTATTTAAACTATAAATAATGTGGCATGCCATACACTATTCAAATATTTCTAAGTATATATATAGATATAGATATAGATATATAATTTTATAAAATAATTCAAATAATAATGTTTAAAAGAATATAATTATAAATATAAATTATTTAAATTATAAAATAATAATATATGTTATACACTAATCAAATATTATATTTATATAATATGTGTATGTGTGCGTTTACATACATACATGTTGAAGTTGATGAAAGATTAACCTCATAGCTCCCACGAATCACCTACATGCAAACACCTATCACAAAATGATGAGAAAAGGCTATGGAGGCTCGAATTCCCAGATCCATGGATGAGATATTCTTAATGAGAAAAAAGAGAAATTGCTATTATCAAAATTGAATTTGGTTAATAATTACAAAGAGAGATCATCCTTGTAAAGGAGATTGAAACCCCTAAAAAGGTCTAAGCTAGGTTGCATTATAATAATAAATTATTATATGCCTAAAGTTAGCTTAAGTAGACTAGAGTTAATTGTAAAATATCTAATTACTCTAACACCCCCCTTAAGATAAACTTAGGGTATAGAAAGTAGATTTGGGTCCCAACAAAGAAATCCTAATTAGGTACCCAAGCACAACCAAATCTCTGAAAACAAGAGAAACCCTACTCCAAAAGAGATGGAAATAATGCTAAAAAGAAACTAGTGAAGGACTGAAGAAGCCTCCAAACTAGGGAATATTTTAGAAGATAGGAACAAAAGATGATCATGAAGAACACTAGTAAAGTATGTAGAAGTTGCAAAGCTTAGTCAAAAGTAACTACTGATCTGAAGAACCTCCACTAAGGTATAACCTGACTAGGTAGAGAAGACTTTAATTTGCATTGAATCGGGAGGCACACAAAGTCAAAAAAATGAACTCAATGATATAGATGGCATGAAACACCAAGGCCTGAAGAGTTGATCAATCAAACATGGAAGGCTACAACTGAAGTAGGAATGAAAAGAAGATTGTCTATTGGTAAATGATTCATCTCACTGAAATGCATAGGTACCCAGCCACTGCATCTTCCTAATACATAGGAACAAAAACTAAATACATAGCAACTCCATCAAACCAAGGAAGCATGAGAACTACATGTTAAGGAATCACAATCAAGATGCACAAAAGAATAAATAAGTCTGTATTTAGATGATCAATCCTAGACATGTCATGAGGCTATTGTCACAAAAGCGAACATCACTATACAAAGGAAGACGAAAAACAAAGGAAAAATACCACCCCCTCATGGCCCTTTAATCATAAGTAGTACATGTACAATAAGGCACAAGATATAATGAATCTAAAGAATGCAATAATTTGTATGAGTGTCCTCAGATGACACTACTCAAACCAAAAGGCAAAACAAGGCAAAACTACTAAAATGAAAATATAGATGCAATATGACACTTTATCTTAGTGTGTTTGCCAGAATGTATATAAATGATGTCTAAATAGACCAAAAGAGACATAAGACTACTATAATAGATACTACAAGTTATGAAAAATCATCTCAAACAATGAAATTGATCCCCGGACATGAAACAACCAAGATATCCACCAAAATGAAAAAAAAATGCAAAAGATTAAATAGAATGTGCCTATTGTAGAATTTCAAAAAACAACCATTACTGGAAAGAGCTCAAAAAGACCTTTCCAAAAATATAAAGAATTCCCACATCAGAGATAGGATGCTCAAGATATGTCTCCTAGAGTGCAAAAATGTATCTCTAACTTTAATAGTAGAAAAAACCATCAAAAAGTATCAAAATCAGAAACTAACTACACCTCTGTGATGACCCTAGAACCAACTTTTTAGTGATATCTCATTTGCCAAAACCAGATCTTGTATGCCTGAGATATGAGAAAAAACACAAATGTAGGTCCAAAAAGAGCTTGACAAGGTGACATGATTGTTGATGCAATGCTAACATTAGCAAGTGGTGAGCATAAAATTGATGGCCAAATGGTTGTTGAGGAAGAAAATACCATTAAATGGTCCCTACTAGAAAAAATCTAGCTGGAAAAAACAATACAAAGATGTCAAAATATGGTCGTTGGTAAAAGAGTTGGTGCTAAGGAAACAAATCTACTGGTCAAGTTAAAGCATTTGGGAAAATGAAATCCTCCTATGCATGACAAAATACCCTATGCAGTGGCTAGGTACCTATACCTTTTGGTGAGATGGATCATCTACCATATAGACACTCTTCTTTTTGTTCTTACTTTAGATGAAAGCTTCCATGTTTGATTGATCAATTCTTTAGGTTTTGATGTTTCATGCAATCTATATTTTTGAGTTCAGTTGTTTTCCTTTGTGTGCCTCCTGATTTGATACAAATTATAGTCTTTTCTACCTAGTTAGGTTCTATTTTAATGGAGGTTCTTCATATCAATAGTTACCTTTGACAAAGCTTTCTAGCTCTGATATGCTTCAGTGGTGTTCTTCATGATCATCTTTTGTTCCTATTTTCTAGTTCATTCCCTAGTTTGGAGGCTTCTTCATTCCTTCACTAGTGACTTATCAGCATGTCTTTCATCTCTTTTTGGAGCAGGTTTCTTTTCATGTGGTTTTCTCTTTTTGTTCTCTTTACAGAAATTTGATTGTGCTTGGTACCTCATGAGGCTTAGTTGTCGGGACCCAAATTTACTTTCAGTAGTAGTGTCTAGATTTTTAGCTACTCCCTAAGTTTATCTTAAGGTGGGTGTTATAGTAATAAAAATATTTTCTTATTAATTAAATCATATTTATTTAATTATTAAGTCATTTGTTATCTCTATTTTACTTAAACTAAAATTTAGATATATAATAATTAATTATTTTATTAATTATTATCATGAAAAATAGGTTAGACCTTTTTAGGGTTTTCATATTCTCTATAAGCATGATCTCTCTTTGTAATTTAAATAATTGACTTATGATAATACTAATTTCTCTTTTTGTTCAGCAAGAATGTCTCATATATGGATGTACAAATTCCAACCTCCGTAGCTTTTGCTTCTCTCTTTCTGTGATAGGTGTTTTCATGCAGGTGATTTTTGAGATATTTGGGGTTAATCTTTCATCAATTTCAACATGGTATCAAAGCTTAAGAAAACTAGAGTTAATTAGAAAATATCTAATTACTCTAATACTTCTTTGGTTTGATGGAGTGGTCTATGTATTCATTTTTTGTTCCTATATACGAGGTGGATGCACTAGCTAGGTACTTATATATTTTAGTGAGATGGATCATTTATCATATAGACACTCTTATTTTCGTTCCTACTTTGGTTTTAGCCTTCCATGTTTGATTGATAAGCTCTTCAAGATTTGGTGTTTCATGTCATATATATCTTTAAGTTTCCTTGTTCTCCTTTGTGTGCCTCCTCATTCAATGTAAATTATAGTCTTCTCTACCTGATCAAGTTCTAATTTAGTGGAGGTTCCTCAGATTAGTATTTTCTTTTGATAGAGCTTTGCAACTTCTACATACCCCGTGGTGTTCTTCATGATCATCTTTTATTCCTATCTTCTGGAACACTCCCTAGTTTGGAGGCTTCTTCAATCCTTCACTAGTTTCTTTTAGCATTATTTCTATCTCTTTTTGGAGTAGGGTTTTCCTCATGTGATTTTCTCTATTTCTCCTCTTTTCATTGATTTGGTTGTGCTTGGTTTCCTCATTAGGCTTTATTTGATGGGACCCAAATCTACTTTCTATAGTAGTTTCTAGGTTTCTAGATACTCTCTAAGTTTATCTTAATGGGGGTTGTTAAAGAAATTAGATATTTTCTAATTAACTCTAGCCTAGTTAAGCTAAACTTTAGGGGTATAATAATTAATTTTATTATTAATTCTTACTACGCAACCTAAATTTGACCCTTTTAGGGTTTTGATCTCCTTTATAAGAACGACCTCTTTTTTTTTTTTTTCCTTTGTTACCATGTTGAAGTTGATGAAAGATCAACCCTACAACTTCCAAGAATCACCTGCATGCAAACATTTGTCATAGAAAGAGAGAAGAAAAATTTATGGGGGCTAGAATTCATAGATCTATAGATGAAACATTATTGATGAGCAAAAAGAGAAATTGCTATTATCAAAATTGAATCTACTTAATAATTACAAAGGGAGATCATCATTATAAAGTACATTGAAACCCTAAAAAGGTTTAACATAGGTTGTATAATAATAATTAATAACAAAATTAATTATTATATGCCTAAAATTTAGCTTAAGTAGACTAGAGTTAATTAGAAAAGATCTAATTACTCTAACAAAACACACTTGTGCATGCACACACACAAAAAAAACTCTATTAAATATATATTTTAACCATATATAATTTTCCTGAAGATTTAAGAGCTAATATTTTATATTTTATGTTAAATATAATGTAAAATATCAATAAATTGTTATGCTTATATAGTAAAAATATGTTATATATATTTTTTGTCCTTTGGCATGATTACTAGATTTATTTAAATTAGTATTTCTAAACCCTTTTACAATTTTTTTTCCAAAATAAATTAAATATTTATTTATTGAATTATTATTCTATGTTATATTTTACATCATGTAAATATATTACTAGCTCTTTGTCCCATATACACAGCTTTGTCTTTTTAACTTGACATCTTCATTTTCCTTGTTGTACTTAATCTTAATTCTAAAGGACTTACATACAAGATTATGTATTGAATTTATTCAATGATTATAAATACATTACAATGCCAAATGCAAAATTCTTATAATGCATTTCCTTCATCTTATTTACCATCTAAAAATACCTTAAGGGAATAACTTCAAACAAAAAACTAGTTTATTATTTTATTTATTCTAACCTATCAACTAATGTATTTGTAAATAATCTAACATTCCTACCTTACTACAATAATATAAACAAAAGTGGAAGTTACAAGGGTTTTAAACCAAACCCTCTAGATACTTTGGCAAAGCACCTTCTTCTGTCCTCCTCATTTGCTCAAGAAATATTAAATTGAATGCACTAGTAGATCTCATAACTAAAAAAGTTAAAAGTTTCCTATACAAAATGTGTCCCCAAATCCCCTATACAATGAAACACATTTCCTTTGAAATTCTATATCTCCTTTAGGTGTGTCTAATGTGTCCTCTATTACTACACATGAGATTCCTTTCATATAAAAGTCCACATCTTCTTTGTGTGTTTATAAAATCCATTCTCCTATACTTTAAAAATAATCACCATTGATATGCCCGCTCATCAAATGTGTTTCCTCTAAAAGTCCACCTCTTGTTCAAGTGTGTCCAAAGCTTCCTAAAATTATTGAGGTTTAACCAACCAAAATATAAATCCTCCTTTCCCCTTAAAGGAAAAATCACGATGCTAAGCCCCCTCTTCTCTTGAGGGACACAAGTATGTTAAGTCCACTCATTTTTATTTAGAAAAAAAATCACCAAGTCTTGACTTCTCATGAACACAATAAGTTGTTCCTAATGCAATGTGTCATCTTTAACTGAGATGCTATCTCAAGATGAATGGTACCATCCATCCTCTATTTCCTCTAGCATATTTTTTATTCTTTTTTAATCTCTAAAGAATTTTTTTTATTAATTACTATATTTCATTGTGGGTTTTCATCATCAAATGAGAAATGTGCATGCTTGAAAAATACACAAAAGTGTGTTTCACCTTTAACTATAGTAATTTTTTTTATGTTATTTAAGTTTCCATTGATGATTTCTTTGGCCCATTAAATGTAATTCATATGTGCATGCTTGATCTCTGACAATAATAATATTTAATTTCTCTTCTATTTCAAATGCTATATTTCTTTCTAGTAATCAAAGCACATTCCTTATTTCAACTTTAACTATAATAATTTTTTTTTTACAATTTTTTAAACTTTTCACTGATGATGTCTTTGGCCTATTGAATGTAATTCACATGTGGATGGCCATTCTTTAACAATAATAATATTTAAGTTCTCTTCTAGTAAAAATGTTAGATTTCTTTCTAGAAATTAAAGCATATTCCTCTATAATTTGATGACCCTTATTAGCTTTACATCCTTCATCAATTAGAGAATAAATGACTCTTTATAAAATAAGATTCATTTTTTAGAGTGAAAATTATGTGATCAAAACTAGAAGGCATAATATTCAGTAGAATTGATTGGGTATCATCATCATTAACTTTATAGTTCACCACTATAATTTGGTTAAGAATTTAATGAAAAAGTGTTTATATATTGAGTAATATTACCACCTTTAACTTGAATAATTTATTATTAATGCATATTTTTCCACTAGGTGCATTTTATCCAAAAAAATAAAGTAAAATTCTTGTTGTTTTAATCTTATCTTAGATACAAACATAAAAATAATTTAAGTCAAATGATTTTTATTTTCCCCTTCTCTTAGGTATAGTAATAACTAGCACTTGAACCTATGAAGGATGCAAGCATTAATCTGATAGTCTTGTATACCTTTTTACGATGTTCTTGAATAGTTATTCATAAACTCTCCATTTCTACTTCTTTACCTTCACCTTTATATCTTTCTTATTCACACACATAGCCAATCCTTTTTTCCTTCTTATCCCTAGCTTTTATTACTCCTCTTTATGTTTTTCTCCTACATGTATCTATACCCTATTTCCTCTATTTCTCTTTGATCTACTCTATGCATGTGGTCTATCTATCTATCTATCCACTACCCAACCTCACATATCTTTATCATTCCATGTCTTCATATCCTTCCTCTCCTCTTTATATTTATCTCCCTCCCACTCCCCCCCTCTTTGTTAACTATCCCACCCTTTAATACTTGACTCTTATCAATCTATCTCTACATACTCTCTTTTATATTACCCTATCTATTTTTATCTCTATTAATATTTT
The DNA here is from genome assembly GCA_028749045.1 of Cupressus sempervirens. Taxonomy (NCBI): domain Eukaryota; kingdom Viridiplantae; phylum Streptophyta; class Pinopsida; order Cupressales; family Cupressaceae; genus Cupressus; species Cupressus sempervirens. The sequence goes on from CM053784.1 coordinate 171,783,452, forward strand.
CACATATATATCCCTGTTTTTAAATATATTATTCATCTTATGTGATCTCTCCCTATCTTTCATTATAATTATCTACCCCTCTAACTATTATTTCCTTTATGAAATGGAAAACCTAGCTATTTAAAATTTCTCTATCTATTCATATCTATCTCTCCCTCTCCGTCTTACTTTGTTTTTCTATATCTCTTTTTTATTTAATATCCATATGTCACTCTTTAATGTTCAAACTTTTCCTATTTACCTCCCTATACTTTTCTATATATATTTCTACATACATACATTGATTTCTCTGTCCATATCTTGTCATCCTTCTCTTGGACTTTATCCTATCTACATCTTATGCATGCAAAGGCATCTTTAGGGGTGGGTGAAACATCAAACCTAGAATCTTGGTGCAAAGGCATGGAGACTTTCTTTGTGTTTTATCTATCTTCTTCCTCTCTTCACCATTCACCTCCCATTATCTATATTTTACTTTTAACATGTATCGTTATGCTTTCTATTTATCCATTTATATACTATTCATCACCTCGTGCATCTTTATCATTTTATCTCTTCATCTCCCCTCTCTCTTTAAGGAAGTGATTCATTGAAGACTATAGGGATCAATTTATTCATCTTCATTTGAGTAAAAACCTTATCAAGAAAGCAAAATATAAAATAATGTCTAGTATTTTGAGTAAATATAAAATAAAATTTTCATCTCATTTTATTAATATAAGGAAATTATCAATTCGATATAAAAGGAATATAATATTTAAAAAATAGCATTAAAAATTAAGATATAAATTTAATATTTTTAAAGTTAATAAAATTATCATTCTAATTATATATATATATATATATAATACTCTACATAAAACATATATTTATAAATTTTAGAATTTTTTTCTATTACGAAAGTATCATAATCATCCAAAATTAGAAATATGTTAGTCTTATAATAGATTTCATATTTATCATTTCTACAAAATGAATTTAATAATTTATTTTATGAAAATATTTTAATTTCAAACCATCCTCTTATTAATTTTAAAATTTCTTATTTGTATTTAATTTTACATTTTTTTTTAATTTTTCAAATATAACAACATATAATACCATAGCAAAGTAGATTTTGTTACAATTATGGAACAACATTATGTACTAAATTTTCTTCTGTCAAACCCAATATGATCATTTACTGAAACAAAAGAAGAGAATGCTCACCAACTTCAAAAAGGCTAGAAATTCATTAAATTACTAACTTTATTATTGTCTTATACACCATTCAACAAGCCCAAAATCTCTAGTTAACAATGACATCATCTATGAATATTAGTATCTACTGGAAATATAGATGGAGTAACTGAGAGGGAGGGCTGAATCGGTTACCTCAAAAACAAATCCATGGATCCCTTAAATGTCTTAAAAACTAGTTACTGTTGTCATTCAGTAGCCACATAGAAAAATGTTGTGACTTGGTAGATGTACTGTAAGTTATTACTAAACTTTAAGCATTCACAAAGATTTAACATGCATGCATAAAAGAAATAACATGAAGACACGAGACACTAGATTTAATGTGGCAACCCAATATGGGAAAAACTACCAAGTAACTGGTTACCAATTTTCACTCTTCTAAAGTGAGCCCTGTTAGGAGCCAACCTTCTTAAAGGTTACAAAACACACTGTTATGTGTGACCTTGTTAAAGGATTTAATCACTCTACTAGGAGTGGCCTTGCTAGAGGACATTAGAACAATTCAATAGAACTTTCCACCTTGTTAGAGGATTTACAAAATCGCTATGAGACCAACTCTGTTAAGAGATTTAGAAATCACTACTACAATTGTGAGAAAGTAACAATGAGCTGGCCTAAATGAGATGTAACTAAACTCTTCTAATATAGATCTTTTTTTTACTTCACTAGATCCTCTCTGATCAAATAAACCTTTGCTGCTCCTCAAGGTTAACTGATACTACTTCAAATTTCGCTTACACTTTCCTCTTCACAATCAATACACTTGCATGCTCGCTCAGTCATCCATACATTTGAGTTCACAACTTGACCTTTTATTTATACCTTACAAATTATCCAATTGGCTCATTTACAAGTTACAATTACCAATAATCATTACACCAATCGGCTACATTCATTACATGAAACAATTAAAATTTATTTCCCAAAACAATGAAATCCTTCATTGGCCAACATAGCTAGATAAAAATTGCTCCATAAATGATTTCCAGTGTTAACCAATTGAAGCTCAGTAAACACTCCAAACTCTACAAAATCCTTTGGAGACCAAGTGAACTCGATAAACACTAACTTTCCTTAGCCAACGTTGTGAGCTCAGTAGAAAATGACTTCTGCCACATAAACCTTTATCACCCGAGTGAGCTTGGTAGACTCTAGAATTTCTTTTGCTGACCAACTGAGTTTAGTTGACTCTGTCTGATAATTGATATAACATTTGTGTAACATCAAACACAACACACAATTGAACAATTGTATCAACCAATCTCCCTCTTTGGCATTGATGGAAACACAACATGTCATAGCAAATGAAATTTGACAACAAGTCTTTATCTGACAGAGAATTTCTCTCTCTTAGATTTTATGCCAAAAACTTTTCAAATATAGTAATCTCCCTCTGTGAAGGAATTACATAGCTTCTTTTCTAAATAAAAAACTCTCCATAAAAAAATTCAAACTTTAGAAAGATATGACAGAACACTCTCCCTCTTTGACAACACATGCCAAAGACAACACAAACCATATGCATAGAAATGTACCTTGAGTATTGATTCATATGCAATGTTTCCATGACTATGTTGCATCAACTGAAAAGATCTTCAATTTGGTTGCTATTGATGCACTATTGATGCATCACTAAAACTTCATTTTAGTGAGCCTTAGATAGGGGAATGACCCCTAACTTACCTCTTAGATACAAGAATGCATCCTTAGGTAATGGCTTGTTGAATATGTCAGCTATTTGTTCTTTTGTATGGACATATTCCAATCTGTTCTCCTTATCTTGCACCAATTTTGTAACAAAGTGATACTTTATTGCAATGTGCTTGGTTTTTGAATGTATTAATGGATTCTTAGATATGTTGATTGCACTTGTATTGTCACAAAACATAACAACTAATTCTTTGATCTCAACCTTCATGGCTTTCAATAACTATTTAAACCAAACAATATTAGAACAGTTCACTGCTACTGGAACATATTTAACTTATGTTGTAGATTGGGATGTACAATTTTTCTTTTTACTTGTCGAACAAACTAGCCTCTTTCCAAGAAAGAATGCTCCTCCACTTGTACTCTAATTTTCATCAATGTTTCCTACCCAATCAGCATCAGTAAACACTTTCAATTCTAGATTACCTCCAAATTTATAGGACAATCCATAGTCTTCAGTGTCTTTCAAGTATCTCAAGATCCTGTTGATTGACATCATGTAATTTTTTCTAGGTTTTGCTAAAAATCTTGTTACAATAACAACTGCAAGAGCAATATCTGGCCTTGTATGAACTACATATTAAAACTTTCCAATCATTGATCTATATAAGATTTGATCTACCTCTTTTGATTCATCATCCTTGGTAAGATTTAGTCCAGTACACATGCGAGTCCCAACTAGTTTACAATCTTCCATACCAAACTTTTTGAGTATCTCCTTGATGTATTTAGACTAAGTAATGTAGATACCATTCTTGCTCTACTGAATTTAAAGACCAACAAAGAATTTAATCTGACCAAACATTAACATCTCAAATTCATTGTTCATTTTCTCTAGAAATTCTTTGCATAAATCATCATTCCCTATAAAAAAAATATCATCCACAAATAATTCTACCCAAACAATCTGGTTATATGGTCCTTCCTTGATATACAAACTACTGTTATCATTAGTTCTCTAAAAACTAATCTGAATAAGATAATTATGCAATCTTTCATACTATGCTCTAAGGGTTTAGTTTAGACTGTACAATGCTTTGTGTAACTTGTAGACCATGTCCTTCTTGTCTAGATCAACAAAACCTTTAGGCTATTCAATGTTGACTTCTTTATCTAGAAAAACATTGAGAAATGCAATTTTGACATCCATTTGATATACCTTAAATCCTTTTTATGCAGCATATGCAAGTAAGGTCTCGACACCTTCCAATCTTGCAATAGGAGAAAAAGTATCTCCATAGTCTATTCCTTCTTCTTGAGAGTCTTTATATACCAATCTAGCCTTATTTCTTGATACCTTACCATCTTCATTCAACTTGTTTCTGAATACCCACTTAGTTCCAATCACATTTTTATCTTTAGGCCTCAGTACAAGAGTCCAAGTTTTGTTCTTTTCTATTTTCTCTATCTCTTCATTCATAGCCTTAATCCATTTTTGATTTTCTAATGCATCTTTGACATTTTTAGGTTCAAAATTAGCAAGTAAACAAGTACTTTTTAGCTTACTTCTTGTCATATTACCTTCAAATTTGTCTCCAATAATCTAATCTAGTGCATGATGTTTCCTTACATATTTTGCTAATATAGGTTTCTTTCCTTTTGACTAAGTTCCACTATCTTCATTTTGAATTTCAATTTTAGGTTCTGGTTGTTTTGAAAGTTGCTTGGGTCCTTCTGACTTGGTAGGCATTGGCTTGGTAGCATCTGATGTGACTCAGGCTCCTGCAACTTGGTTTGAACTTCTTGCAACTTGGTGACTAAAGACTCGGGAATAGAATTTTCTTGATTGACAGATGTGTCTAGCACTGTATCAGGTTCATTGAAAACAAATCTCCTATAATCTTCTAGTTCCTTTATTCTTTCTTCTTTAGTCCTTTCTACAAACTCATCAACTTTCACATGTGCACTTTCTATGGCTTTGTGAGTAGACAAATTGAAACATCTATATGCCTTACTCTTGCAAAAATATCCCAAAACTATACCTACATCACCCTTCACATCAAATTTTCCTTTCCTAGATTCTTTCAAAATGTAAAATTTTCTTCCAAATACTCTCAGGTTACTTACATTAGGTTTATACCCATAACATAATTCATAGGGGGTTTTTAATGAGTCCTTCTTCAACTATACTCGATTCATGGTATGAAAAACAATCTTGATAGCTTCCTTCTAGTATTTGAAGCAATGTTCTTTTCAATCATTAGAGTTCTTGCATAGTTCATGATAGATTTATTCCTCCTTTTAGCTATTCTATTATGTTCGGGAGTTCTAGGTGTTGATACCTATATTTTGATTCCCCTTTCAATGAAAAAGTTATTAAACTCATGGGAGATGAATTCATCACCTCTGTCTGACCTCAAGAATTTTAGTCTTTTCCCTGTTTCCTTCTCTACTCTGGCCAAATACCATTTGAACTTCTCAAATGCTTCTAATTTCTCTCTCAGATGCACGATAGTCATCATTATAGAGTAATCATAAACAAAAAGAATGAAGAACTTGACTCCAAAATAACTCTCAATCCAAATAGGTCCACACAAATAAGTGTGCACAATTTCCAAAATTTCTTCAAACTAATAATTATTACTTTTAAAGCTAGTCTTTCCCATCTTACTAATCTAAAAATTCTTGCATAGACCAACCTTAGGTTTCTTTATACTAGGAATGCCTCTTACTTTCTTGAATTTTCTTATTTTCACCAAGTTATCAAACTTCATATGACATATCTTTTTATGCCATAACCAACTTTCTTCAACTTGAGCAATAAAACATGAACATTCACCAAGTTCAAGATAGAACTAGTTACCTTTTGTTTGAATGCCTGATCCAATCAACTTTCCTTTGTAATCCAATAGTCTTTCTTTTCCATGCATGAATTCTACTTTGAATCCAATATTGACTAGCTATGCCACACTCAAAAAATTGTGTTTTAAACCTTCAACCCAATATGCATCATGAATCACATACAAGCTCCTTGGTTAGTGAGATTCTTCCTCTTCCTTTTATGCAACAAGGTTCATTATTACCAAATCTCACACTACCACCATCAGAATCTTCAAATTGTTCAAACTTAGTTTTTTCACCAGTCATATGATAAGAGCAAACACTGTCTATGATCCATGTATAATTTTTTCTCACATGAGAGATAAGTGTCATTTTGACTTCCTCATGATTATCAAATTCATCCTTCATAGCATTGTAAACAATCTCATCTTCACTATTGTCAGAATCCTTAGAATTTTTAGCCATGAAACATGTTTTTTTACCTTTGTCCTTGAATGATTTGAAGTCTTTCTTGCCATTGCACTTGTGACCTTTCTTCTCATCCTTTTTTTGCTTGCTTGGGCACCTAGCAACAATATGACCAACTTCCTCACATAAAAAATAGATCAAAGGAACCTTACCTTTGTATTTCCCTTTGCCTCTAGAATATTTCCTTGCAAGTAGAGCTTCAACCACCTCAAGATCACTATCAGAACTCTATTCTGATTCTACCTAACTTTCTGATTGAGATTCCTTTATCTTTTTTCCCTTTTCTTTGAGTGAAAGCTTGGCTTCAAATGCTAATTCAATGTTCTTGGAAGCTGGAACATAGTGGTCATTGTTATCTAGCTCAATTGTAGTCAATCTTCCTACTATGGCCTCTAAATTTATCTTATGATTTTCTTCACATCTTCTTTCCTGAAATGGAGAAACTCTAATTTCATAAAGGGGAAGCAATGTTCTAAGAACTTTACTTAAATCTATTTCCTCCTTGATATCTCCTCGAAAAGCCTTGATTGCACTGATGCTTTCTTTGACTCTTTCAACATATTTGGCAATGTTTTCATCCTCTCTCATCCTCATCTAATCAAATTGTCCTCTTAGACTTCTTGCTTTGGCTCTTCTCACATTTTCATCACCTCCATAGATATCTTTTAGCTTGTTCCACATAGCAAAGGTAGTTTTGCCATCCTTGATATCATCAAATTCTTCATAGCTTAAGGCAGATGCAATGTCTATAATCATGGTCTTATGAGTCTTCTTCTCAGCAATGTCATTGACAGATAATGTACTAGAAGGAGTTACATATTCTTCATCAAGATTTTTTAATCCTATATCTCCAATGGAAGCTAGATGGAGTCTCATGAGACCTTGCCATGCTGAAAAGTTATCCCTATTAAGCCTTGGAATTTTCGTCTTGTAAGACATCCTGATCTTTGCTTAGATCCTTGAAATCCTGCCTACAAGCACCAAAAGCTATGATACCAATTGTTGGAAATATAGATGGAGTAACTAAGAGGGGTGGTGAATTAGTTACCACAAAAATAAATCCATGGATCCCTTAGATGTCTTTAAAACTAGTTACTGTTGTCACTCAGTAGCCACACAAAATAATGTTGTAACTTGGTAGATGTACTATAATTTATTACTGATCTTTAAGCATTCACAAAGATTTAACATGCATTCATAAAAGAAATAAAATGGACACAAGAGAAACCAAATTTAATGTGGAAACCCAATATGAAAAAAACCACCAAGTAACTAGCTACCAATTTTCACTCTTCTAAAGTGAGCCCTATTAGGAGCCAACCCTATTAAAGGTTACAAAACACACTATTAGGTGTGACCTTGTTAAAGGATTTACTCACCCTGCTAGGAGTGGCCTTGCTAGAGGACTTTGGAACAATTCAATAGAATTGTCTACCTTGTTAGAGGATTTACAAAATGGCTATGAGACCAACTCTATTAAGAGATTTAGAAATCACTACTACAATTGTGAGAAAGTAACAATGAGTTGACCTAAATGACATGGAACTACACTTTGCTAATATAGATCTCTATTCTACTTCACTAGATCCTCTCTGATAAAATAAATCTTTGCTACTCCTCAAGGATATCTGATCCTTCTTCAAAGTTTTCTCACACTTTCCTCTTCACAATCAATACACTTGCATACTCACTCATTCATCCATACATTTGAATTCACAACTTGACCTTTTATTTATACCTTAAAAATTATCTAGTCGGCTCATTTATAAGTTACAATTATCAATAATAATTACATTAGTCAGCTACATTCATTACATGAAAAAATTAAAATTTATTTCCCAAAACAATGAAATCATTCATTAGTTGATCCAACTCACTAAACACTGCTCTAGAAATGATTTCTAGTATTAACGAACTAAAGCTCAATAAGCACTATGAACTTAGAAAAATCCTTTGGAGATTGAGTGAACTCACTAAACACTAACTTTCCTTAGGTGACCTTGTGAGCTCGGTAGAAACTAACTTCTACCACAGAAACTTTCTTTGCCCGAGTGAGCTTGGTAGACTCTAGAATTTGTTTTGCTAACCAACTAAGCTTAGTAGACTCTATCTGATAACTGATATGACATTTGTGTAATATCAAAGACAACACACAATTGAACAATTTTATCCAACAGTATCATCATCATCTTTAATTTTGTGAAGAAACTCCAATCTAATTTATACAGTGGAGTCACCATTTGTGTAGGCCAACCATTCCACAAATAAGTCCTCATCTATTGATTTAATCTAGATAAATGGAACTAGCCATACAAAACATAACCCCTCCTTCATAGTTTTAATTGAAGAGCCAATCTAAAAGAAATCATCACATCTCAGAGAAAGGATCGCTAAATATTCATTAAATTTCATTACCTTGATATTGTTGTCTTGTATCCACAACACATTGAGAGTAATAGACAATGATGCCAAAAGAATTTTTTATGGGGAAAATAGATTTTCATAGCATTCAACACCACCAAAATATCACAATATTTTAGTGGCAAGTATATAATGATATGATTGCAAGGAATCCATAAAAGAGAATTTCTTAAAAGACTATTTAAGTTCTACATTAATTGAATACTTATTAGACCTTTCAACAAAGTATTGATGTCTATAAAAGTATAATGGAAAATGATTTTATGTTATCTACTATAGTACACCGATTTACAAAATATTATAGTTACAAATTCTATAGTAGATATAAATGCAAGGTGTGAAATCATATACATGGAAACTAATGAAGGGCATTTACATTCTTTTAAGAAAATGCAAGAAGGTGCAAAATCTTCTAAGAAACCTAAGTGAGAATCCTCCTTGCCTATGATAAATGTAATAAAGCACCTTCCTCATATTTTAGTGATTTGAAGAAATGAATAGTTATATATTCCATACATTTTATCACTCCTTAAGAATAGACCATTGTATAAGAATCACTACATTGCATGCATTATATATAAAGTTCTTAAATTGGTAGAATAATAACATCCTCACCCTTTTGAGAGTCTAGAAAAATAAATAAGAAGAGTTTGAACTATAAGGAAATGGCGTCAAATCTTAAAGAAGTCAATGATGATAAAACTAAAATCCTAGCTATAGAGGAGTAAGTAGAGAGTGATTTCTGTGGTGAGTTGGTGGAAAAAAAAATTAAGCCACCATGTACCTATCCTTCCCCTATTTTCTTTTACCCTGAGGATGTGAATGATGGTTTACAAAAGAAAGAATAGATGGGAGAAAAAAATTTGGAAACTAGTGAAGATGATGAAGGAGTTAAAAATGTGGAGACTAATGAAAAAAAGGATGATTACAATAAAGATGCCCTATGTAATAAGTCTTTTGAGGAAAATGTGACTCATGATGTGTACATTGAGCTAAAAAAATCCCCTCTCCACATGGACCCTGAAGAATCTAAGGATTAGAATGAGGGAAATAAATGAAGAAAATTCCCTATCATCAATATCATGTATGAGGATGAGGTCCATATTAAGTTGTTTGAGGAAGATCTAAAAGGTATTGATATTTAGCCTCCACTGTGTGTGCCCCAAATGATGAAATCTATTTTCATGTACATATTTAAAGAATGGAGCAAATGACCTTTGATTGCATTGAAAGGTTCAACATCAACTAAAAATACCTTAATAGAAAAATGGAAGAAGTTGAGAATAAGCTCAATAAGGAGGCAAGGAGTGGTAATTTTAAGATTGATGTAGAGGTGAAAATACAAGAGATGGTTGATAGAATTGAGAATTTGGAAAGAAAGACATCTTCTTTGATCAATAATTACTAGAAGTTGTTGGAGGCCATTGTGGAAAGTATATATATTGCAATTTTTTTAAATGTGCATATCTAGGTGGACAAACACATGGTGGTGGACTTGGATGAGATTAAGGGAACAAAAGATAAATTGGATAAGAAAAGAATCAGATCTACTACCAAGAATCTCAAGACCAAGAGTGGTGAATAGGTCAAAGAAGATGTTAAAGAAGTCATGAAGAAGATTAAGGAAAAGGAGGATATGGAACTGGAACCAGCATAATTCTGAGTTGGTTTTATTTTACTCTTGTTTTTTTTCCTTTTTTTTCTTTTAAGAATAGTTTAGTCATCTCATTTCAATGCTAGTTCTAATCCCACTTTGTCTACTAGCCTTTTGTGGGATGTTGGTTGTTTAGGGGTGTTGGTTTTCTATTCCAACAATATTTTTTCTAATAAACTTGAACTTTAATTTTGTAAAGATAGTTGGGGTTTTGGGTCCCTTTTAAAAAACCTATTTTAACCCTTTCTCTCTTTCATATAACATGGGTGGATCCTCTATGTAAAAGAACTATTCTTTTTCTCTACCACAATAAAACATAACACATGTGAATTGGTAAATAGTTTCACATTATATTATAGGATGCGTTCTTACAAAATAGGTAGATGGTTCACTTCTTCTATTACCATATAATGAGTATACATAAGAATTGTTGAGCTTCTACTATCTTCAATCTAACTAGTATAAAAGAATAAATCATTTCCCTTTTCCTAGTGTAAAGATTAATTTCTAGAAATTTCTAAAACTAGTTTTGTCAAATGTATCTTAAATTAAAAAAACCATTGAATAATGACAACATTTATAGTATAAATAAAGTTTTTAGGAGAAAATTTCTCGTACAAAGCCTCAACTTAAAGATTGATTTCAATTGGATTGCAAAAGAAAAAAAAAAAGTATCCTTTTTCTCTACATCTTTACAAAAAAATCAAATAGAACCGAACTCATTCCCATATCATTGACTAGTACATGTAGATCCTATAGGCACGAGGCAAATAACATCTACACAACATACACATGAACCAAGCTCATTTCAGCATAATTTCAAATTAAAACTGGTGGTGAGCATATATATATAAACTTATTTGTTGAATCTAGTACCACATATATTATAATTTTTTACCATTTTAATATATACTTATCATTCAATATCTAAATTAATTATGTATAATGACTTTATTGATACACTAATTAAAAAAACCTATAATTGTCCAATGATATAACCTTTTTTTAATTTGAAATATGCTTCAAATTCTAGATAGGATAAAAAAATGTGTTTGTTTAAGTTTAGACCAAGTTATGGTGGTTGGATACGTAATTTTTTAATATTAAAAATAAGTTTTATTAGAATACCCATTGTTAATTAATTACATTGAAATTTTTTTAAATATGCATCACATTCAAGCATGACTCTTATACTTGTATAGGATCTTACAAAAAAATATTATAATTTTATCAAGGTTAGGTTGATCATACATATACCTATTTTTTATTATTTTCCTAAAACTTTTGTGCTTCTATGTTAAAATTTTATATTTTATATTTTTTTTAAAGAAATTAGTAGTTTAGAAACTAAATATAATTTTTTTGTAGATTGTATTGTTACATAATTTTTTATATAATGTTTGTAAAGTATTAAAAGAATTACATAAACTTTCCAAACACAATCTTGAACGAAGCCAAACACAAGAGCAGACTACTCGTCTCAAAAAAAAAATCATTTATTTGTGTTATTAGATTACCAATGAGATTCACTAATTAAATTCTTTGTCCAACCTCATGTAAAATCGTAAAGTACTATATTTGGGCTTATCATTTAAGAGATACTATATAACTTCTAATTTTTACCCTTTATTATGACATTATTTAACTCATTTTTATTGGCTATGCATATGTCATGGAAGGCTGACACAATCTCCACAAAATGAGAGGTTTGCACAACAAAATAAAATCCTAGACAAATATGAATTCCTATCATCATTCTACATGATT